>OU342735.1:370763281-371151199 GCA_910589765.1 Avena atlantica
GCCGTGCTGATAGTAACATTAGGCATCTATTTATAAGATAGAAAAAGTTAGAATCAACATAAATAGAGATAAATCACAAGACAAGGCATCACATGCATATTTTTGGCAATCAAAACACACAAGTCATGGCATACATAAATCCATTACAAGCATCCAAGGTTCAACTTAACTTAGACAACATTTGTGGGAAATAAAATGATAAGTGTGGTGGTCCAACTAACGAAGTACGTTACAACTCTCACTCACTAGACAAAATCGCTATCAAAGCATCCTTAGTAGCCATCTGTCTATCTTGTTCACAAGAATCCCAAATCAAGTCTATGATGTCTTCCCTTAGTTGTTGGTTGGTAGCCTCCAACTCTTGGTTATGCTTCTTTTCTTCCCTAAGGTCATTTTGGGTGTTAAGCATTCTGCACTTGATCCTATCACCAAGTTCTTTGATGGCCTTCCACGCTGCATCCCTTGCAGAGTCAAAGAATGTGGTGTGCATCACTGAGTTGGTGACCATGCAGAATCCTAATTCTTTGTGGTTGTCTTCCTTGTTTTTGTACAAGTGAAGTTGCACCCACCAATATTCCTCTCCTTCATCCATCACAGGGAAACCTTTGTACACCGCTGCACCATGTATCCCCATGGTAACCATAAGGTTCTTGAGGGCTTTTGGAAATTCAGTCTCACACTCTAAGCTCATGGTCATGAGTGGTCCCTTCCTTACGGCTTCGTTGATGGAGTTCATCTACAAATTGAGATGAGAAAGAAGATTAGAAAAGTTTACGAGAAGAAAAGACAAGTGTAGGAAATTTTCAAAGTGTTGAAATTTTTCCTTAGTGGTTTCTAATACAATCCTAGGGTTATAATCCTACAGGCAACACAGTGCTCTGATACCATCTGTAAGATCCCTCCCTTTTAAAGGTAAGGATCCCTGTGATTGCAATGCTAGTCCCTGGATCAATGCTAGCATCCACAGTTTAAGATGAAGTACACAGAAACAAAGGTCATTATTACATATCATTCCAGAGACAAACATAGTCTTTTACAACTCCATGGCCATAGGACTAATACAAGAGTTTAACCATAACAATATAAATAAGTCTTCATCTTCATGTGCCACAGGCAAGCATGTTGAGTGTAGACTCATAACCCCTAATCATCATCAGAATAACCTGCAACATCACAAGTTACAGCCATAGTGGGTCAATACATTGGAATAGTATTGGCAAGTGGTACCTTAGTAAATTATTAGCATCTAGTTACTACATCAATTTGGCTAAGTGTAGCTTAGGCTTGCTTTGCTCAAAATAGGTTTTACCTATTAGTTGAAAACACTAAGTTTTCTTTGACAAAACTTTTCCCCAAGGAAACACCAATAGAAATTGGTGAACCTTCCCCCTTGTTCAACCACAAGTTTTACTTAGAAAATTGGGATGAGGAGATTCTTGATAGCTTCCATGTCTTGATGCTCAAGTTGTCCAATACCAGGGACATGGCTAAGTACTTAGATTCTTCCATCTGCAGAGGTTGTGCACTTTCCCCACAAGACTAGATTTTCACCAAGACGGGACCTTTCAGAAGCCTTCCCTTAGACCAAATGGACGCTTTACAACCTATCATCCCACTACCACCAAATGTACAAATGGCTAAGTTATTGCAACCTATATGATCCAGGCAGAGCCCATAATGCCATATGGCTGCACTAGAAGCTTCTTAACATTTGGCATCTCAAATCCCTTTATTCCTGGGTGGCTTTCCACAAGTGAGATACACAAGGTAAACCATAGAAATGGGCCTTGTGTAACCACTCAACACAAACCAATCTTTCCATTCCACCCAGGTGTTTCATTCACTTAGTTGTTTTATTAAGCAAAACATAAGTCCAAAGACTTAGAAATATTTCTCATAGCATGATTATATAAACCACCGTTGGTTGCTACTAGCTAGGCTAAGCATGGCAATAGCAAGTATCTTAACTTAAATGAAATTCTAACATTGCTACAACTACTAGGATTTCCCAAGCATAGCATAGATACTTAGCAAAATAATCATGCAAGTCCTATACAAAATATCTCTAATGCATAGGTAAAATATTGGGATAGAAACATGAAGCACCACTTTCCTTGGTAGTTTGGGGAGTAGCAAAAATCTTCACAACCACAATCACTATTAGCACCAAAATCTACACATAAAATAATGGCACTAAAATCACATAACAAAATATACAAACAAAAATATATGAATGTATGCAAATGCCATGTGATGATTTTTCTACACCAAACAAGACAAGTATACAGTACTGAAACATAAACAAGACCAAGATACTCAAAATAAACTCTATTTGATCTTTAAAACATTTTTCAAACAATTTCCATACTCAAATTAAGCCTACAAATTTCTCTACAAAAATAACCATTTTTACAGAGGCAAAACATTAAACACTTGCATAAACAGATAGAATTCTTCCTCCTGATTCCAATGATATAAAATTTGTAAAATTTGAACGTGTGGATCAAAAGTTATGAATTTTACAAGTTTGAATCACTAATAGATCTAAATTCTGTTTTTAAATCTAAACGCAGGCCACGCGGCGTGTTCTGATTGGCCCGTACCAGTTCGGCCGGATTGACCAGTGTGGACCGCATGATCTAAATGAAATCGCACGGCCAGATCTAACACGTACCCCTTCGCTAAATGATTCTATCGCGTGCGCTGGATCTAGATCTTGTAGGGTTTGCAGCATAGAAAACAAAAATTTTCCTACGATGTGAACTATACACCAAGATCTATCTACTAGTTACAAACAACGGGCGGATGTATATCCGTAGAGAACATACCCTTGAAGACCGACAAAGCTTAACAAGTTCAACTCGTGGTTGATGTAGACGATCTCTTGCCGATCTCAAGACCGAGAGTGTAACACCCTCAGAATCGACCCTATGCAAGTTTCAGCGATTCCCGCCAAACCCGCATAGAAACGATTCAAAGGTGCCCACCAGGCACTTTCGTGCGGGTGGAAAACAAAGTAATAACATTACACAACAGTCCTTGATGGGACCCACAGAACAGATATATATATAACAGCGACTCAATGAGTCAAGAATACAGACATAATATACAAAGATCCAAATCACCTTGAAAATGATAGAGCGTCCGACTACGGACAAGATGCAAATGGGGCTAAGAGCCCTGAAGAATAACCAATGGCGTCCATAACCCTGCCCAGGCCAAGCCGGAAGGATAACCCTGCTAACGACGTCGATCTCAAAACCTGCTTAAACAAAAGGGGTGCCGACAAAGGGCAAAGGAAAAAGAGGAGCGTTAGTACTGAGGCCAGTACACGGCGAGGCTAGAATTCGGTGGTCCTCGCCTACATAGGTATGGTGGACTGAGCGGCAACGGCAGCATGCACTAAACAACCTATAGAGACTCGATATAACTGTCGGTTATCAGATGGGGATAAGAAAGACCCATTCGGAACCAACCTGATTCTAACACCAAACAAACCCATCCTGGTGTTTCCCCCTCGAGACCAAACGAGGAAGTCAACCGAGGAACTCACACAGTTGGCAGTTTTATTTATTCCGTTATCGTTGCAGTAATTACTAGTCAGGTATAGATAATCCTCCTGATAAAAAATAAGCAGTGGGCCGTTTTAGTTAACCATTCCGTTGTAGTTGCGACACTTACTAGTCAAATACAATTAGCATGAGATAACCCAAAACACAGCAGTTGTTGGTACTTTTATTTAGCCATTCCGTTGTAGTTGCAATACTTACTAGTCAGGTACAATGGTCGCAAGCGACACCCAAACAAGCAATTGTTGGCAGTTTTATTTAGCCATTCCATTATAGTGAAGATGATTACTAGTCATTATAAAGTCAAATTTATAGCACTACTTTAGTTATCGTTGTCTATGATCGAGATACTGTGCTCCAAGTCGTCCATAACCGCGGACACGGCTTTCAGAAAGTTTTGCCCGGCCGGGGTGCACCAATAGCAACACACACTCGATCAACCTCGGAAAAACCAAATCAAAACCCAACGAGGCCTTCACGACAAAGCAATCACAGGATTCAGAAATATTTCAGGGGGCCACCCTTAAAGTAGACCCGCAAGGAAGCCGGCCGGCTCCGAGACGGACTCAAGGTTGTGGGGACGGCTGTGAACGACTGGGAACCCAAAACTGGGCTTGTCGACACCGCGAAATCATGCCACTATCCTAAACAGTACAGTGTGCTCCTCGCACAATCGTAAATAAAGCAGTAGCATGGCATAAGTACAGGATAGTAATAAAACCTCAAACTAGTTTGTGGCCCCAAGAAATAAGAATGAATCAAGCTCTGGCTCAGGGGGGTCCCATAATCCTCCCGGATGTGGATAGCGCGATAAATCAAGGAACAGGTATCATGCACTCGGGGTCCTACGGGACACAAGTGGGCGGTCGGAAACCAAATATTATCTATCACCCACCGATGCCTCTGCTTACTTACTTCAATTTTAGTTGTTAAACAGGAATTAAAGTGAACGATAAGTAAAGCCATGATCATCTCCAACATCAAACATGCGGCAATACTCCAACAACTGTGGTACTTGACGACACGCAACAGCACTTGAGCAAGCGACTACGATGCGGCAAGTCCAACTATCTACCAAACAACAGGTAATAGGAGGTGTCCAAGGCAATATATGGCTGCAAGGGGATATCACGGGTACGAAAACTAGAGCAACGCAACACAGATAGCAATAGATCAACAGGAGGGAGTAAATACTATAAAAGTAAGATAGGTAGAAAGGGGGAGATGCTCGCCTGAAAACATTGTCGAAGGTTCGACCGAAGATCGGGGCGAAGCTCACATCAACTCAACGGCCTTATCCGCGAAGAAGCAAAACACTAGAATAAACACCGGATGCGATATTTAAGATTACGGCAGAAGATCAGGCATGATGCATGTATGATGTATGACATGGCAAAGGTGCGATGCAATTAGGTCATATTAAGCGGAACCGGGGTCCCGACAATTAATCAGATGGTTCAAGTTATTTAACTACCCCGCAAATTAAATGTTGTATTAACAGGGCAAGAGATAGTACCGGTTCGATGCACAAATTTAAATGAGGCCAATATAAGGCTAGATTTGTCCGCATATGGGCCCCATATTTAATTATTAGGTGAATCGGCATAAGGCCCCCAAACCACACAAATATGCATGCGAGTATGACAATTTAATATGCAACAATTTGTATAGATGTCATTTATAAAAATAGGGGCTCGGATTAGGGTCACACATTTAGGGTTCGGCAGATCTTGGGGTTCCGGGGTTCGGGGTCGGTCTCAGGGTTCAGGGTTCAACGAGATCGTTCTCGGACTCCGGGATTTAGGGTCTTCGGATCGGGGAAGTAGATCTTGTCGCACGAGTGTCAATGCTTCCGGGAGGGAGAACTTGTCGTTCAGGGTCTCGGTGTCCGGGGTGAAGTAATCGGCGTTCGGGAAACTTCGAAGTAGACCTTGGAGTTCCGCGATGATCTTGTCGATTCCCTGTCGAAGGCCTTGGCGCTTCGGATCGGTCTTCGGTTCGGGGCCTCAGGGTCTTGGGTTCGCGTCCGTGTGGTGAACTTGTCGTTCCGTGTAGGCGTCCTTGGGATACGCCGGGTTCATTCTTCTAAACATCGTTATCGAGACGATCTTGGCGCTCGGGTTCGGCGACGGAGATCTTGACGGGTCCGGTATAAGATCTTCGAGTTTCCGGTGCTGGGGATCGGGGAACTTGGTCGAGTGGTCGGTCTTGTGTTTGAAAGGCCTGCAGCAGTACCACCTAGCTTCAACAGGTCCAAGGAACGGTTTCAGACTTCAGATACAACCTGCTATACAGGAGCAACACACACGCATGGGTACTAGAGAAAACACCCGGAACAACTTCCTCAACTTGGAGAAACAACAGGAGGCGCGAGGCCGAGGATGGGGTCGGCCGGCCGGAGGTCGAGCAGGAACGCAGGGCACGACGACAGGAGCCTCGCGGGTGTGGTCGACGGGAGGGCCTAGCACAACGGCACCTACAGGAGCTCGGAGGAGAAGCTGCAGCGGGGCGCTCGCGCGACGCCAGGGACACGACGGCCGGAACGGGGAGGCAGGCCACGACGAGGGGGTCCTGGCCGGCAAACCTGGCGAGGCCAGGGAGGAGGGAGGGCTCCGGGACAGGCGGTGACGGAGGTGTGGATGGAGGCGGCGGAGGCGGACGGCTCCCTGGCGGCGGAAGGCGACGGCGGCCCGCGCGGGGTCGAGGGGGCGGGGCCTGGCCGGGCCACGGCGCGCGGACGGCGAGGAGGGCGGAGGAGGCGTGGCCGCAGGGCGACGGGACCGCGGCCGGGGGCAGGTCCGTGGCCAGGAGGAGGGGAGCCGGAGGCCGCCGCAGCGGGAAGAGGAGGCCGGGGCTGGCGCGGTGGAGGCAGAGAGGGGGAAGCGGCGGCGACCGGGGCGGCAGGGTCGAGCGTCGAGGGGCGAGGCAGGGCCGGCGGGGGAGAGCGAGAGCGCGCGGCGGAGAAGGGGAGCCGCGGGTGGTTGGAGGGAGCCTGGCGGCGGCGCCATGGGAGGGAGCTGCGGGGCGAGGCGGTGGAGGTTGGGGCGTGGCGGCGAGCGGAGGAGGAACGCAACGGCGCGCGAGCGGAGGAGAGGAGGGGGAGGCGCGGGCCGGCAAGCGGCGGTGGGAGAAGGGGAGGGAGGTGGCCGGCGAGGGGGGGTCGTGGGCGAGCTCGGGAGGAGGACCGGAGGCGGACGGGGTGGCGGGGCGGCGCTCGCCGGAGCGGGGAGATCGTCGGGGTGGGGAGAGAGACGAGGGAGAGAGGAAGCAGAGAGGGGTCGGGGAAGAGGAGAGACGGGCGGTGGGGGACGGTCGCGGGCCAGGGGTGGGACCGTCTTGTGTGTGTAGCGTGCGTGTGTGGGCTGTGGGGTGGACAGAGGTGGGGAAAAGGGTAGGATTAGGTGGCGGCCTGGGATAGGTTAGGGGGAAGGGGTAGGGTGACGTGGCGAGAGAGGATTGGGTGGGGTGAGGTGGCTGGAGGGTGGGTGGATAGGACTGGGGTAAGAAAAGATTTGGGGTGGGGTCTAAGCTGGACTGATTTTGTTCTGGGGGTGGTCGTTCGGGTCGAATCGGCCCGTTCGACTGCCCCACTAAAAATAATTAACTATTTTATTTATTTCAAACCGGGCTTTTGCAAACCGATAGCAGACAAAACAAAATATTCCGGCGACCCGGGTTTTGCATTTGAACAAAGACGGGGCGTTTAGAAAACAAAAACAGGTTTTTCCGAAAATAGTTTTATGCAAGCAAATGCAAGATGATGACGATGCTCAAATGCAATGTGGCATGATGACATCAGCATGCGATCATGACGATGCAATGCACAAAAACAACGCGATTTTCTAGTAGTGGTTTTGCGGGATGCCATAATTCGACACCACTAACAATGGATCTCGCCCTCGAGATCCGCCTCATGGAACCGGAAGGAAGGTCGGTGATCCGCATCTTCTCGCTTCATGTAGATCCTCGCGACACCACTAACAAGAGGTCATTGTCCGTGATCGTCGAGAGAACACGCCGGGAACAAAAGGTCGAAGGTAGAGGTATCAACAAATAAAGCCACCCCTAGCTTCGATGGAAAGAGGGAACCGATGCATTCTCATCCACTTCGATGTACACAAGCGAATAGTGTGAGTAGTCGGCATGGGGGACAATCCATCACGCACCCAAACTATTACTCTGCACACTCAGTAGTAAAGCGTTCAACCATTCTCGGAATCAGACTGAAGATCTCGACAAGCGAGGTTCGGAAACAAAGGAGCGATGCAGACTCTGCATCGGATCTGGCGTAGATGATGTCGTCGCGTCTAAAAACACCGGAAGGCACAAACAAGGAACAAAGAATGATACCACAGATAAAGGATCACTCAGATAGCATGAAGTCCGGATGGTAGAACACCGTGATCAAAGGGGGAGGCGAAACCCTGAAGGTACGACGGGACCCAACCACGAGAAAACCTGGACTCGAAGAGAGAGAAGCGAGCGGATTCAAAACACGTAGAGGTAAGAGGAGAATAGCAGAGGGGTAAGGAGTAAAATCAGACCTAATCAGAACTATCCAACCGATTTTTCAAAAATAGTTTTGACACTCTACTTCGGCCGTTAGCTAGGTTATCCTACAGGCTGGACTTGTGGGGTATCGCAACTGCTGAGCTCTGATACCACTCTGTAACACCCTCAGAATCGACCCTATGCAAGTTTCAGCGATTCCCGCCAAACCCGCATAGAAATGATTCAAAGGTGCCCACCAGGCACTTTCGTGCGGGTGGAAAACGAAGTAATAACATTACACAACAGTCCTCGATGGGACCCATAGAACAGATATATATAACAGCGACTCAATGAGTCAAGAGTACAGACATAATATACAAAGATCCAAATCACCTTGAAAATGATAGAGCGTCCTACTACGGACAAGATGCAAATGGGGCTAAGAGCCCTGAAGAATAACCAATGGCGTCCATAACCCTGCCCAGGCCAAGCCGGAAGGGTAACCCTGCTAACGACGTCGATCTCAAAACCTGCTTAAACAAAAGGGGTGCCGACAAAGGGCAAAGGAAAAAGAGGAGCGTCAGTACTGAGGCCAGTACACGGCGAGGCTAGAATTCGGCGGTCCTCGCCTACATAGGTATGGTGGACTGAGCGGCAGCGGCAGCATGCACTAAACAACCTATAGAGACTCGATATAACTCTCGGTTATCAGATGGGGATAAGAAAGACCCATTCGGAACCAACCTGATTCTAACACCAAACAAACCCATCCTGGTGTTTCCCCCTCGAGACCAAACGAGGAAGTCAACCGAGGAACTCACACAGTTGGCAGTTTTATTTATTCCGTTATCGTTGCAGTAATTACTAGTCAGGTATAGATAATCCTCCTGATAAAAAATAAGCAGTGGGCCGTTTTAGTTAACCATTCCGTTGTAGTTGCGACACTTACTAGTCAAATACAATTAGCATGAGATAACCCAAAACCCAGCAGTTGTTGATACTTTTATTTAGCCATTCCGTTGTAGTTGCAATACTTACTAGTCAGGTACAATGGTCGCAAGCGACACCCAAACAAGCAATTGTTGGCAGTTTTATTTAGCCATTCCATTATAGTGAAGCTGATTACTAGTCATTATAAAGTCAAATTTATAGCACTACTTTAGTTATCGTTGTCTATGATCGAGATACTATGCTCCAAGTCGTCCATAACCGCGGACACGGCTTTCAGAAAGTTTTGCCCGGCCGGGGTGCACCAATAGCAACACACACTCGATCAACCTCGGAAAAACCAAATCAAAACCCAACGAGGCCTTCACGACAAAGCAATCACAGGATTCAGAAATATTTCAGGGGGCCACCCCTTAAAGTAGACCCGCAACGAAGCCGGCCGGCTCCGAGACGGACTCAAGGTTGTGGGGACGGCTGTGAACGACTGGGAACCCAAAACTGGGCTTGTCGACACCGCGAAATCGTGCCACTATCCTAAACAGTACAATGTGCTCCTCGCACAATCGTAAATAAAGCAGTAGCATGGCATAAGTACAGGATAGTAATAAAACCTCAAACTAGTTTGTGGCCCCAAGAAATAAGAATGAATCAAGCTCTGGCTCAGGGGGGTCCCATAATCCTCCCGGATGTGGATAGCGCGATAAATCAAGGAACATGTATCAAGCACTCGGGGTCCTACGGGACACAAGTGGGCGGTCGGAAACCAAATATTATCTATCACCCACCGATGCCTCTGCTTACTTACTTCAATTTTAGTTGTTAAACAGGAATTAAAGTGAACGATAAGTAAAGCCATGATCATCTCCAACATCAAACATGCGGCAATACTCCAACAACTGTGGTACTTGACGACACGCAACAGCACTTGAGCAAGCGACTACGATGCGGCAAGTCCAACTATCTACCAAACAACAGGTAATAGGAGGTGTCCAAGGCAATATATGGCTGCAAGGGGATATCACGGGTACGAAAACTAGAGCAACGCAACACAGATAGCAATAGATCAACAGGAGGGAGTAAATACTATAAAAGTAAGATAGGTAGAAAGGGGGAGATGCTCGCCTGAAAACATTGTCGAAGGTTCGACCGAAGATCGGGGCGAAGCTCACATCAACTCAACGGCCTTATCCGCGAAGAAGCAAAACACTAGAATAAACACCGGATGCGATATTTAAGATTACGGCAGAAGATCAGGCATGATGCATGTATGATGTATGACATGGCAAAGGTGCGATGCAATTAGGTCATATTAAGCGGAACCGGGGTCCCGACAATTAATCAGATGGTTCAAGTTATTTAACTACCCCGCAAATTAAATGTTGTATTAACAGGGCAAGAGATAGTACCGGTTCGATGCACAAATTTAAATGAGGCCAATATAAGGCTAGATTTGTCCGCATATGGGCCCCATATTTAATTATTAGGTGAATCGGCATAAGGCCCCCAAACCACACAAATATGCATGCGAGTATGACAATTTAATATGCAACAATTTGTATAGATGTCATTTATAAAAATAGGGGCTCGGATCAGGGTCACACATTTAGGGTTCGGCAGATCTTGGGGTTCCGGGGTTCGGGGTCGGTCTCAGGGTTCAGGGTTCGACGGGATCGTTCTCGGAATCCGGGATTTAGGGTCTTCGGATCGGGGAAGTAGATCTTGTCGCACGAGTGTCAATGCTTCCGGGAGGGAGAACTTGTCGTTCAGGGTCTCGGTGTCCGGGGTGAAGTACTCGGCGTTCGGCAAACTTCGAAGTAGACCTTGGAGTTCCGCGATGATCTTGTCGATTCCCTGTCGAAGGCCTTGGCGCTTCGGATCGGTCTTCGGTTCGGGGCCTCAGGGTCTTGGGTTCGCGTCCGTGTGGCGAACTTGTCGTTCCGTGTAGGCGTCCTCGGGATACGCCGGGTTCATTCTTCTAAACATCGTTATCGAGACGATCTTGGCGCTCGGGTTCGGCGACGGAGATCTTGACGGGTTCGGTATAAGATCTTCGAGTTTCCGGTGCTGGGGATCGGGGAACTTGGTCGAGTGGTCGGTCTTGTGTTTGAAAGGCCTGCAGCAGTACCACCTAGCTTCAACAGGTCCAAGGAACGGTTTCAGACTTCAGATACAACCTGCTATACAGGAGCAACACACACGCATGGGTACTAGAGAAAACACCCGGAACAACTTCCTCAACTTGGAGAAACAACAGGAGGCGCGAGGCCGAGGATGGGGTCGGCCGGCCGGAGGTCGAGCGGGAACGCAGGGCACGACGATAGGAGCCTCGCGGGTGTGGTCGACGGGAGGGCCCAGCACAACGACACCTACAGGAGCTCGGAGGAGAAGCCGCAGCGGGGCGCTCGCGCGACGCCAGGGACGCGACGGCCGGAACGGGGAGGCAGGCCACGACGAGGGGGTCCTGGCCGGCGAACCTGGCGAGGCCAGGGAGGAGGGAGGGCTCCGGGACAGGCGGTGACGGAGGTGTGTATGGAGGCGGCGGAGGCGGACGGCTCCCTGGCGGCGGAAGGCGACGGCGGCCCGCGCGGGCTCGAGGGGGCGGGGCCTGGCCGGGCCACGGCGCCCGGACGGCGAGGAGGGCGGAGGAGGCGCGGCCGCAGGGCGACGGGACCGCGGCCGGGGGCAGGTCCGTGACCAGGAGGAGGGGAGCCGGAGGCCGTCGCGGCGGGGAGAGGAGGCCGGGGCCGGCGCGGTGGAGGCAGAGAGGGGGAAGCGGCGGCGACCGGGGCGGCGGGGTCGAGCGTCGAGGGGCGAGGCAGGGCCGGCGGGGGAGAGCGAGAGCGCGCGGCGGAGAGGGGGAGCCGCGGGTGGTTGGAGGGAGCCTGGCGGCGGCGCCATGGGAGGGAGCTGCGGGGCGAGGCGGTGGAGGTTGGGGCGTGGCGGCGAGCGGAGGAGGAACGCAGCGGCGCGCGAGCGGAGGAGAGGAGGGGGAGGCGCGGGCCGGCGAGCGGCGGTGGGAGAAGGGGAGGGAGGTGGCCGGCGAGGGGGGGTCGTGGGCGAGCTCGGGAGGAGGACCGGAGGCGGACGAGGTGGCGGGGCGGCGCTCGCCGGAGCGGGGAGATCGTTGGGGTGGGGAGAGAGACGAGGGAGAGAGGAAGCAGAGAGGGGTCGGGGAAGAGGAGAGACGGGCGGTGGGGGACGTCGCGGGCCAGGGGTGGGACCGGCTTGTGTGTGTAGCGTGCGTGTGTGGGTGGGGTGTGGGCTGTGGGGTGGACAAAGGTGGGGAAAAGGGTAGGATTAGGTGGCGGCCTGGGATAGGTTAGGGGGAAGGGGCAGGGTGACGTGGCGAGAGAGGATTGGGTGGGGTGAGGTGGCTGGAGGGTGGGTGGATAGGACTGGGGTAAGAAAAGATTTGGGGTGGGGTCTAAGCTGGACCGATTTTGTTCTGGGGGTGGTCATTCGGGTCGAATCGGCCCGTTCGACTGCCCCACTAAAAATAATTAACTATTTTATTTATTTCAAACCGGGCTTTTGCAAACCGATAGCAGACAAAACAAAATATTCCGGCGACCCGGGTTTTGCGTTTGAACAAAGACGGGGCGTTTAGAAAACAAAAACAGGTTTTTCCGAAAATAATTTTATGCAAGCAAATGCAAGATGATGACGATGCTCAAATGCAATGTGGCATGATGACATGAGCATGCGATCATGACGATGCAATGCACAAAAACAACGTGATTTTCTAGTAGTGGTTTTGCGGGATGCCACAGAGAGGAAGTCCTAGCGCCGCAAATCAGCAGCGCATCCGTGCTCGCACACACGTTCGAGGCACCGAGCAACCTCCGCCTCCTCGCTCCAGCGATGCAGCGGAAGCACAACTCTTTCTTGCCGAATAGCCACCGGGAACATGTATCTCGCTAGTCCGAGACCATGGGGAATAAATTCTAGAGGGGGAGACAGATCCTTCACGAGGAGGTGTGAGAGACAAGTGAGGAGGGGGGCTCCTTTTATAGGAGGAGGGGGGCACCCAAGGGGGTGGCCGCCAGCCATGGGGGCTGCCCCCTCCCCTCCTTCATTCATGTGGGTGGACACTCCACTCACAAAATGCCCTTTAAAATCCCTCCACTCAAAAGTCCACTCAAATTCCCATTAAATTTCCACCAAATTTAATGCAAACTCTCATTAAATAAAACTCTTTTATTTTATTCAGAATTTTGTCAATTACTTTAATGACAAACATTCACAAATAACCCCTTGCTAGAATTCTATTTCACATGCATAACCACTTTATGCAATTTCACCCGAAAACCTGTTTCGGTATCTAGTGAAATAAATTCCTGCGCTTGTTCATTCTTTCGGCATGAAACACTTGCTCCAATTGGATGTCGGTGTCTCTTAAGTGTGTCACCCTACGGTTCGTGAATAATGCGGACATGATCGAGACCCCTCTCGGATCAATAATCAGAAGCGGGATCTGGAGACCCATACTGACTCCCACACATTCAACGATGACTTTCTTGTGATCGTCGGAACCTTTTACGCTAGTATCTTAATCCCTTTGTTTCACGACATATTACATGTCCGAGATTCGATCATCGGTATCTCCATACCTAGTTTGATCTCGTTACCGACATGCACTCTTTTCTCGTTCCTGTGATATAACATTCTAGTGATCAAATCACTTGCTTGCAAGCTAATCAATGTGATATCACCGAGAGGGCCCAGAGTATATATATCCGTCATCGGGATGAAGAAATTCCACTCTCGATCCATGAGCCTCAACATAACACTTTATTAGTTCTGAATCCATCTTTATAATCACCCTGTTACGGTGTGACGTTTGATGTTATCAAGAAACTCTTCCGGTGTTAGTGATTGACATGATCTCATGGTCTAAGGATTAGGATCACTTCGTAAGTTGTTATAGCAATATAAACTCAATGACTTTGATCGTAATGCTATACTTCGGATGAATGTTCATCACACCATTACACTAATGTTGTGATCCCGTTATTAACAACATCCAATGTCCATGATCAGGAAACCTTGATCATCTTGTTAATCAACGAGCTAGTTTATGAGAGAGGCATAACTAGGAACTTTCTGTTTGTTTATTAAACACACATGTATTAACGTTTCCGTATTAATACAATTATAGCATGCAAAATAAACATCTATCATATACTTGGAATACACATAATAAACACTTTATTATTGCCTCTCAGGGCATATTCCCTTCAGTCTCCCACTTGCACTAGAGACAATAATCTAGTTACATAGTGATAAATCTAACACCCATTGAGTTCTGGTGTTGATCATGTTTTGCTCTAGGGAGAGTTTTAGTCAACGGATCTGCTACATTGAGATCCGTATGTACTTTACAAATCTTTATATCTCCATCCTTGACATGCTCGCGGATGGAGTAAAACCGGCGCTTAATATGCTTGGAATGCTTGTGAGACCTTGGCTCTTTGGCATTGGCAATGGAACCATTGTTGTCACAATAGATCACCATTGGGTCCAATGCGTTTGCACTCCTAGTTCGGATATGAACTTCATCCAAACTGCTTCCTGAGCCGCTTCTGAAGCAGCAACATATTCGGCCTCCGTTGTTGATCCCGCTACCACAGGTTGTTTGGAGCTCCTCCAACTAACCGCTCCGCCATTCATGAGAAATACGTATCCGGATTGAGACTTAGAGTCATCCGGATCGGTGTCAAAGCTAGCGTCGACATAACACTTAGCGACGAGCTCTTCTTCACCTCCGTATACGAGAAACATATCCTTAGTTCTTCGTAAGTAGTTAAGGATATTCTTGACCGCTATCCAGTGTTCCGAACCTGGATCCGATTGGTACCTACTAGTCAAACTAATAGCATGTGCCACATCCGGTCTTGTACATAGCATGGCGTACATTATAGAGCCTATGGCTGAAGCATAGGGGACTTTGTCCATTATCTCTCTTTCTTCCGCCGAAGCCGGACTTTGAGTCTTACTCAATGTCTTGCCTTGCAACATAGGTAAGAACCCCTTCTTACTTCCGTCCATTTTAAACTTCTTTAAAATCTTATCAAGGTATGTACTTTGCGATAGCCCTATTAGGCGCCTAGATCTATCTCTATAGATCTTTATGCCTAATATGTATGACGCTTCACCTAGGTCCTTCATTGAGAATTTGCTGTTTAGATAACTTTTAACACTGTTTAAAAGATCTATATCATTTCCGATCAATAATATGTCATCCACATATAATATCTGAAATGCCACATTGCTACCACTCACTTTCTTGTAAATACAAGCTTCTCCATAAGTTTGCACAAATCCAAAATCTTTGATCACCTCATCAAAGTGGAGATTCCAACTTTGTGATGCTTGCTTCAATACATAGATGGATCGCTAAAGCTTACACACCTTGTTAGCATCCTTAGGATCGACAAAACCCTTTGGTTGTATCATATACAACTCTTCTTCAATATTACCATTGAGAAACGCGGTTTTGACATCCATCTGCCATATCTCATAATCGAAATATGCAGCAATTGCTAACATAATCCTAACTGACTTTAGCATCGCTACGGGATAGAAAGTCTCATCGTAGTCAACTCCTTGAATTTGTCGAAACCCCTTTGCGACAAGTCGATCTTTATAGACGGTCACATTACCATCAGCATCAGTTTTCCTTTTGAAAATCCATTTGTTCTCCACGGCCTTTCGGTCGTGAGGTAATTCCACCAAGTTCCAAACTTGATTTTCATACATGGATTTCATCTCGGATTTCATGGCTTCTAACCATTTGTTGGAATCTGGGCTCATCATCGCTTCTTCATACGTCGCAGGGTCATCATTTTCATCAACCATGAAATTCATGACAGGATTTCCGTATAGCTCGGGAGCTGCACGCGTCCTGTTTGACCTGCGAGGTTCGGTAGTACTCTCTTTCGGAGTTTCATGATCATTATCATTAGTTCCCTCTTCAACAGGTGGAGCCAACTCCGGAACAACTTCCGGCGCTGCGCTACTCGCCATACTTTGAAGAGAAGGTTCCACAACCTCTTCGAGTTCTACCTTCCGACTACTCACACCTTTCGCGAGAAACTCTTTCTCTAGAAAGGATCCATTCTTGGCAACAAAAACCTTGCCCTCGGATCTGTGATAGAAGGAATACCCAATAGTTTCTTTAGGGTATCCTATGAAGACGCATTTTTCCGCTTTGGGTTCGAGTTTATCCGGTTGAAGTTTCTTCACATAAACATCGCATCCCCAAACTTTAAGAAATGACAGCTTAGGTTTGTTTCCAAACCACAATTCATACGGTGTCTTTTCAACGGATTTAGATGGTGCCCGATTTAAAGTGAATGCAGCAGTTTCTAGTGCATAACCCCAAAATGACAATGGCAAGTCCGTCAGAGACATCATAGATCGAACCATATCTAATAAAGTACGATTACGACGTTCTGACACACCATTTCGCTGTGGTGTTCCGGCAGGTGTGAGTTGTGAAACAATTCCACACTCTTTCATGTGAGTGCTAAACTCGTAACTTAGATACTCACCTCCACGGTCGGACCGTAGAAATTTGATCTTTCTATTACGATGATTTTCCACTTCATTTTGAAATTCCTTGAACTTTTCAAAGGTTTCAGACTTGTGTTTCATCAAGTAGATATAACCGTATCTACTCAAATCATCCGTGAAAGTAACAAAATAACGATATCCACCTCGCGCCGACACACTCATTGGACCACATACATCAGAATGTATGATTTCCAATAAATCTATCGCCCGTTCCATTGAACCGGAAAACGGCGTTCTAGTCATATTGCCCATAAGGCATGGCTCACATGTATCAAATGATTCATAATCAAGTGATTCCAAAAGTCCATCCGAATAGAGCTTCTTCATGCGTTTAACGCCAATATGACCTAGACAGCAGTGCCACATATATGCGGATATATCATCATTAAGTTTAATCCTTTTAGCATCAACATTATGAATATGTGTAACATTATCATCGAGATCTAATAGAAATAAACCATTCATCATCGGTGCATGACCATAAAAGATTTCATTCATATAAATGGAACAACCATTGTTCTCGGATTTAAATGAATAACCACTTCGCATCAAACACGATCCAGATACAATGTTCATGCTCAGTGTAGGCACCAGATAACATTTATTCAAGTTTATAACTAATCCCGACGGTAAGTGGAGAGGCAGCGTTCCGACGGCGATCACATCAACGCTTGATCCATTGCCGACACGCATCTTGACCTCACCCCTTGCTAGCGGTCGCTTGTTCCGCAGCCCCTGATTCGAGTTACAAATATTAGCAGCTGAACCGGTATCAAATACCCAGGTGCTACTGCGAGCACTAGTCAAGTACACATCAATAACATGTATATCATATATACCTTTGTTTGCCTTGCCGGCCTTCTTGTCTGCCAGATACTTGGGGCAGTTGCGCTTCCAGTGGCCAGTCCCCTTACAATAGTAGCACTCGGAATCAGACTTAGGTCCAACTCGGGGTTTCTTTTCAGGCGCGGCAACCGGCTTGCCGCCCTTACTTCCCTTCCGTTTTCCCTTCTTGTCTTTCTTAAAACCAGTGTTCCTGTTGATCATCAACACTTGATGTTCCTTTTTTATCTCCACTTCTGCAGTTTTAAGCATTGACAGAAGCTCGGGGAGAGACTTCTTCATGCCTTGCATATTATAGTTCATCACGAAGCTCTTATAGCTAGGTGGCAGAGACTGCAGAACACGATGGATGCCTAAGTCAATGGGAATCGATATTCCCAAGGACACAAGCTTATCGGCGTAACCCGACATCTTGAGTACATGCTCACTAACGGAGCTGTGCTCTTCCATCATGCAGCTAAAGAACTTTTCTGAAGCGTTGTAGCTCTCTACAGTAGCATGTGTGTCGAAAATAATTTTCAACTCACCCATTGTATCAAATGCATTGCCGTTTTCGAAACGCTTTCGAAGTTCCGGCTCTAGCCCATACAATATGCCGCAATGAACTAAGTTGTGGTCCTCCTGACGAGTCTGATAGACATTCTTCTCCTCGTCAGGGGCATCATCAAAAGGTGGGGGGCCTAACGGCGCTTCTAGCACATATTTCTTTTGTGCAGCAGAGAGGAGAATCCTCAAATTCATGGCCCATTCGGTAAAGTTGCTACCGTTCGTTGCTAGTTTCTCTTTCTCCATGAACACATTGAAATTAAAAGCAGGTGGTGCCATCTACAACAGAATTTGTAAAGTTTAGACTAAGTGTATGATAGATTGAGTTCAACTAATCTATATTACGAATGAACTCCCACTCAAAAACGACATCCCTCGTGCCTTTTTGGTGATTACATGAACCAAATCCACTACACCAAGTCCGATCATCACGTGAGTCGGTATAGCTTCAAAGGTGAGCATCAAATGGGCATCATATCAACTATATGACTCATGCTTAACCTTTCGGTCCGTGTTCCGAGGCCATGTCTGTACATGCTAGGCTCGCCAAGTTAGAACCTTAGTATTCGCGTGTGTAACTGTTTTACACCCGAAATATGGTCGTGGATCCAAGAACACCCGATCATCACGTGATGTCTTGGAGCGACGAAAACATAATCGGTGCATACTAAAGGAAGAACACATTCTTATCTTGATATTTAAATGAGGGATCATCTTATTATGCTAACAAAGCGCTAAACAAGCAATATAAGATGCTATCAAACATCATATGTTTATTAGTGAAATTATATGGTTCCCGCAGATGATCTCTATCATGTGCATCGTGGTATGATCACTATCATACCTATATGTGTAAATCCAAGGTCTATGGATTTTACACGCTATGTGTGTTGTAAGAGTATCATCTCATACTTCTACTTACAACACTACCATATCATAACACTAGCCCAGCAACAATCTAAACTAGACGCCTCTAATTTATCCATTGCAAGTTTTACGTGGCTTAGGGCTTTCGAGATAGAATCGTTCTTACCTACGAACATGAACCACAACGAGGATAATCAAATTGTTAACAACTCGCTTGCAAAATAGATATTGACTATAGTAGGAGAGACAGACACCTGCTAGCCACTTATGCAAACTAGTTGCATGTCAAGCGTGGAACAGGTCTCATGTGTGAGGACATGTAAAGTTTGTCCGGGCCGCTTCATCCCACTATGCCACCAATATCCAAAATTACAACAAAGGAGCAACAACATGATCATCATCGCCCACATACTCATATGTGTACTACCCGTGTAAAGTATCTACGCATAGATCCGGCTCTAATACCACTGTAGGGTTCGCAGCATAGAAAACAAAAAATTTCCTACGATGTGAACTATACAACAAGATCTATCTACTAGATACAAACAACGGGCGGATGTATATCCATAGAGAACATACCCTTGAAGACCGACAAAGCTTAACGAGTTCAACTCGTGGTTGATGTAGACGATCTCTTGCCGATCTCAAGATCGAGAGGAAGTCCTAGCGCCGCAAATCAGCAGCGCATCCATGCTCGCACACACGTTCGAGGCACCGAGAAACCTCCGCCTCCTCGCTCCAGCGATGCAGCGGAAGCACAACTCTTTCTTGCCGAATAGCCACCGGGAACATGTATCTCGCTAGTCCGAGACCATGGGGAATAAATTCTAGAGGGGGAGAGAGATCCTTCACGAGGAGGTGTGAGAGACAAGTGAGGAGGGGGGCTCCTTTTATAGGAGGGGGGCACCCAAGGGGGTGGCCGCCGGCCATGGGGGCTGCCCCCTCCCCTCCTTCATTCATGTGGGTGGACACTCCACTCACAAAATGCCCTTTAAAATCCCTCCACTCAAAAGTCCACTCAAATTCCCATTAAATTTCCACCAAATTTAATGCAAACTCTCAGTAAATAAAACTCTTTTATTTTATTCAGAATTTTGTCAATTACTTTAATGAAAAACATTCACAAATAACCCCTTGCTAGAATTCTATTTCACATGCATAACCACTTTATGCAATTCCACCCGAAAACCTGTTTCGGTATCTAGTGAAATAAATTCCTGCGCTTGTTCATTCTTTCGGCATGAAACATTTGCTCCAATTGGATGTCGGTGTCTCTTAAGTGTGTCACCCTACGGTTCGTGAATAATGCGGACATGATCGAGACCCCTCTCGGATCAATAATCAGAAGCGGGATCTGGAGACCCATACTGACTCCCACACATTCAACGATGACTTTCTTGTGATCGTCGGAACCTTTTACGCTAGTATCTTAATCCCTTTGTTTCACGACATATTACATGTCCGAGATTCGATCATCGGTATCTCCATACCTAGTTTGATCTCGTTACCGACATGCACTCTTTTCTCGTTCCTGTGATATAACATTCTAGTGATCAAATCACTTGCTTGCAAGCTAATCAATGTGATATCACCGAGAGGGCCCAGAGTATATATATCCGTCATCGGGATGAAGAAATTCCACTCTCGATCCATGAGCCTCAACATAACACTTTATTAGTTCTGAATCCATCTTTATAATCACCCTGTTACGGTGTGACGTTTGATGTTATCAAGAAACTCTTCCGGTGTTAGTGATTGACATGATCTCATGGTCTAAGGATTAGGATCACTTCGTAAGTTGTTATAGCAATATAAACTCAATGACTTTGATTGTAATGCTATACTTCGGATGAATGTTCATCACACCATTACACTAATGTTGTGATCCTGTTATTAACAACATCCAATGTCCATGATCAGGAAACCGTGATCATCTTGTTAATCAACGAGCTAGTTTATGAGAGAGGCATAACTAGGAACTTTCTGTTTGTTTATTAAACACACATGTATTAACGTTTCCGTATTAATACAATTATAGGATGAAAAATAAACATCTAACATATACTTGGAATACACATAATAAAGACTTTATTATTGCCTCTCAGGGCATATTCCCTTCAGATCTGACGGCTGCTAAACATGCGACCAAAGATGGGCGGCTCCAGCGGCGGCGATACGGCGGCGGCGCTCTGTCAGTGACGCTCCGACGGCTACAGAGGGGGCTAGGGTCAACGGAGGGGCTTACCGAACTCGCAAGGTCGCGCTGATGCTGAAACTCTTGCTGGCGTGGACGGGGGCATGTTGTGGAGGTCACTGAGGCTCGTCGGAGTAGCGGGCGGCGTCGGGTTCTTGTAGTCGACGACGTTGCCGATGATGTGGACCGCCCTAACACAAACTGAAGGCGTCAGAGTGTGCACAACAAACTATCGAACAAGATGGGGTCAAGCAGAAAGCAAGGGGCGGCCTGGTATTACCTAAATCGTTCACCGGAGCTAGGCGGCGGTTCTGCCGTTTGCAGAGGTTGTCGGGGACGGCAACCTGGGTCATGCGCAGGAAAAACAAAAGCATCAGGAGAAGCACAGAGACACGAAGAACTCGATAGCGCCAGGCAGAAGACGAGGGACGCTCGGTACTCACCGGAATCAGACGTCGGAGTTCGTCGGGACAGCGGCGAGGTTTGGTGAAATCCGAGCAGCCTGGTGGCGGAGCGAGCGAGTGGGGTGAGGGGAAATGGCCATGGTGAATAGGGTATTAAGTAGCCAGGAGCGGGGCGGAGATTACTCCCTGAATCAATGGGATTTAAGCGAATTAAAACCGCGGCGTCACTGTGGCGAGGTAACGGCGGAGCGGCTCGGACGCGCGTTGATTGGGGACGATGCTGACGGGGCAAGGTGGGGTCGGGCTGTCTATGGGTGGGTGCGCGCTGCTGCGGTGAGAAACAGAGAGGAAAGGGGAACCTCGGGTGGGCTGCTTTAGTTGCTGGGCCAATGGGTAGTGCCTGACCCAGTTCTGTTTTCTTATCCTTTTTCTTTTTCTAATTTGATTTTCAGGAAACCTTTTCAAATGAATTCAAATGTATTTGAATGCCAAATCTTTCTAGATTTTTATAAAGTGAAACCTGCACATTTTTTAGTATAAAACCATGTTGTCTCACTAGACTAGCTTGGTTCCTTTGAAATTTTAAAATAAACAGTGCCTTAGCACAAGATTTGATAAAGATATGAAAATGGTTTTAAAACATAATTTGTTTTGGAAAATTTTGTCCAAGCTTTGGAACTCAACCAAACCAACTTATAAAAAAACAAATCTTGGTTTGAAACAAATATTCTCTCACTAGAGAGTAGCATTGGATCAATGCTTGTCTACATAAAATAATAAGCAGTCAATGCTTCTGTTTCCTTGAAATGATTTGAAAATGATCCCTAAATGATTATGCATGCATAGATGATATGCAATCTTTGAAAACATGATTTTAGGGATGTTACAGGTTCGATAACCTCGGTTTCTTACTGAGGGAAACTTGTTGTTGTGCTGCTTCACACCTTACTCTTGGGGTTCCCAACAGGCTTCACGTCAACTACGTGTACAACCATCAAGCTCTTTTCTGGCGCCTCTACCTGGGAGGCTAAGGACATCTTCACTAGGAGAGTCCTTCACTTCCTTTCTCTTTACTTTTTTTTTAGTTTGCTTTGTTTCTTTTGCTTGGTTTTATTTGCCTCTTTTCAAAAAAAAACCCAAAAAATTAGTCTAGTTTGGTTTGCTTCATTTATTAAAAAACACAAAAAATTAGTTCCTACTCTAGTTGCTGGTCTGTTACTGCCTTGCTTGGTCATGCTTTTTATCAATGGATGGTTTCTTTAAAACCAGTTCTTATTGGCAAGGTGGGTTCACGGAAGAACAAAAGTATTATTGTAACATCCCTAAAATCATGATTTCAAAGATTGCATATCATTCATGCATGCATATAGATTTGAGATCAATTTCAAACTCATTTCAAGAAAACAGAAGCACATAGTGCTATCATTTTATGTGAGCAAACTTAAATCAAATGCCCATCCTCATTTGAGAACTTAGTGTTTTAAAACCAAGTTTGTTTGTTTCCTTGTTGATTTATTTGAGTGTAGAGTTTTGAACAAAATTTTACAAAATAAAAATGGTTTCAAAACCATTTTCAAAACATTTGCAAATCTAGTGCTATGGCACTGTTTATTTTGTTATTTCAAAAGAACCAAGCTTGAACAGAGAGACTACCTGATTTTGTGTCCTGAAATGTGATTCATGCACACTGTAAAAATCCCAAAGATATTTGAATTCAAATAGAGTTTGAATTCATTTGAAACTGAATCCAGAAAATCAATTTAGAAAAAGAAAAAGAGAAAGGAATTGGAAAAGGGCCGGCGCTAGGATTTGAGCCCATCAACAGAAGCAGCCCATCTAGCCCACCCGGGACCCTTCCCTCCCTCTCTCACACGCAGACGCACCCAGCGAGCCCTGACACCCGGACCCCACTCCCTCTCTTCTCTATTCGCTGACAAGCGGGCCCCGTCCACGTCGTCGTCGTCTTCCCCAAATTTCCGCGCACGAACACCGCCGCTGGCCGTTGCTGTGTTGATTCTGCGGTGTAATTGGCATTGAATTACTGAGCGTTTCTTGTCGAGCCTCTGCCTACTTAAGACCCTCCCTCTCGTGGCCATTTCCCCTCACCCAATTTCCTCTCCACGCCACCAGGCTGCTCGCAACTCGCTCGATGCTGACGCTGTTCCGACGACCTCGCCGATGAATTCCGGTGAGCACCGTGTCCCCCTCTGTCCATGATTCATGCTATCAAGATCAGCAACTCCTTGCGCATCTACTGACACACCCCGTTTGTTCTCGCATGGTCTGTAGCCTCGACAGCGACTGCAATCGAGCGCCGCCGCTCTCTGCACGAACTCCGGCGACCTCTCCCCGTAAGTACCAGCCGCCCCTTGCCCTCTGTCTAATACGCCTAGGATCCCCATCATCTTGCGCATCTAACGGTGCCCTACTTTTGACTTAGCACGACGCAGAACCTCGCCAACGTTGACCAGCAACCGTACCCGACGCGTCCACAAACTTCGGCGAGGAATCCCCGACGACTCCGAGCGCCCCTTGCCAAGCCACCTCCACGTTGAGCTTTGCCTCGTCCCTGCGGTTCTGGTAAGCACCCACTCCCCTCCCCGGGCGACCTAGAACACCGGCACCGCCACTGACAGAGCGCTCCGCCACTCGCCGTCACCGCGCGCCGCCAGATCTTGGTCGTTTGATCGAGAGCCGTTGGATCTAGATCCAACGCGTGTAATAGAATCACTTAAACGAAGCGGTACGTTAGATCTGAGCCGTGCGTGTTCACTTAAATCCAACGATCTGCGTCGATCGATCCACCCGAACTGGTACGGGCTAATAGGAAACAGACGCGTGGCTAGGGTTTGTTTAAAAACAGAATTTAGCTATAACTTTTGATCCACACGTTAGAATTTGACAAATTTTATACCGTTGGAATCAGGAGAACAAGCCTTTTATGTTTATGCAATGTGTTTAATGTTTAGCTTCTGTTAAAATGATTTTATTTGCAGAAACTTGTTTAGGACTAAATTGTTTATATGAATTGTTTAGGAAATTGTTTTAGTGTCAAATAAACTTGGTTTAGCAAGTTTTTGACTTGTTTATGATTCAGTACTATGCACTTGCTTGGTTGAGCTTTAAAAATCATCACTTGGCATCTTGCATGCATGCATATATATTTTTGCTTGTATATGACTTGTATGTGATTGTGGCTATATTCTTTGTGTAGACTTTGGTGCTAGTGATTGTGATTGTGAAGAGTGCTACTCTCCCAACTACCAAGGCAAGTGGTACTTCATGAATATTTCTATCCCAATATTTTATACAAGCGTTAGAAATATTTTGCTAAGTCTTGCATGTTACTATTTTGCCAAATGCCATGTTGGGAAATCCTAAGTAGTTGTAGAATTGCTAGGAAATTTATAAGTTAAGTACTATCTATGCCATGCTTAGCCTAGCTAGTAGAAAACAAGGGTTGGTAAATTATACATGCTATGATAAAAATATTTCTAAGTCTTTGGACTTATGTTTTTCTTAATAAAACAACTAAGTCAATGAATCACCTGGGTGGAAAGGGACTTGATTGGTGGTTTTAGTTGAGTGATTACACAAGGCCCATGGCTATGGTTTACCTTGTGTATCTCACTTGTGGAAAGCCACCCAGGAACAAAGGGATTTTAGAGGCCAAGTGCTGAGAAGCTTCTAGTGCAGCCACTTGGCAATATGGGCTCTGCCTGGACCACATAGGTTGCTAGAACTTAGCCATTTCGACAGTTGGTGGTAGTGGGAATGATAGGTTGGAACGCGTCCATTTGGTCTAAGGAAAGGCTTCTGAAAGGTCCTGTCTTGGGAAACCAAGTCTGGTGGGGAAAGTGCACAACCTCTGCAGATGGAAAAATCTAAGTACTTAGCCAAGTCCATGGCAATGGACAACTTGAGCATCAAGACATGGAAGCTATCAAGAATCTCATCACTCCAACTTCTAAGTAAAACTTGTGGGTGAACAAGGGTGAAGGACCTCAATGTCTATTGATGGTTCCTTGCGAAAAGTTTTGACAAAGAAAAACTTAGTGATTTCAACTAATAGGAAAAACCTATTTTGAGAAAAGCAAGCCAAGCTACACTTAGCCAAATTTGCATATAGTATGTAGTCCACCTAAATTTTACTAAGGTATCACTTGCCAATACTATTCCAAAGTATTGACCCACTGTGGCTGTAACTTGTGATGTTGCAGGTTACTCTGATGAGGATTAGGTGTCATGAGTCTACACTCAACATGTTTGCATGTGGCACATGAAGATGAAGACTTATATTTATTTACTTATTCAAACTCTTGTAATAGGCATGTGGCCTTTGAGTTGTAAAGACTATGTTTATCTCTGGAATGGATGTAATAAATGACCTTTGTATCTGTGTACTTCATCATAAACTGTGGATGCTAGCAATGATCCAGGGACTAGCATTGCAATCACAGGGATCCTTTTCCTTTACAAAGGAGGGATCTTACAGATGGTATCAAAGCACTGTGTTGCCTGTAGGATTATGACCCTAGGATTGGAAACCACTAAGGAAAAATATTTAACTACTTCTACACTTGTCTATTCTTCTCGTAAACTTTTCTAATCTTCTCTCTCATCTCTATTTGTAGATGAACTCCATCAACGAAGCCGTGAGGAAAGGACCACTCATGACAATGACTTTGGAGTGTGAGACAGAATTCCCCAAGGCTCTCAAGGACCTCATGGTTGCATTAGAGATACAAGGTGCAGCTGTGTACAAAGGTTTTCCAGTGATGGATGAAGGAGTGGAATACTGGTGGGTGCAACTTCACTTGTATAAAAACAAGGAAGATAACCATCAGGAAAAAGGATTCTGCATGTTCACCAATTCAGTGGTGCACCCTACATTCTTTGAATCAGCAAGGGATGCAGCTTGGAAGACCATCAAAGAACTTGGTGATAGAGTCAAATGCAGAATGCTCAACCTCCAAAATGATCTAAGGAAAGAGAAGGAACATACCCAAGAGTTGGAAGCTACCAACCAAACCTTAAGAGGAGACATTATAGAATTAGTGATGGAATCATGTGAACAAGATATGCTGATTGCTTCTAGAAACATTGTGTTAACCAACAGATCCAATGAGATAGGATTGTAAACGTACTTCGTTAGTTGGACCACCACCTATCACCCTATTTTCCAAAATGTTGCTTTAAAATAAGATTGAACCTTGGTTGATGTAATGGTTTCATGTATGCATGACTTGTGTGTTTTGCTTTCCAAGGATATGTATGTGATGTTTTGTCTTATGCCTTATCTTAAATTGTGGTGTTCTAACTTTCTATCTTATGAATAGATGCCTATTACCATCAGCACTGTTGAGGAGTTCCAGGTTACCCGCTTTGGTCCTCGTATCGTTGAGCTCACCACTTTGCTCAATCTCCCTCTTCCCACCATCATGGTGCATCCCCTCACCAAGTTTGAGAGGAAGGACCTATGGGGCTTCAAGGTGAACCAGCCCGGACGCCAGACAGAGCCTACTACGGAGGCCATCGTCTTCAAGCTTATGCACGATGACAGGGAGAGAGGCCTTGAGGTAGTGATGCAGGATCTGATAGGACGTCTGCTAGGGAGACACTCCCGACAGGTTAGAGGTACCCACTTCTGTAGGGTTTCGTAGCATGGAAAACAAAATTTTTCTACCGCATACAAACAAACAAGCCAAGATCTATCTACTAGATTGTAGCAACGAGTCGATAGAATAACTCACCCTCGAAAATTCCAAAGTGTTTAACGAGAGTGGATTCTCGTGGGTGATGTAGTCGTACTCTTCCCGATCTCAAGATCGTGTAGACGATCCTTCCGGCGCTGCATTCCGACAGCGCTCCCGCAGTCGGTCACACGTTCTGTACTCGACGAAGACCTTCCTCTCCCTTGTTCATGCAGGCAGCGGAGGTTGTAGCACTCTCCTCGCGATTCCGGCAGCACAACGGCGTGGTACCGGAAGTAGAGGGGAGATCTCGCAGGGCTTCACCTTAAGCCGGGGCGAGTATGGTGGAGTATGAGAGAGTCCCTCGACGATCTAGAGTTTAGACACGCCGAGGAGGGGCAAGCCGGTGGCTAGGGTTTAGCTAGGCGGCGGCGGTTTGCCCTAGGGCCAGCGGCGGCTATGGAGGCGGCGGCGGCTTGGTACTAGGGTTTGGAGGAGAGGATCTTGTGTGTCTCTAGGAGGGAGCCCTGCCCCTCCTTATGTAGGTGGAGGGGCCGGCCGGCCAAGGGGAGGGAGGGGAGTCCCTCCCCAACTCGGCTTGGGTGGTGCGCCGGCGGTGGGGAGGAGGGACTCCTCCCCAACTCGGTTTCCTCCTCCTTTTCCTCTTTCCAAAATTAGCCGTTTGACTTTCAAACTAGCCGTTTGACTTTTCAAACTAGGATTTGATTTAATCCTTAATTTTGTTCAGCGATGACACTTAGTACATGATGCAATCATACCAAATTGATATAACACATTCATGTACCCTTCCCCTCCGGAGTGCCGGACATTCCGGAACCTTCTAGAACATTCCCGATGAAAACACCGGAACCATTCTCCAACTCCGAAACAGGACTTTCCTTATATGAATCTTATTCTCCGGACCATTCTGGATCTCCTCGTGATATCCTGAATCCCATTCGAGACTCCGAACAACATTCGGACTCTTTCTCATCATTCCATAACTACTCAAACAACGTCGAATCCTTAAGTGTGTCTCCCTACGGTTCGTGAATTATGCGGACATGATCGAGACACTTCTCCGATCAATAACCAATAGAGGAATCTGGAAATTCATATGGCTCCCACATATTTCTACAATTACTTTGCGATAGAATGAACCACTTACATATGATACCAATTTCCCTTTGTCTCACGATAGTTTACTTATCCGAGTTTTTGATCGTCGGTATCTCTGCATACCTAGTTCAACCTCGTTACCGATAAGTACTCTTTTCTCGTTCCCGTGATATGTGGTCCCTTGTGAGCCAGTCACATGCTTGCAAGCTAATTGGATGACATTTCACCGAGAGGCCCCAGAGTATATCTATCCGTCATATGGATGGACAAATCCCACTCTCGATCCATGTGTTTCAACCAATACTTTCCGAACACTCAATGCCACCTTTATAGCCACCCAGTTACGGTGTGGTGTTTGATGTCATCAAAGCATCCATCCGGTAAAGGTGATATGCATGATCTCATGGTCGAAGGAATTAGGTTACTATGTATCAGAAAGCATATAGCAATTGAACTATTAAAATGACTTGATCTTTATGCTACGCTTATCTATAGGAGTATGTCCACCATATCATTCTCCTAACGATATGATCTTGTTGTTAATAACATCTCAATGTTCATGATAGGGAAACCACAATCATCTATTAACCAACAAGCTAGTATTATATAGAGGCTTTACTAGGGACTTCAAATTAAGTTTACAAATCACACAAGTATTAATGTTTCCTTGTTAATACTATTATAGCATGAATGCAAACATTTATCATAAACACAAAGATATAATAATAACTACATTTATTATTGCCTCTAGGGCATATCTCCAACAGTCTCCCACTTGCACTAGAGTCATCTAATCTAGATTACATGGTAATATACCGAACACCCATGGCAGTTTGGTGCTGGTCATGTTTTGCCCTCGGGAGAGGTTTAGTCAACGGATCCGCCACATTCAGATTTGTGTGTACTTTGCAAATCTTTATATCCCCATCTTGGATATGTTCTCGAATAGCATGAAAACGTAGCTTGATGTGCTTCAGCTTCTTGTGAAGCCTCCGAAGCAGCCATGTATTCCGATTCAGTTGAAGATCTTGCCACAACGCTTTGCTTTGCACTCCTCCAGCTAACTGCTGCACCATTCAAAATAAATACGTATCCAGATTGTGATTTAGAATCATCCGGATCGGTGTTCCAACTAGCATCGGTGTAACCATTAACAACAAGCTGTTCATCACCTCCATAAGAAAGAACCATATCCTTAGTTCTTCTCAAGTACTTAAGGATGTTTTTGACTGATGTCCAATGATCCACTCCTGGATCACTTTGATATCTTCTAGTTAAACTAACAGCATATGCAATGTCGGGTCTAGTACATATCATGGCATACATTAGAGATCCTATGGCTGAGGCATAGGGAGTCTTACTCATCCTTTCTCTATCTTCTGCCGATGTCGGACTTTGAGTTTTACTCAAGGTCGTATTGGGCAACATGGGCAAGAACCCTTTCTTGCTATCTTCCATTCCAAACCTCTTTAGAACTTTGTCCAAATATGTACTTTGTGACAATGATATTTGGCGTCTTGATCTATCTCTATAAATCTTTATGCCTAATATGTAAGCTGCTTCGCCAAGATCCTTCATTGAAAAACTATTATTCAAATATTCCTTGACACTATTAATAAGGTCTACATCATTCCCAATCAACAATATGTCATCTACATATAGTATTAAGAATGCTACAGAGCTCCCACTCACTTTCTTGTAAATACAAGCTTCTCCATAAGTTTGTATAAAACCAAAACTTTTGATTACCTTATCAAAACGTTGATTCCAACTTCGGGATGCTTGCTTCAATCCATAAATGGACCGTTGAAGTTTGCATACCTTGTTAGCATCTTTAGGATCGACAAAACCTTTGGGTTGCATCATATACAACTCTTCATCAATGTCTCCATTGAGGAATGCTGTTTTGACATCCATATGCCATATCTCATAATCATAATGTGCAGCGATTGCTAACATAATCCTCACAGACTTTAGCTTCGCTACTGGTGAGAAAGTCTCATCGTAGTCAACTCCTTGAATTTGTCGAAACCCCTTTGCGACAAGTCGAGCTTTATAGACAGTAACATTACCATCAGCATCTGTTTTCTTCTTGAAAATCCATTTGTTCTCGACAGCCTTCCGGCCATCCGGTAAGTCCACCAAAGTCCATACTTGGTTTTCGTACATGGATCCAATCTCGGATTTCATGGCTTCTTGCCATTTATTGGAATCTGGGCTCATCATCGCTTCCTCATATGTCTCGGGGTCATCGGTGTTGTCCACCAACATGACACTCATAACGGGATCATACCAATCTGGAGTGGTACGAGTTCTTGTTGACCTGCGAGGCTCTGTAGGAACTTCAACCGAAGTTTCATGATCATCATCACTAGATTCCTCTCTTATTGGTGTAGGCACCACAGAAACTTCTTCCGGTGCTGCGCTACTCGCAATTTCGAGAGAAGGTTCGACAACCTCGTCGAGTTCTACTTTCCTTCCAATCACTTCTTTCGAGAGAAATTCCTTCTCTAGAAAGGATCCATTCTTGGCAACGAAGATTTTGCCTTCGGATCTATGATAGAAGGTATACCCAATAGTTTCCTTCGGGTATCCTATGAAGACACATTTTTCCGCTTTGGGTTCAAGCTTGTCCGGCTGTAACTTCTTTACATAGGCTTCGCAACCCCAAACTTTAAGGAACGATAATCTAGGTTTCTTCCCAAACCATAATTCATACGGTGTCGTTTCAACGGATTTAGATGGTGCCCTATTTAAAGTGAATGCGTCTGTTTCTAATGCATAACCCCAAAATGATAGCGGTAAATCTGTAAGTGACATCATAGAACGAACCATATCTAAGAGAGTTCGATTACGACGTACGGACATACCATTACGCTGTGGTGTTCCCGACGGTGTCAATTGTGAAAGTATTCCGCATTTCTTCAAATGCTCGCCAAACTCGTAACTTAGATATTCACCTCCACAATCAGAACGTAGAAATTTAATCTTCTTGTTACATTGATTCTCTACCTCACTTTGAAATTCCTTAAACTTCTTGAAAGTTTCGGACTTATGTTTCATGAAATAGATATACCCATATCTACTCAAGTCATCCGTGAAGGTAAGAACATAACGATAACCACCGCGCGATGCTACACTCATTGGACCACACACATCGGTATGTATGATTTCCAATAAGTCTGTAGCTCGCTCCATCATACCAGAAAATTGAGTCTTAGTCATTTTACCCATCAGACATGCTTCGCATCTTTCAAGTGATTCGAAATCAAGTGATTCAAGCAGTCCATCGGAATGGAGTTTCTTCATACGCTTCACTCCAATGTGACCAAGACGACAGTGCCACATATAGGTCGAGTTATCGCTCGATTTCAAACGTTTAGCCTCAATGTTATTAATATGTGTATTTCCACTATCGAGATTCAACAAGAATAGACCATCTATCAAAGGTGCATGTGCATAAAACATATTACTCATATAAATCGAACAACCATTATTCTCGGACTTAAACAAGTAACCGTCTCGCAATAAACAAGATCCCGATATAATGTTCATGCTCAACGCAGGCACCAAATAACAATTATTTAAGTATAAAACTAATCCCGATGGTAGATGAAGGGGTAGCGTGCCGACCGCGATCACATCAACCTTTGATCCATTTCCCACACGCATCGTCACCTCGTTCTTCGCTAGCTTCTATTTATTCTGCAGCACCTGTTTCGAGTTACAAATATGAGCAACCGAACCAGTATCAAATACCCAGGCACTACTACGAGTACTAGTGAGATACACATCAATAACATGTATATCAGATATACCTTTCTTCTTGATGTTGCCGTTCTTCAAATTCGCCAAGTACTTTGGGCAATTCCGCTTCCAGTGACCTTCTCCCTTGCAGTAAAAGCACTCAGTATCAGGCTTAGGTCCAGCCTTGGTATTCTTCGTCGGCGTGGTAACTTTCTTACCACCCTTCTTGAAGTGTCCCTTCTGCTTAGACTTGCCTTTCTTGAATTTGGTGGTCTTATTGACCAACAACACTTGGTGCTCTTTCTTGATCTCCACTTCTGCAGATTTCAACATGGCAAAGAGTTCTGGCAACGTCTTGTTCATGTTTTGCATGTTATAGTTCATCACAAAGTTCTTGTAACTTGGTGGTAGTGATTGGAGGACACGGTAAATCCCCAAAGCATTAGGAATCACAATACCCAAGCTTTGAAGTTTGTTTGCGTGCCCAGACATCTTAAGCACATGCTCACTGACGGAGCTGCCCTCTTCCATCTTGCAGTTAAAGAACTTTTCAGAAGCCTCATAGCTTTCAATTGCCGCATGAGTCTCAAAGATCAATTTGAGATCCTCGACAATATCATATGGGTCTGAATTCTCAAACCTTTTCTGAAGCTCCGATTCTAAACCATACAAGATAGCACACTGAACCGTGGAGTACTGAGTCTTCCGAGTGAGGTAAACATTCTTTACTTCATCGGCAGCATCAGCTGCAGGTGGGTCACCCAGCGGTGCATCCAGCACATAGGTCAAATTACCAGCTGTGAGGATAATCCTCAAATTGCGGAACCAATCCGCGAAGTTGCTTCCATTGTTTTTCAACTTTTCTTTCTCTAGGAACGCATTAAAATTGATGGTAGGGGCTGCCATTGATCTACAACATATTTGCAATAGTTTAGACTAAGTTTATGACAAATTGAGTTCAAATTAATAATAAAATTAATCTAGGTGAACTCCCACTCAAAACAATATCCCTCACATTCTTTTAGTGATCACACGAACCAAATCCACCACATCAACACCGATCATCACGAGAGTGTAGGGGTCCCCAATCTTAGATAAGATAGAGCCCCCTGTGTTTTACAATGCTAGTCCCTGGATCAATAGCTAGCATCCACAGTTACGATGTAATATCAAGAAACAAAGGTCATGATATAACTTTATAACCAGGAATAACATAATTTTATTACATCATACATAGCTCATTTGGCTATTACATTACATTGCAACGGAATAACTATAATCATGGGTCCTTCATCTTCAAAGTTCCACAGGCAGATGTTGGTTGTAGACTTTGTAATCCTAATCAAACAATCTTCACTAAAAACAATCAAACCTGCAACATACAAGTTACAGCCACAAAGGGTCAATACATTTGAATTGTATTGGCAAGTGATACTATGGTAGTATAGTGGAGTCTAACATCTATATGCATTTGGCTAAGTGGAGTTGAGGCTTGCATTGCTCAAAATAGATTTTCCTTAACATTTTGAAAATACTAAGTTTTTGCTTGACAAAATCATTTTTCTCAATCAAAGATTGAAGATCCTTTCCAAGGCATCTATCAACCAAAGATTGAAAATTTCAAACAACCCTTGTTCAATCCACAAGTTTTAACTTTAGAAATTTGAATGATGAGATTCTTGATTGCTTCCATGTCTTGATGCTCAAATTGTCCTTTACTAGGGACATGGCTAAGTACTTAGGTTTTACACTCTGCAGAGGTGGTGCACTTTCCCCACAAGACTTGGTTTCCCAAGACAAGATCTTTTAGAAGCATTCCCTTAGACCAAAATGGACGCGTTCCAACCTATCAAACACTACCACCCACTGTCCATATGGCTAAGTTCTTGCAACCTATGTGATCATGGCAGAGCCCATATTGCCAAGTGGTTGCACTTGAAGCTTCTCAACATTTGACATCTTAAATCTCTTTGTTTCCTGGGTGGACATCCACAAGTGAGATACACAAGCCAAGTCCATGGCCTTGTGAACCACTCAACCAAACACCACCAAGCCATCCCTTTCCACCCAGGTGATTCATTAACTTAGTTGTTTTATTAAACAAAATCACAAGTCCTCGGACTTAGAATATTTTTTCATAGTGTGAATATATATTCCACCCATGTTTTCTATTAGATAGGCTAAGCTTGATAGTAGTAGGAATCTTTAACTTAGGAAAATCCTACTAAGGATTCATCTACTAGGATTTCCTATAGTAAGGTTCTCACTTAGCAAAATTTCCATGCAAGTTTTACTTAGCAAAATCACTAATGCATAGAGTAAGTAATGGGACAAAAGTATGAATCATCACTTGCCTTTTTGGTAGGGAATGGTGGTTCACTCCTTGATCTTGCTAGTCTCACACTTCACTACAAGTCAATCAAGAAAACACACATTCAATTCTCATTCCAAACCAAAGTCAAACAAACAATTTTTCACACACACAAAGTAATGGAATCTAAGTCATGCATAAGCATGCAAAGGTTGGTTCTATTGCAAGGATGGTCTCCACTAGGCTTCTAAACTTTGTAAGTTCCAAATTGGTCATTTACCAAAATGGCAAAGTCATTTGCAAATAGGTTTTATCCATAAACCATTTTTAAATCCATTCATCATTTCATGTGGTGAAAAATGTTTTATCAAGGAAAAACTATTAAGTTGTTCACCAAATGAGTTGCTAATTTGAAAAACTTGGTGTTTTGGGTCAGTGGGTTTGATCAAACCATTTTCTTAAAGTTTTCTTTCCATAAATATTTTTATAACAAAAACCATTCTTTTTATTTGGCTAGAAAATGGCTAAGTCAAGTAATCCAACCTAAATATTTCCAAAATCATTTTTAACACCAAGGGTTGGTTCCTAGGGTCAGTAAGGTCACATCAAACCATTTTGCAAAGGTTTTAACCCAAAAAACATTTTTAAACAATTTTTCTAATCTAAACAAGCACACAAAAGTTTCTGTAAATTCAAATAAGATAAAAGATACTATTTACAAAACTAAGGGCATGGTGGGCCAGGTATTGTTCTCCTGAATCCATTGATATAAAATTTATAATTTTTGGACGTGTGGTTTGAAAGTTATAAGGGTTTGAAATTTGCAAATAAATCTGATTCAAAACTGGTTTTAGATCTAATACAGGCCACGCGTCGAGCCGTGATTGGCCGGTACAGTTTCGTGCGGATCGCACAGCTGCAACCGTAGGATCTAATCTAATCGTGCGATCCAGAACGCATACCCCTTCGCGGTTAAGTAGTCTAATCCTACTCGCTCAATCTAGATCGGACGGCTGTCATCGCTCTAACCAAACTTGGGCGGCACAGCGACGGTTGCTGGCGGCGGCGCTGGCGAAATAGGACGCGAGGAAGAGGGGGAGTATGCTCACCAGGTTCGCAATGCAGCGCTGATGCTCAACGTGCTACTGGTTGGTGAAGGGGCGCACGGGGCTGTCCTTGATTGCTCGCCGGAGACGAGCTGGGCTTCGGGCGGTTTCAGGAGGTCGTCGAGGGCAAGGATAGGGGGTGTCCTAGGACAAACAGTAGATGTTGTTAGTTCGCAGGAGCCTAGAGATCATCATCATGTCCACGGGGAAAGGAGGGGAGGTCAGGTACTACCTGGGGACGTCGTCGGAGAAGAGGGCAGACGGCGGTGCTGTAGGTCGTCGACGTTGCCGACGCTGTAGGGTACCCGCAGATGAATGAATGGCACAGAAAGATGCGCCAGGGTGTGGTGAGCGTGCTCGTGTGCTCGGGGAGGCAGGAGGTGGTGTCGAGTCGCCAGAATCGGCTCTGGACTTCGTCGGAACAGAGGGTGCTCGGGGAGAAATTGAAGCGGCCTGGGGGCGTGCTTTGGGGAGAAGACAGAGGGGAACGAGAGAGGAGGTGCTGGAGTTTTATCAGGCATGGTCAATGGCGGGTTTAATCCATCCTTCAAAGTGAATTACGTCGGGTTTAACTCGCCTGCAACGGCCGGCGAGGGGGAAAAGGCGTGGTTCGCGGGTGGGGAAGAAGGGGCGTGGTGTGGGGTCCTCTGGCAGTGAGAGAAAGGGAGTGGAGATGGGGGCAGTAGTCAGTCGCTCGGTGGGTAAGTTGCTGCGTGAAAGAAAACGATTCGGGGTGGAGAGGAGGTGGGCTGCGAGTGGGCTTAATGGGCTGTCTCAGTTGGGTCAGGTCCACTTCCATTTTTTTATTCTGTATCTTTTTCTTTTTCTATTTCTGAATTCTGTTTTGAAATTTCTATCAAACAAACATGGTTCAAATCAATTCAAACAACACCCCAAACTTTGTAATATTGAAATTAGTTCTGTTCAGTAATATGAACCAAAATCCAAAATAAAATAATATTTTAAATCTTTTTAGGTTCTATTTATTAATTAAGTAAAATGGTCCATGGTTTATTAATAAAATAGGGTTTGGTTTATTTAATAAAATCTTCATTTGAAATCCAAAAACTTTCAAAACCATATCAGTAGATTTTATTTGGGAATTATAGAATATTTGAAAACTTGTTTTAAAACAAAATAACATTTTATTTTAGAGTCCATTATTAATTAAATATAATAGACTTTAATTATTAAATCATATAGGATTTGTTTTATTCACATATTTATTTTGAAATCTAAATAAGGACAAAACACTTTAGTAGGTTTTATTTGTGAATATCAAATATTTGGAAAACTTATTTTAAATAATTTAATAAGCTTTGATGTTTCAATTAAATTGGTAAAACCTTTTATTTAAATAAAGTTGGATATTAAATCCTTATTAATTTATTTAAATAAACCTTTGCTATTTTTATTCAAAACAAAATGTTTTAATTCCAAAGTTTGGTCAAGGTTTAATTTGGCTTTATAAAATAACCTTTATTTATAAATTCACCTTTTCTTTTGAAAAACCAAATCTTTTATTAAAAGATTCCAAAATAGTAATTCCAAAACATTTTTAATTTCCTTTAATTAAATGTTTAACTCATTAAATTCCTTTAGGATTTTATTTAATTCAAATGGGTTTGAGGTTCCATTTAAATTCAAAAAGTTTCTTCTGGCCCTGAAAATCAACAAAGTTTTATTTTATTCATTTATTTTTTTCACACTACAAGATTTGGAAAATCTTGGGATGTGACAGAGAGCTGATATAGTTTCAATGGCGAACAATCGACATGTTCATCATATCTACTATATGATTCATGCTTTACCTTTTGGTGATCCGTGTTACAAGACCATGGATGTACATGCTAGGCTCGTCAAGATCAAACCTTAGTTTCCGCATGAGCAAATCTGTCTTGCTCACGTTGTATACACTTGCGGAATCTAACACACCCGATCATCACGTGGTGCTTCGAAACAACAAGCTTTAGCAACGGTGCTAACTAAGGGTGAACACTTTATGACTTGAAATTCATGTGCATGAGGGATCATCTTATAATGCTACCGTCGTCTACTAAGCAATACAAGATGCATAAAGGATTAACATCACATGCAATTCATAATATGTGATATGATATGGCCTTTCTTCTTTGTGCTTCCGATCTCCATCTTCTAGCACGAACATGATCTCCATCATCACCGACATTGCATCAAGGTCAATGACGCTTCTCCATGGTTGTCGTCCACCGGCTTCAACTATTACAACTACTTTGAGAAGACACGCGGGTCTTAACATAAATTAAAGACAACCATATTGCTCCTTCCGGTTGCCAACTTACAATAAGGAACATTGCATACATCAAATATAATCACAATCATGGCCATATCACATCACTTCACACCCCTGCAAAACAAAGTTAGACGCCTCTACTTTCTTTGCATGTTTTACGTGGTTTGGGGCTTTCAATAAGTGTCGTTCTAACTTACGAACATGAACCACAACATTGATACTAGTATTGTTAATCACCCGTTGTAAATTGGATCTTAACTATGCTAGGAGAAACAGGCACCCGCAAAGCCACTTATGCAATACAAGTTGCATGTCAAGCGTGGAGCAAGTCTCATGAACGATGTCATGTAAGGTTAGCCCGGGCCTCTTCATCCCAACATACCGCAAGATGCAAAGTACTCAAGAAGAAATCGACAATAAAAGCATCAACGCCCACAATGACCATTGTGTTCTACTCGTGCAACAGATCTACATATAGACACGGCTCTGATACCACTGTAGGGTTTCGTAGCATGGAAAACAAAAAATTTCTACCGCATACAAACAAAGAATCCAAGATATATCTACTATATTGTAGCAACGAGTCGATAGAATAACTCACCCTCGAAGATTCCAAAGTGTTTAACGAGAGCGGATTCTCGTGGGTGATGTAGTCGTACTCTTCCCGATCTCAAGATCGCGTAGACGATCCTTCCGACGCTGCGTTCCGGCAGTGCTCCCGCAATCGGTCACACGTTCGGTACTCGACGAAGACCTTACTCTCCCTTGTTCCAGCAGGCAGCGGAGGTTGTAGCACTCTCCTCGCGATTCCGGCAGCACAACGGCGTGGTACCGGAAGTAGAGGGGAGATCTCGCAGGGCTTCACCTTAAGCCGGAGCGAGTATGGTGGAGTATGAGAGAGTCCCTCGACGATCTAGAGTTTAGACACACCGAGGAGGGGCAAGCCGGCGGCTAGGGTTTAGCTAGGCGGCGGCGGCGATTTGCCCTAGGGCCGGCGGCGGCTATGGAGGCGGCGGCGGCTTGGTACTAGGGTTTGGAGGAGAGGATCTTGTGTGTCTCTAGGAGGGAGCCCTGCCCCTCCTTATATAGGTGGAGGGGCCGACCGGCCAAGGGGAGGGAGGGGAGTCCCTCCCCAACTCGGCTTGGGTGGTGCGCCAGCGGTGGGGAGGAGGGACTCCTCCCCAACTCGGTTTCCTCCTCCTTTTCCTCTTTCCAAAATTAGTCGTTTGACTTTCAAACTAGCCGTTTGACTTTTCAAACTAGGATTTGATTTAATCCTTTATTTTGTTCAGCGATGACACTTAGTACATGATGCAATCATACCAACTTGATATAACACATTCATGTACCCTTCCCCTCCGGAGTGCTGGACATTCCTTAACCTTCTAGAACATTCCCGATGAAAACACCGGAACCATTCTCCAACTCCGAAACGGGACTTTCCTTATATGAATCTTATTCTCCGGACCATTCTGGATCTCCTCGTGATATCCCGAATCCCATTCGAGACTCCGAACAACATTCGGACTCTTTCTCATCATTCCATAACTACTCAAACAACGTCGAATCCTTAAGTGTGTCTCCCTACGGTTCGTGAATTATGCGGACATGATCGAGACACTTCTCCGATCAATAACCAATAGAGGAATATGGAAATTCATATGGCTCCCACATATTTCTACGATTACTTTGTGATCGAATGAACCACTTACATATGATACCAATTTCCCTTTGTCTCACGATAGTTTACTTATCCGAGGTTTTGATCGTCGATATCTCTGCATACCTAGTTCAACCTCGTTACCGATAAGTACTCTTTTCTCGTTCCCGTGATATGTGATCCCTTGTGAGCCAGTCACATGCTTGCAAGCTAATTGGATGACATTTCACCGAGAGGGCCCAGAGTATATCTATCCGTCATATGGATGGACAAATCCCACTCTTGATCCATGTGTTTCAACCAATACTTTACGAACACTCAATGCCACCTTTATAGCCACCCAGTTACGGTGTGGTGTTTGATGTCATCAAAGCATCCATCCGGTAAAGGTGATATGCATGATCTCATGGTCGAAGGAATTAGGTTACTATGTATCAGAAAGCATATAGCAATTGAACTATTAAAATGACTTGATCTTTATGCTACGCTTATCTATAGGAGTATGTCCACCATATCATTCTCCTAACAATATGATCTTGTTGTTAATAACATCTCAATGTTCATGATAGGGAAACCACAATCATCTATTAACCAACAAGCTAGTATTATATAGAGGCTTTACTAGGGACTTCAAATTAAGTTTACAAATCACACAAGTATTAATGTTTCCTTGTTAATACTATTATAGCATGAATGTAAACATTTATCATAAACACAAAGATATAATAATAACCACATTTATTATTGCCTCTAGGGCATATCTCCAACAACTTCCACGTCTTCGGAAGACGTGATGAGGATGGAGAGTCCATCGACTTCGAGGACGATTCGAGGGACGCAGCAGAGCCGATACGCCTGTACCTCCAGGACTTAGAGTCTCTCATTAGGCACGTGGACACGGACAGGACCAATGTCATGCTCAGCAATGATGAGCTCCAGGTGCAGCTTCGCGAGAAGGACAAGCTCTTCGCGCAGCAAGACAAGATAGTCAAGGAAATGGAGGCGAAGTTCGAGACCCAGGACAGGAAGTTCAAGAGTCAGGAGAAGCGTGTCCAGGATAGGAACAAGAAGATCCGGGACATGACTGAAGAACTGCAGTGCAAGGACTTCGAGCTAGAGCAGCAGCCGTCGGTGATAGAGAGGCTTCGTTCCCAAAAGAGGGCTCTCAAGGCCAAGATAGAGTCCTTGACCACTAGCATTGAGGAGAACAAGACCGTGATGGAGAACGCATGTCTTACCTTTGTCGAGGAGGAGATTGATGCCGATGAGTAGACTTGACTACTCGTTTATCTTTTATTATCATACTTGTTATTTGAGAACTTGTTATTGGACCATCCGACATGTGGATGGCTTGGTACTTGTGTGTTTTACTTTGTGAACTTGTTATTTTGTTGTTGAACTTTTAGCTTTGTGATGCATGCTATGTGTTTGCTTATGTGATGTAATGTGCATGAAAGCATCTATGGGTATCTCATTCTTATCTCTATTTCAACAAACCACAGATGCCTCCCCGTTGTGCAAACCCCAACCCCAACAACAACAACAACGTCACTCCAGAAATGCAGCAAATGATGACTGCTCAAACACAACTGATGCAGATGATGACAACGTTCATCCAGAACCAAAACAATAACAACAACAACAACAACAACAATAACAACAACAACCCTCCGGGCTTTGATATGCTCACCAGATTCTTTGGATTGAGGCCAGCAAAGTTCTCAGGAACGACTGATCCCATGGTGGCCAATGATTGGCTACGCTCAGTAAACAAGGACTTGGTAACCGTGGGTTGTACGGATGCTGAAAAAGTCAGATTTGCAGCACATCTGCTGGAAGGGCCAGCCGCCACTTGGTGGGACAACTTCCAGATCACCACTCCCATAGATGAAGTGACATGGGCTATCTTTGAGGATGCCTTTCGCACTGCTCATATCTCATCAGGAGTGATGAGTCTGAAAAAGAAAGAGTTCCACAATCTGAAGCAGCGCCACCGCAGCGTGGCTGAATACATTGAGGAGTTCAACAATCTGGCGCGTTATGCACCGGATGAAATGGACACTAATGCCAAGAGAAAGGAAAATTTTCTTGAAGGCTTGAATGATGAGCTGAATCTGCAATTGGCTGTGGCATATGTTCCCACTTATCAGTCGCTCTGTGACAAGGCTGCTATTTTGGAGAACAAAATAAAGCAAGTTGAGAGTAGAAAAAGAAAGCACTCCGACAAGCACAGCTCGGGATCGTCTCACAAACGATCTCATTATGATGACAGTGGAAGCTCAGGATCCCACAAGCATGGGAAATTCAACAAGCACCACAACCACAACCGTCATGACAACAAGCATCACCGTAGTTATGACAATGACAAGTATAAGAACCACAAGAGTGGACACAAGAACCACCACTGTGGTAATGGAAATGGAAGTGGAAGTCAGCCTGTTAAGAGAGACATCAGTCAGGTTGAATGCTTCAACTGCAAGAAGATGGGGCATTATGCAAATGAGTGCCCTGGAAAGAAAGTTGAAGGACCTATCAAGCCCAATACTTTCCAGAAAGGACAGGTGAACCACATTAGTGTGGAGGAGGTCTATGAGGAGCCTGATGCTGTTGCTGGTAAGTTCAGACTCAATTCTATTCCAGCATTTGTACTCTTTGATACTGAAGGGTTTCGCGGCATAGTAAATCAAAATTTTCTACGGAGCGAACAGAGGGAAAGCCAAGATCTAATCTAGGAGATGCAAACAACGAGAGAGATTGGATTAGATCTTCATACCCTTGAAGATTCGCACAGCGGAACGTTCGTCGGAACGTGGGTGATGTAGTCGTACTCGCTTCTCCTCCTCGCGACCCGATCCGATCTAGCACCACAAGTGGCGGTGCCTCCGTGAGATGCACATGTGCAGCACCTCGACGTCTCCTCCTCCCTCGGACCAGCGAGTATGGTGGAGAGATAGATTGGATCTACAACACGACGGCGTGGTGTATATGGTGGATAATTTCTGCTGCAGGGCTTCGCCTACCAATAGTCGGGAGGGAGAGAGGAAGGTAGCAAGGCTGCTAGGGCTTGGAGGAAGGTGTGTGGGGGGAAGGGGGCGCACCACCCCTCTATATATAGAGGGGGGCGGCCAGCCCTTGTCCCTCCTCCAAGCCTATCTCTAGTTTAAACAATTTAAACTCTCCCTTATCTAGAAATCCTATCTCTAGTTTAAACGATTTAAACTCTCCCTTATCTAGAAATTCTATCCCGAGATTTAAACGAGTCAAATCTCTCTAGAATCGGCTGGGCCCTATGGGACCTTGTGCCCCTGGCCCAATGCGGCCAGGACACTCCCTCATAGGCCCATGCCCCCTCCCGGAAGGTGGGGCCACGTTGGTCCCCTTCCGGAAGGTTCTAGAAGCTTCCGGTACAATACCGATTAACCCGGAACAATTCCGAACTCCAAAAACTGCACTGCCTTATATGAATCTTATTCTCCGGACCATTCCGGAACCTCTCGTGATATCCCGGATCTCATCCGAGACTCCGAACAAAAATTCATAAACCAATTATCCAATCTATCCTAGCGTCGAGATACGTTAAGTGTGTGACCCTGCGGGTTCGAGAATATGCAGACATGATCTTCTATCAATAATCAACAGCGAGGTCTGGGAACCCATATTGACTCCCACACATTCATCGATGATCATATCAGATGAACCACGATGCCAGGATTCAATCAATCCCATATATATATTCCCTTCGTCTCGCGATATTTTACTTGCCCGAGATTCGATCGTCGGTACCGTCATACCTAGTTCAATCTCGTTCACAGCAAGTACTTTACTCGTTCCGTAATCCGATATCACTTTGTGATTAACTCCTTAACCACATGCTTGCAAGCGGTGTTGATATCGATTACCGAGTGGGCCCGAAGTATATCTCTCCGACTTGGGAGGGACAAATTCCATCTCGATACATACAACCCAACAGATACTTTCCGATCACCTGAGAGACACCTTTATGATCACCCTCTCATAGGATGACGTTTGATGACCTCAAAGCTTTCTTCCGATACCAGGGAGTTGCATTATCTCATGGTCTAAGGAATACAATATTTGACATAGGAAAAGCTTCGCAAAGACGAACACGATGACACGATCTAATTGCTCTGCTTTGTTTGGGTCTATCCACCATATCATTCTCCCAATGATATGATCTCATTATCAATTGACAACTCATGTCTATGGTTAGGAAACCTTAACCATCATTGATCCATGAGCTAGTCCATAGAGGCGTACTAGGGACACGGTGTTGTTTACAAACCACACAAGTATTAAAGTTTCCGCTTAATACAATTCTAGCATGGAACATAAACTTTATCATGAACAAGAATTATAATAATAACATCTTTATTATTGCCTCTAGGGCATAATTCACAACAGTCTCCCACTTGCACTAGAGTCAATAATCTAGTTTACATCTGGCAACAATCTCACACCCATGGCACTGAGGTGTTGATCATGTTTTACACGTGGAAGAGGTTTAGTCAATGGATCTGCGACATTCAGATCCGTATGTACTTTGCTAATCTTCAGATCTCCATCTGCTATATAATCTCGGATTATATGAAACTTGCGGTTGATATGCTTGGTCTTTGGATGATATCTTGGTTCCTTAGCGAGTGCTATGGCGCCAGTGTTGTCACACAATATCTCCAGTGGGTCCAATGCACTTGGAACCACGCCAAGCTCAGTGATGAAGTTTCTGATCCAAACTCCTTCACTTGACGCTTCTGCAGCAGCCATGTATTCCGGTTCTACTGTAGATCCCGCGATCACGCTTTGCTTGCAGCTTCTCCAGCTCACAGCTCCTCCATTCAAAATATAAACGTATCCTGTCTGAGATTTAGAATCATCCTTGTCGGTGTCGAAACTAGCATCGACGTAACCTTTTACGACAAGCTGTTCATCACCCCCATAGACTAAGAACATTTCTTTAGTTCTATTTAGGTACTTTAGGATGTTCTTCACGGCTGTCCAGTGTTCCACTCCTGGATCACTTTGATATCTGCTCGTCAAACTAAGAGCATTGGACACATCCGGTCTAGTACAGAGCTTGGCATACATGATGGAACCTATGGCCGAGGCATAAGGCACTTTGCTCATAGCTTCCCTATCATTTACCGTAGCTGGACACTGAGCCTTGCTCAATATCTTACCTGACAACATAGGCACTGAACCTTTCTTTGCCTTATCCATTCTGAACCTTTTCAGAACTTTGTCTAGGTATGTACTCTGGCTTAAAGCTATCAGGCGTCTTTGTCTATCTCTATAGATCTTGATGCCCAATATATAAGCAGCTTCACCTAGGTCTTTCATTGAAAAACACTTGTTCAAATAACTCTTCACATCGTTAAGCATGTTGATGTCATTTCCGATAATCAATATGTCATCCACATACAGTACCAGAAACGTCACCGAGCTCCCACTCACTTTCTTGTAGATGCAAGCTTCGTAGCAATTTGGAACAAATCCAAAGCTCTTGATCACTTGATCAAAACGAAGGTTCCAACTCCGAGATGCTTGCTTCAGTCCATAAATGGAACGCTGAAGTTTGCATACTTTACTAGCATCCTTAGGATCGACAAAACCCTCGGGTTGCATCATATACAACTCTTCATCAATGTTGCCATTGAGGAAAGCAGTCTTGACATCCATCTGCCATATTTCATAATCATGAAACGCAGCAATTGCTAATAAAATCCGAATGGACTTAAACATCGCTACGGGAGAGAAAGTCTCATCGTAGTCAACACCTTGAACTTGTCGAAAACCTTTTGCGACAAGCCGTGCTTTATAGACGGTAACATTACCATCCGCGTCCGTTTTCTTCTTGAATATCCATTTGCACTCAACGGCCTTTCGGTCGCTAGGAGGATCCACCAAAGTCCATACTTGGTTTTCGCTCATGGATCCCAATTCGGATTTCATGGCTTCCAGCCATTTCTCAGAGTCTGGGCTCATCATCGCTTCCTCATAGTTCATAGGTTCACTGTCTTCTACCAACAAGACAGTCAAGACAGGGTTGCCGTACCACTCAGGAGGGGCACGCGACCTTGTCTACCTGCGACGTTCAGTAGCAGCATCGTCCGAAGCTTCATGATCCTTGTCATTAGCTTCCTCTATTGTTGGTGCAGGCGGCACTGGAACAATTTCAGGTGCTGCGCTACTCTCCAATTCAAGAGAAGGTTCAATAACCTCGTCTAGCTCTACTTTCCTGCCACTCACTTCTTTCGAGAGAAACTCCTTCTCAAGAAAGGAACCGTTCTTTGCGACAAACACTTTGCCTTCGGTTCTGTGATAGAAGGTATATCCAATAGTTTCCTTAGGGTATCCTATGAAGACGCATTTCTCCGCTTTGGGTTCGAGCTTGTCCGGCATCAACTTCTTGACGTAATCTTCGCATCCCCAAACTTTAAGAAACGACAACTTAGGTTTAGCACCAAACCACAGTTCATACGGTGTCGTCTCAACGGATTTAGATGGAGCCCTATTTAAAGTGAATGCAGCGGTTTCTAATGCATAACCCCAAAATGATAACGGCAAATCAGTAAGAGACATCATTGATCGGACCATATCTAATAGGGTTCGATTCCGGCGTTCAGACACACCATTGCGCTGTGGTGTTCCGGGTGGCGTGAGTTGTGAAACCATTCCACTTGCTTTAAGATGCGTGAGAAAATCATAACTTAAATATTCACCTCCACGATCGGATCGTAGAAACTTAATCTTTCTGTTACGATGGTTCTCCACTTCATTCTGAAATTCCTTGAACTTTTCAAATGTTTCAGATTTATGTTTCATTAAATAGATATACCCATATCTACTCAAGTCATCGGTAAAAGTGAGGAAATAGCGATATCCACCGCGCGTCGAAACACTCATCGGTACGCATACATCGGTATGTATGATTTCCAACAAGTCCGTTGCTCGCTCCATCATACCGGAGAACGGAGTTTTGATCATCTTGCCCATGAGGCATGGTTCGCATGTGTCAAATGATTCAAAATCAAGAGACTCCAAAAGTCCATCAGAATGGAGTTTCTTCATGCGCTTTACTCCAATATGACCTAGACGACAGTGCCACAAATAAGTAGTATTATCACTATATACTTTGCATCTCTTAGCCTCAATGTTATGGATGTGTGTTTCATCCCTTTCGAGATTTAGAAGAAATAAACCATTCACAAGAGGTGCATGACCATAAAAGATGTTACTCATATAAATAGAACAACCATTATTCTCCGATTTAAATGAATAACCGTCTTGCAATAAACATGATCCGGAAATGATGTTCATGCTTAACGCAGGCACATAATAACATTAATTAAGGTTTAAAACTAATCCCGAAGGTAAAACTAAGGAGAGCGTGCCAACGGCCATCACATCAACTCTTGATCCGTTGCCAACGCGCATCGTCACCTCATCCCTCGCAAGCCGCCTTCTATTCCGTAGCTCCTGTTTCGAGTTACAAATATTAGCAACTGAACCGGTATCAAATACCCAGGCACTACAACGAGGGCTAGTAAGGAAAACATCAATAACATGTATATCAAATATACCTTTGATGGTGTCAGCCTTCTTGTCCGCTAAGTACTTCGGACAGTTGCGCTTCCAGTGACCCTTGTCCTTGCAATAGAAGCACTCAGTGTCCGGCTTGGGACCAGACCTGAGCTTCTTCTCAGCATGGGCATTGCGCTTGCCGCCGCCCTTCTTGAAGGGCTTCTTTGCTCCCTTACCTTTCTTAAAGGAGGGCTTGTTGACCATCAACACATGATTATCCTTCTTGATGTCCACTTCCGCAGCCTTCAGCTTTGCGAAGAGCTCGGTGATCATATCAGTGGAACCAATCTGATTATGAGTCACTACAAAACTTTTGTAGCTGGGAGGGAGTGATTCAGAACCCTGTCAATCTTGAGCTCCTCTGGAATCGTGCATTCCAGTTGCTCAAGGCGTTGAGTGTAGCCCGACATCTTTATGGCGTGCTCACTAACGGAACTCCCTTCCTCCATCTTGCAGTTAAAGAACTTCTCAGAGATCTCATATCTCTCAGAACGGGCTTGAGTCCGAAACATGGTTTTCAGCTCCTCGAGAATCTCAAAGGGCCCGGGATAGGTTTCAAAACGATTTTGAAGCTCCGGTTCCATAGCAAACAACATGGTGCTCTTAATCACACCATAATCATCTTTGCGCGACTAATAGACAGCTTTCTCATCAGCCGGCGCAGTTGTAGAAGGGGGGTCACCTAACGCTTTCTCAAGGACATAGTCCTTTTGTCCGCCAGACAGAATGATTCTTAGATTGCGGAACCAGTTGGTGAAGTTAGACCCATTGTTACTAAGCTTTTCTTTCTCAGCAAAAACGTTGAAGTTGAAGTTGGACTTGGCCATTGGATCTACAGTATTTGCAAGTACAATTTAGACTATGTTCATGATAAATAGTTCAACTTAATCAAATTACTAGATGAACTCCCACTAAATTCAACATCCCTCAAGTTGTTTAGTGAACACGATCCAAATTCACCACACCTAATCCGATCATCACGAGAAGAGATGTGGTTTCAATGGTGGACAACGAAGTGTCGATCATATCATTCATATGACTCATGCTTAACCTTTCGGTTCTTGTGTTCCGAGGCCATGTCTGTACATGCTAGGCTCGTCAAGTTAGACCCAAGTATTTCCGCGTGTGCAAAAGCTGGCTTGCACCCGTTGTATGTGAGCGTAGAGTCTATAGCACCCGATCATCACGTGATGCTTGGACACGACGAACTTTCGCAACGGTGCATACTTGGGGAGAACACAGTTTTTATCTTGATCTTTAAGTGAGGAATCATCTTATAATGCTACCGTCGCGATCTAAGCATGATAAGATACATAAAAGGATAAACATCACATGCATATAACTTTATGTGACATGGTATAGCCAATCTTCGCGCAATGATCTCCATCTTGTGCGTTCCGGCATGATCTCCATCACTCCACCATGATTGCCTCCACCACGAATAGCAACTACAACTATTTCTAACTACTTAGCGATAAAGTAAAGCTATTACATGGCGTATAAGAAGTTGACTCGCAGGTCATACACAATTATAAAGACAACCATATGGCTCCTACCGGTTGTGTACTCATCGACATGCAAGTCGTGAAACATTACAAAACATGATCATCGCATACAATATACACATCACATCTTGGGCCATACCATATCACAGAAAACACTCCCTGCAAAAACAAGTTAGACGCCTCTACTTTGTTGTTGCATGTTTTACGGGGCTTTATGGGAGTTGATGCTAAGAACGATTCTTACCTACGGAAAGCCACAACGGTGATATTATGGTTGCCAAACTCCGGTGTTAATCCCATGACAACTATAGTGAGAGAAATTGACATCCACCAGCCGCATGTGTGGAACAAGCCACACGTCAAGAGCGGAGCCGGTCTCGCGAACGGCGTCGCATAAGGTTGGCCTGGACCGCTTCAATCTCACTATCCCGCGTCATAAGAAGAACACAAACAAGAGGCTTGCAACAGAAAACATCAACGCCCGCAACAACCATGTTGCGTTCTACTCGTGAAACACATCTACGCATAGATCTAGCTCTGATACCACTGAAGGGTTTCGCGGCATAGTAAATCAAAATTTTCTACGGAGCGAACAGAGGGAAAGCCAATATCTAATCTAGGAGATGCAAACAACGAGAGAGATTGGATTAGATCTTCATACCCTTGAAGATTCGCACAGCGGAACGTTCGTCGGAACGTGGGTGATGTAGTCGTACTCGCTTCTCCTCCTCGCGATCCGATCCGATCTAGCACCACAAGTGGCGGTGCCTCCGTGAGATGCACACGTGCAGCACCTCGACGTATCCTCCTCCCTCGGACCAGCGAGTATGGTGGAGAGATAGATTGGATCTACAACACGACGGCGTGGTGTATATGGTGGAGAATTTCTGCTGCAGGGCTTCGCCTACCAACAGTCGGGAGGGAGAGAGGAAGGTAGCAAGGCTGCTAGGGCTTGGAGGAAGGTGTGTGGGGGGAAGGGGGCGCACCACCCCTCTATATATAGAGGGGGGCGGCCAGCCCTTGTCCCTCCTCCAAGCCTATCTCTAGTTTAAACAATTTAAACTCTCCCTTATCTAGAAATCCTATCTCTAGTTTAAACGATTTAAACTCTCCCTTATCTAGAAATTCTATCCCGAGATTTAAACGAGTCAAATCTCTCTAGAATCGGCTGGTCCCTATGGGGCCTTGTGCCCCTGGCCCAATGCGGCCAGGACACTCCCTCATAGGCCCATGCCCCCTCCCGGAAGGTGGGGCCACGTTGGTCCCCTTCCAGAAGGTTCTAGAAGCTTCCGGTACAATACCGATTAACCCGGAACAATTCCGAACTCCAAAAACTGCACTGCCTTATATGAATCTTATTCTCCGGACCATTCCGGAACCTCTCGTGATATCCCGGATCCCATCCAAGACTCCGAACAAAAATTCATAAACCAATTATCCAATCTATCCTAGCGTCGAGATACGTTAAGTGTGTGACCCTGCGGGTTCGAGAATATGCAGACATGATCTTCTATCAATAATCAATAGCGGGGTCTGGGCACCCATATTGACTCCCACACATTCATCGATGATCATATCGGATGAACCATGATGCCAGGATTCAATCAATCCCATATATATATATTCCCTTCGTCTCGCGATATTTTACTTGCCCGAGATTCGATCGTCGGTACCGTCATACCTAGTTCAATCTCGTTCACAGCAAGTACTTTACTCGTTCCGTAATCCGATATCACTTTGTGATTAACTCCTTAACCACATGCTTGCAAGCGGTGTTGATATCGATTACCGAGTGGGCCCGAAGTATATCTCTCCGACTTGGGAGGGACAAATTCCATCTCGATACATACAACCCAACAGATACTTTCCGATCACCTGAGAGACACCTTTATGATCACCCTCTCATAGGATGACGTTTGATGACCTCAAAGCTTTCTTCCGATACCAGGGAGTTGCATTATCTCATGGTCTAAGGAATACAATATTTGACATAGGAAAAGCTTCGCAAAGACGAACACGATGACACGATCTAATTGCTCTGCTTTGTTTGGGTCTATCCACCATATCATTCTCCCAATGATATGATCTCATTATCAATTGACAACTCATGTCTATGGTTAGGAAACCTTAACCATCATTGATCCATGAGCTAGTCCATAGAGGCGTACTAGGGACAGGGTGTTGTTTACAAACTACACAAGTATTAAAGTTTCCGCTTAATACAATTCTAGCATGGAACATAAACTTTATCATGAACAAGAATTATAATAATAACATCTTTATTATTGCCTCTAGGGCATAATTCCAACAGATACTGGTGCATCTCATTCATTCATATCAAGAGCATTTGTTGAAAGAAATGAACTACCGGTAGAAACTATTGGGTGTCCTATAAAATTAAGTTCTCCTGGTGGAGAAATGATAGTAAATTCGGGATGTCATGATCTAGTCATAGAATTTGGAAAGTATAAGTTTCCCGTTAACTTGATAATTCTAAACTCCCAAGGATTGGATGTCATTCTGGGAATGGACTGGATGACTAAGTACAAAGGAGTGATAGATTGTGCCAACCATACTGTCTCACTTACAACTCCAGAAAATAAAAGGATTCAGATTCAAGACCAATTTTGAAGCAAAAAGGAGTATGCTTAATTCTCTTAAGGGGGTTAGCATGGACAGTGTGCCAATTGTGAGTGAATATCCGGATGTGTTTCCGGAAGAATTACCGGGAATGCCACCAGATAGAGATGTGGAATTTCTTATAGATTTGGTACCAGGGTCTGGACCAATAGCAAAGAGACCATATAAAATGTCAGTTGATGAACTAAAAGAACTCAAGAAACAACTTGGAGAACAGTTGCAGAAAGGATTCATTCAACCAAGTTCTTCATCTTGGGGAGCTCCAGTTTTGTTCGTGGAGAAGAAATATAGAAGTCAAAGGTTATGCATAGATTATCGTTCACTCAACAAGCTAACTATCAAGAACAAATATCCTTTGCCTAGAATCAATGACTTGTTTGATCAGCTAGAAGGAGCATGTGTGTTCTCAAAGATTGATCTAAGGTCAGGCTATTTTCAACTCAAGATAAGGGAACAAGACATACCAAAAACAGCATTCACTACAAGGTATGGATTGTATGAGTATACCGTAATGCCCTTTGGCTTGACAAATGCTCCAGCATACTTCATGAATATGATGAACAAGGTACTCATGGAATTCCTTGACAAGTTTGTTGTCGTTTTCATCGATGACATCTTAGTCTACTCCAAGAGCAAAGAAGAACATGAAGGACATTTGCGTTTGATACTTGAGAAGTTGAGAGAGCATAAACTTTATGCCAAATTCAGCAAGTGTGAGTTCTGGTTGGAGGAAGTTGGATTTCTTGGTCATGTTATGACAAAGGATGGTGTAGCAGTTGATCCTGCTAAAGTTTCAGCTGTGACTGAATGGGAATCTCCCAAGTCCGTGAAAGAAGTTCGTAGTTTCCTTGGCTTAGCAGGTTACTACAGAAGATTCATTGAGAATTTCTCAAAGGTTGCTAAGCCTATGACAGAATTGTTAAAGAAAGACAAGAAGTTTGCTTGGTCTGAAGGTTGTGAACTCAGCTTTCAGGAATTGAAGAAGAGACTTGTGACAGCACCATTCTTGTGTCTGCCAGATTTGGAAAAAGATTTCCAAGTATATTGTGATGCATCTCATCAAGGTTTGGGTGCAGTACTAATGCAAGACGGTAAAGTTGTGGCTTATGCCTCGAGACAACTCAAAACTCATGAAGTAAATTATCCTACTCATGATTTAGAGTTAGCCTCTGTTGTCCATGCACTCAAAACATGGAGACACTATCTTTTGGGAAAGCGTTGTGAAGTGTTCACAGATCACAAAAGTTTGAAGTATATTTTCACCCAGAAGGAAATTAATATGAGACAAAGAAGATGGCTAGAACTTATCAAGGACTATGACTTAAGTTTGCAATACCACCCCGGTAAAGCAAATGTTGTAGCAGATGCTCTAAGCCGTAAAGTTTTTGTGAATGGCCTTACCAAAGGAGAATTACCAGATGATCTGTGTACCCAATTTAGAAAACTCAGATTGGAGATTGTGCCTGAAGGACATCTCATGTCTTTGGATGTTCAACCCACTTTGTTGGACAAGATCAAAGAAGCTCAGAAGACTGATAAGGAAATCGAAGAGATTAAAGAAAAGATTGGCAAAGGAAAAGCCAAAGGGTTCCATGAAGACAGACAGGGTACTTTATGGCATGGGAAACGTATTTGTGTTCCACAAGACCCGGAGTTGCGGAAACTGATTTTGCATGAAGCACACAACTCTCCGTATTCCATTCACCCGGGTAACACCAAAATGTACATGGACATGAAAGAAAGATTTTGGTGGAATAATCTCAAGAAGGACATCGCCGAACATATTGCTTTGTGTGATGTGTGTATTAGAGTGAAAGCGGAGCATGAGAAACCAGCAGGTTTGCTTCAACCACTACCTATTCCTAATTGGAAATGGGACAAGATTGGTATGGATTTCATTACCGGATTACCAAGGACCAGGTCAGGGTATGATTCCATATGGGTAGTAGTGGATCGCCTAACTAAAGTGGCTCATTCCATACCCGTGAAGACAACCTATACAAGTGCTAAGTTAGCCAAAATCTACATGAGTAGAATTGTATGTCTACATGGAGTGCCCAAGAGTATTGTATCGGATAGGGGAACTCAATTCACTTCCCATTTTTGGAGACGGTTACATGAGTCATTAGGAACAAGGTTGGAATTCAGTACTGCTTTTCATCCTCAAACCTATGGACAAACAGAAAGGACTAATCAGATTCTCGAAGACATGTTGAGGGCATGTGTCCTAGACTATGGAGCCAGTTGGGATGAAAGTCTGCCTTACGCAGAATTTTCTTATAACAACAGCTATCAAGCCAGCATTGAGATGGCACCGTTTGAGTTTCTCTACGGAAGAAAGTGTACCACCCCATTGTTATGGAATGGTGTGGGAGAAAGAAGTTTATTCGGGCCAGATCTTATCAAAGAAGCCGAAGAGAAGGTCAAATTGGTTAAGGACAGGTTGAAGATAGCACAGTCCCGACAGAAAAGCTACGCAGATCCTAAGCGTAGAGAAGTCACCTACGAAGTTGGTGATAGAGCCTATCTTAGAGTATCACCACTTCGTGGAGTAAAAAGATTCGGAGTCAAAGGAAAATTGGCACCAAGATATGTTGGGCCATTCAAGATATTGAGTCGTAAAGGAGAAGTTGCCTATGAAATTGAACTGCCAGAATCTCTGTCAGCTATCCATAATGTGTTTCATGTGAGTCAGCTTAAGAAATGTCATCCAGAAATGGAAGAAACTTCTTTGAAGGATACTATACCTTTGGAGGAAGTTCAACTAGAAAGTGATCTCACTTATGAAGAGAAACCTATCAAGATTCTTGAGACTGCAGAAAGAGTCACAAGGACAAAGACTATCAAGTTCTGCAAAGTGCAGTGGAATCATCATTCCGAAGAGGAAGCAACATGGGAAAGAGAAGATGATCTTCGGAAAGACCACCCTCAGCTATTTGCTAGCCAATCCGAATCTCGAGGGCGAAATTCACCTTAAGGGGGTTAGATTTGTAACATCCCTAAATCATGATTTCAAAGATTGCATATCATTCATGCATGCATATAGATTTGAGATCAATTTCACACTCATTTCAAGAAAACAGAAGCACATAGTGCTATCATTTTATGTGAGCAAACTTAAATCAAATGCCCATCCTCATTTGAGAACTTAGTGTTTTAAAACCAAGTTTGTTTGTTTCCTTGTTGATTGATTTGAGTGTAGAGTTTTGAACAAAATTTTACAAAATAAAAATGGTTTCAAAACCATTTTCAAAACATTTGCAAATCTAGTGCTATGGCACTGTTTATTTTGTTATTTCAAAAGAACCAAGCTTGAACAGAGAGACTACCTGATTTTGTGTCCTGAAATGTGATTGATGCACACTGCAAAAATCCCAAAGAGATTTGAATTCAAATAGAGTTTGAATTCATTTGAAACTCAATCCAGAAAATCAATTTAGAAAAAGAAAAAGAGAAAGGAATTGGAAAAGGGCCGGCGCTAGGATTTGAGCCCATCAACAGAAGCAGCCCATATAGCCCACCCGGGACCCTTCTCTCCCTCTCTCACGCGCAGACGCACCCAGCGAGCCGCTGACACCCGGACCCCACTCCCTCTCTGCTCTATTCGCTGACAAGCGGGCCCCATCCACGTCGTCATCGTCTTCCCCAAATTTCCGTGCACGAACACCGCCGCTGGCCGTTGCTGCGTTAATTCCGCGGTGTAATTGGCACTGAATCACTGAGCGTTTCTTGTCGAGCCTCTGCCTACTTAAGCCCCTCCCTCTCGCGGCCATTTCCCCTCACCCAATTTCCTCTCCACGCCACCAGGCTGCTCGCAACTCGCTCGACGCTGCCGCTGTTCCGACGACCTCGCCGACGAATTCCGTTGAGCACCATGTCCCCCTCTGTCCATGATTCATGCTATCAAGATCAGCAACTCCTTGCACATCTACTGACACACCCCGTTTGTTCTCGCATGGTCTATAGCCTCGACAGCGACTTCAACCGAGCACCGCCGCTCTCTGCACGAACTCCGGCGACCTCTCCCCGTAAGTACCAGCCGCCCCTTGCCCTCTGTCTAATACGCCTAGGATCCCCATCGTCTTGCGCATCTAACGGTGCCCTCCTTTTGACTTAGCGCGACGCAGAACCTCGCCAACGTCGACCAGCAACCGTACCCGACGCGTCCATGAACTCCGGCGAGGAATCCCCGACGACTCCGAGCGCCCCTTGCCAAGCCACCTCCACGTTGATCTTCGCCTCGTCCCTGCGGTTCTGGTAAGCACCCACTCCCCTCCCCGGGCGACCTAGAACGCCGGCACCGCCACTGACAGAGCGCTCTGCCACTCGCCGTCACCGCGCGCCGCCAGATCTTGGTCGTTTGATCGAGAGCCGTTGGATCTAGATCCAACGCGTGTAATAGAATCACTTAAAAGAAGTGGTACGTTAGATCTGAGCCGTGCGTGTTCACTTAAATCCAACGATCTGCGTCGATCGATCCACCCGAACCGGTACGGGCCAATAGTAAACAGACGCGTGGCTAGGGTTTGTTTAAAAACAGAATTTGAAATCAGATTTGTATCCAAATTTGATTTAGCTATAACTTTTGATCCACATGTTAAAATTTGACAAATTTTATACCGTTGGAATCAGGAGAACAAGCCTTTTCTGTTTATGCAATGTGTTTAATGTTTAGCTTCTGTTAAAATGATTTTATTTGCAGAAACTTGTTTAGGACTAAATTGTTTATATGAATTGTTTAGGAAATTGTTTTAGTGTCAAATAAACTTGGTTTAGCAAGTTTTTGACTTGTTTATGATTCAGTACTATGCACTTGCTTGGTTGAGCTTTAAAAATCATCACTTGGCATCTTGCATGCATATATATTTTTGCTTGTATATGACTTGTATGTGATCGTGGCTATATTCTTTGTGTAGACTTTGGTGCTAGTGATTGTGATTGTGAAGAGTGCTACTCTCCCAACTACCAAGGCAAGTGGTACTTCATGAATATTTCTATCCCAATATTTTATACAAGCGTTAGAAATATTTTGCTAAGTCTTGCATGTTACTATTTTGCCAAATGCCATGTTGGGAAATCCTAAGTAGTTGTAGAATTGCTAGGAAATTTCTAATTTAAGTACTATCTATGCCATGCTTAGCCTAGCTAGTAGCAAACAAGGGTTGGTAAATTATACATGTTATGATAAAAATATTTCTAAGTCTTTGGACTTATGTTTTTCTTAATAAAACAACTAAGTCAATGAATCACCTGGGTGGAAAGGGACTTGATTGGTGGTTTTAGTTGAGTGGTTACACAAGGCCCATGGCTATGGTTTACCTTGTGTATCTCACTTGTGGAAAGCCACCCAGGAACAAAGGGATTTTAGAGGCCAAGTGCTAAGAAGCTTCTAGTGCAGCCACTTGGCAATATGGGCTCTGCCTGGACCACATAGGTTGCTAGAACTTAGCCATTTGGACAGTTGGTGGTAGTGGGAATGATAGGTTGGAACACGTCCATTTGGTCTAAGGAAAGGCTTCTGAAAGGTCCTGTCTTGGGAAACCAAGTCTGGTGGGGAAAGTGCACAACCTCTGCAGATGGAAAAATCTAAGTACTTAGCCAAGTCCATGGCAATGGACAACTTGAGCATCAAGACATGGAAGCTATCAAGAATCTCATCACTCCAACTGCTAAGTAAAACTTGTGGGTGAACAAGGGTGAAGGACCTCAATGTCTATTGATGGTTCCTTGGGAAAAGTTTTGACAAAGAAAAACTTAGTGATTTCAACTAATAGGAAAAACCTATTTTGAGCAAAGCAAGCCAAGCTACACTTAGCCAAATTTGCATATAGTATGTAGTCCACCTAAATTTTACTAAGGTATCACTTGCCAATACTATTCCAAAGTATTGACCCACTGTGGCTGTAACTTGTGATGTTGCAGGTTACTTTGATGAGGATTAGGTGTCATGAGTCTACACTCAACATGTTTGCCTGTGGCACATGAAGATGAAGACTTATATTTATTTACTTATTCAAACTCTTGTAATAGGCCTGTGGCCTTTGAGTTGTAAATACTATGTTTATCTCTGGAATGGATGTAATAAATGACCTTCGTATCTGTGTACTTTATCTTAAACTGTGGATGCTAGCAATGATCCAGGGACTAGCATTGCAATCATAGGGATCCTTTTCCTTTACAAAGGAGGGATCTTACAATTATTATAAGAAACACCGTTTGTCACAAAAAGGAAACACTTATGGGAACAAATTAATAAGTTGAATACTATTGCTAGAGACATGTGGTCTACTTATAATGTTACTTATTGCTTTGATAAATCTTGTCGCTATAGGAGGTATAAACACCTTTCTTTTCAGTGTGAGTATACTGATAATGTTACCATATCTTCTTATGTTAAGAGAAATTATGACTTTTATGATGTGGAACAAATTGAAGAATTTATTGCTTTCAAGGGTGCATTTGAACTTGCTAGTTTGCTTGAAAATACTGATGATGCACCTTATGAACATGAGGTTTATGAGATACTTAAATTCTTCTTTGATAATTAAAAGGAAGAAAATGGCTATATTCTTGAATATTTTAATATATGCTTTCCACAAATGGAAGAGACTAATGCCTTGCAGGAGCCTATGGAAGAAGAAATTGCTGAAACTGATAGCTCATTAGATGAAAAAGAGGAGGAGAGTGATGGCCTAGAGGAGGAAGAATGGATCTACCCATGTCTACCTTCTAATGAGAGTAACTCTTTACCTCTTACATTATTTGATTGTCTCCCATGCTTACCAAAGGAGGATGAATGTTATGTTCCTGTGGATCCTTTTGAAATATCTACTTTGGGTAAAACCTGTGAAGGTTTTAATCCCACTATTTTTTAGCCTGATAGAAATTATGTGTTTGTAGATCATGAAAATCATGATTTATGTGATATCTATATTGTTGAGTTTATTCATGATGCTACTAAAAATTATTATAAGAAAGGAAAGTATGGTTGTAGAAGTTTTCATGGTACTGAAACACCTCTCTATGTGCTAGAAGTTTTGAAGTTGCTCTTGTTTTATCTATCCACTCTTGTTACTATGTGCTTCTTTGATTTATTTTCTTATAAAATTCCTATGCATAGGAAGTGGGTTAGACTCAAATGTGTTTTGAATTTGCTTCTTGATGCTCTGTTTTACTTCAACTCATAGTTATTATGAGAGCATCTTCTCAAACTATCATGCCTAACTTAAAGGCGTTGAAGAAAAGTACTTGTTGGGAGATAACACAAGAGTTTCCTTGAGTCTTGGAAGTTATTACTTCAGTAATGACCTCTCCTTATCCTTTTTGTTTGCTTTTTGTGCCAAGAATGACCTCTAATGAGAGGGAAGTAAGATTTGGAGGGTTGTTGTCCCGAAACAGATTTCTGTCCTCCACCATAAAAATTTGTGAGGAGTCTCTATAACTCGGATTGATCTGAAAATTTACAAAAACATCGCCCAGTATGTTAGCTAACTTTCGTTAGTTCAACACTTTTTGATTTGAGCAACATAAAATATTCAAAAAAATCAGTTTCTACCTGCTGATCTGTTTTAACATATTTCTGCCATTATTTGCATTTGCTTCTTATTAATTCCTTTTTGACTTCTCTTTAGGTGAATTGAGCTTTTTGAAGGAGTTGCTACAGTAGATTGTGTTTTTTAGTGAAAAGTTTTGCTGTTTCAAAGCTTTGCCAGAGGTCTAATATCTTTTGAATACACTAATGTTGCTAATGAAGATTGTGTGAAGTTTTGTATGAAGGAAAAATTTCAGGTGTAGAGAGAGAATGATGCAATGAGATGAAGAATGGACAAAAGCTCAAGATTGGGGATGCCACCATGGTGTCACCCCAATAAATATCCAAGGGGTACAAGTGTCAAAGCTTGGGGATGCCCAAGGCATCCCCTTCTCCATCAATAAAAAGCTCAGGTCTGTCTAGACACTTTCTTTTTATTATTTCTTGCACAGTTTTGTTGTTCTTGGAGCGTCTTAGTTTTCATTTGGTTTGCTTAGTTTGTTTAGTTTGCTTGAATAAAGTACTTTGGACCCCCGTTTTCGCTGTATTGTTTTGCAAATAAGTTGCTTGGTGTTGGAAAGGAGTAGTAAGTTCTTGCTTGTAAGTGCAAGAGGAGCTTGCATTGACTGTGACTTAGACTTTAGCATGACATGCTAGGTGTTTTTTTGACCTTATGCTTAGTGATTATTGTTGTAGAATGTCTCGTTCCAAACAATTGGGATTGCTTAGTGTGCCTTGAAAAATTATGCGATGTTTTAGCATGCAAAAGCATAGTATTGTGGTATTCTCCTTTGATGCTTTGCTTGGGTTGACTTGGCAAATGCTCACACCATGTTATGACTATGACAAGTCACCATAGCCTTTATGATCATTTAGTCCTTGACTGGTAGTACCACTCATTGCTTTGATTAGTAATGTTTTGTTACACTACATGATTATGGCCATTATTGCTCTCTTATTTGGTTGCTCTCAGTCCTTTGCTAGCCTCCACTTGGGTGAGTAAGATCTACTCATGCTTCCAACTCCCAAGAAACCAAGTTATTCCAAAGTGTCCACTATAAACTCCTATGCATGGTGTGTTACACCATTCCAAGTATATTCTTGTTTTCAGCTATCTTCTAGTTAAAAAGTTTCTTTGTTATGTGAAAACTTAGTGATTAAAGCCCTCACAAACTTGATGACACACTTTATATTCTTTGCCCCTAATAAACTTGAACCATTGTGTCGTCTATGTTGTATATGCTTACACTTATACATTGGAATTAGTAGAATCGTGCTGTCACGGGGAATGTTTTCAACATTGCACTTGTACTTTGTACTCAGTTGATATCATCCTCTTTTGTCTATGTATGTCACCGGTGTGAAATAAAGAGGGAACTTGTAAGTCCATGGAGTTTGTATTTCGTGTTAGAGAAACGCCTGGGCCGCTAGCCTAAGCCATGCCTAATCATGGTGGAAACTTGCAGCAGCATCATAGTGAACTATCTATGAAGCATCCTCAATAAAAAATCTATGCATATGGTAAATAAAAAGATCGCTGAGATACTCATTGTCTGCTTGCCTTGTCATTTTGGTTATGGGATAGCTCCTGTACCATGTGCAAGGGGTACCCCATTGGCGATTCTCTATGATATGCAAATACTTACAATGACAAGAACTTACAGGTGACTGAAGTTGAGTAGCATGAGGTGTGGCCCTCGTATTCAAGGGACTTGAGATTTCCAACTTATACTTCGTCAAGCATATACTCCATAGTTTGTTCACTTTAACCTTAATCACTTCAAGATGCTTATGATAGGGGCAATGAGGGCTGAAAGCTAACAAGTACCATAATTTTTGGAAGCTCTTTTTGAAACTTGAAATCCCTGCTTCCTTTGTGAAGGGCCTTTCTTCCACCAGTATTTGAGTCTCCACCTTCTACTTTTAGGCACCATTAAGAGAGCATAGTTGTCATTCTGTGTGCAGTGTTCCAAAACTTATTGATTGATGCATATTGTGATATTACTTGTTTTTGTGATATTTGCTTCTAGTCACCCTTGTGAACTTTGAAGGTGTCCTAGGCATCCTTTTGCTACTCTATGAGGGACAAGCTGAATGCCACTATGCCATGTTTTCTGTATGTGAAATAAACAAACGTTTTTCAATGCATGTTATTCATGACCTTTGTTTGTAGCCTGTCATGTTGCATGCATAGTTACTATGTCCTATTGTTAGAACTCCATCTTTCATGCACATGTTTATAGTTCTTTGGTCCCAGCTTTCAATGCTTGAAAATGGTTTGATCTTGGTTTTGACGGTGCATGTCACCTCAAAAATTATTATATTTATCACTTACCTACTCGAGGACGAGCAGGAGTTAAGCTTGGGGATGCTTGATACGTCGTAAAAGTATCTATAATTTTTTATGCTCCATGCTTGTTTAGTACCTACTTTGCTTTTCTTTGTCTACACTTTGAGGTGTTTTTATATCTTTTCTGGAACTAACCTATTAACAAGTTGCCACAATGCCAGTTGCCTGTTTTCTTCTGTTTTTGGTTCCATAAAGGCAAAAAATCAATATTCTCGGAATTGGACAGGACAAAAGCCAAAGTCGATATTTTAACGTGAGGAACATGAATCCAGAAGACAAGACGGAGACTCGAACCAGGGCGGCCAGACCCCCCTAGGCGCGGGTGGGCCCTGCCTTTTGCCTGGGTAGGGTGTGGGGCCCCTGGCCGCCTCCCAGCCTTTCCTCTTCTCCTATAAGAAGCCCCTGATGCAGAAACCCTAAGTACCCGATCAATACTCCATGAAACCTTCTGTAGCCGCCGACACCGTCGTACCTAGATCGGGGTGGGGGTCTGAAGTTTTTCTCGGCACCCTGCCGGAGGGGAGATCATCCCGGAGGCCTTCTCTCCGGTATGATGCATGAGTAGTTCCATCTTGGACTATGGGTCCATGTAGTAGCTAGATGGTTGTATCTCCTCCTTTGTGCTTTCATGTATAGATCTTGTGAGCTTTGTTCATGATCAAGATCTAATCTGTTTGTAATCATGCATGTTGTATTTGCGGGGATCCGATGGATATTGAGATTACTATGTCAGATTGATTAATGGTTTTGTCTTTATGATTCTATCATATATGTGTTGTTTGTGATCTTGCATGCTCTCCGTTGTTAGTAGCTATCTTGGCCAAGTAGTTGCTAGTGACTCCAAGAGGGGGTATTTATGCTCGATAGTGGGTTCATGCCTCTAGTTTCCAAGGGAAGTGACAGAAATCTCTTCGGTTGTAGATGTGTTGTTGCTACTAGGGATAAAACAACGGTCTCTTGTTCATGGAACAAGTGGATTGTTTACCTTACACGCTTTGCTTAAAGTAGTTGTCTGTTGCTTGCAACTTAATACTGGAGGGGGTTCGGATGATAACCTGAAGGTGGACTTCTAGTCATAGATGCAGTTGGATGGCGGTCTATGTATATTGTTGTATTGCCCAATCGAATCTCATAGGATCTTTTTGTCTGGTATTGCATTGTTATGCCTTGCTCAGTTCCTGTCAATTGCCCTGCTGTAATTTGTTTACCCTTCATGGCATGTTCTTTATATAAGGAGAGCACCTCTAGTGAACTATGGACCCCGGTTCAATCTTTATCATTGATACATCTTCCATTGTTACTTGTTTACTTGTTGTAAACCATTACCTTCCACACCATACGTTTAATCCTTTGTTACAACAAACCGGTGAGCTTGACAAGCTCACTGATTCGTTGGGGAAAAGTCTTGAGTTTGTGTTGTGCAGGTCTCCACGTTGCTTACAACACCTGTGTGACATTTCCTTTCTCCTACTGGTTCGATAACCTCGGTTTCTTACTGAGGAAAACTTGCTGATGTGCTGCTTCACACCTTGCTCTTGGGGTTCCCAATAGACTCCACGTCAACTACGTGTACAGCCATCAACTACAACCATCATGTCATACAAACTAAACTAATACATGATCTCATCTATGACAAAATAACATGCACAAAAGCTACATGGCTAGGCCGAAGCCCTTAGCCCAAAGAGAATTACTCACACATAGATGAAATCGACAATCATAAACATTGTAATCGAGATCATAAGGTTGATAGCAAATAGTCTTACGATGTCACCAATTAGAGAAGAGATCTACTATTACAAGTGGTGGAAGATGGCTATGGTGGTGGAGGAAGGTTTAGAGGTTTAGATATAGATCTATTCCTCCGGCGTGGAAGCAGGGAGAGTTGAGGTCGAAAATAAGCGAGATTGTGGAGTCGAGGAGGAGTTTCTCGTCGCCCGAAGCCTCTTTATATAGGGGTCCCTTCACGAAAGTTGTTATGTTTAACCTATTGAAGTCGGCGCCAACTATACGGCCGGAATTTACGGCCGCGACCTGTATAGTTGGTCGTTAAGTCTTCTGGATCCACTTTACGGCTCCTAGTTTCTTTGACGTGTTGGAAATATCGTATCTTTGGCATTTATGTAGTGATTCCCATCATCATACATCATTATCTGTGCAAGGAAAAATGTCAAGAAAGGATTGCATACCCTCATTAGGCATTAGTGGCAGGTTTTAGAGAGATATTTCATCAAATAAATAAATAATATCTAGTTTAAATGCGACGTGGATGGCTATATTTCATAGCCATCAGACCCCTCCACATCCCCATGCGTGGAACACGTCCGAGGCGGATCCGAGATGGGGAGTCCGATGCACAGCGTCGGGCTTCCCTAGCAGCCTACGGCACCGCCATCGACGGTGAACATGCTCGATTCCCTGCACGATACAAGATGGTCTTCGGTGATGCCGACGGATGCTTCTCCTAGAACCTTAACTCTTTTGTGGGAAAGCAAGCATCAGACCAGAATTCTTGCATGATCTCCTCCGCCATCTTCTTCCTTCCCGTCTCACCGGTGTCTAGCCGCCGTCCACCTCACCGCCATCCAAAACCTCCAGTGCGACCCTCACACAACAACATCAGGGGATCCATCATCAGAAGAGGAATAGTCAGATACCACTTGAACACACCTCCGGTGAGATCGCAGATGTTGGCGTAGGCACTATTAGCAATAGTTAGAATTAAGTTTGTTAGATACTATCATATGTAACCAGACCGAGTCCGTTATCGATCTCTCCCTGGACTCTTCCTATATGTCTGACTCCTTCTATAACACATACGGCATTGCCTATATATTAACATGATACTAGGGCTCGGGAGGTTATCCGAGTAGGCCCAATCTACCTGATCTTCTCGTTTTTACATGTATCAGGCCGGCTCTTCCGCCGACGAAAATGATCGCGAAAAAACTGCATCCCCGAAAGCATCGTTGCGGATCTCCATCGCCTCCCCATGGCGACCTCGAGCAGCAGCCATGGCATCAACCTTGCCTCACCTCCGTCTGACAAATTGACGAGAGAAAACTATCCTCTATGGAGATCTTAGGTGCTGCTTCCCATCCGAGGAGATAAACTCATCGGTCTACTCGATGGAACCGATGTCGCTACCGAGAAATTTCTGGTCGTCGACCCGACGAACACAGCCACATCCACTGCCGCCAAGACGTTGCCAAACCCTGCATACGCCGCCTGGCTGTCCCGAGATCAAATTGTCCTCGGGTATCTCTTCCAGTCTTTCTCCCGAGAAGTTCTTTCGCACGTCCATCAGATCAAAACATCTGCTGGAGTCTGGGCCACCGTCGAGAAGATGTTCGCTGCTCAAAACGGGGCCAAGGTCTCGAACCTTCTGATTGCCCTAGCAAACACTAAAAGGATTCAGTTCAACAATACCTCAGCGTACCTCACCAAGAGGTAAGGTCTCGCTGATGAACTCTCAGCTTCTGGACGTGTTCTCCTTGACAAGGAGCTCGTTTCCTATATCCTTGTTGGTCTCGGTGCCGGCTATGACGCTCTGGTGGCAGCCCTGGGTGTGGTTACCACACCTATCTCCCTCAGCATGCTATATGCGCAGCTCCACTCCTATGATCAACGCCAGGAGATGCACCATGGCGGTGCTCAAGGTGACTTTGAGACCTCGGCCAACGCCGCCTATCGTCAACTACGCTCTCGCTTTTCCAACACTGGCAACTACAACACCGACAAACCACATGGAGATCGTAGTGATCGTCGGGATGATCGTCGTGATGACCGCCGCGACTACCGCCGGGATGTCCGTCCTCAACAGCAACCAGGCCGTGGGGTGGCCGTGCGCTTTCAGGAGGGGGCCATGGACATGGCCACGGTCGCCGTCGCACCACGCCATGGGTTAATGTCATGTGCCAGATTTGCAATAAGGACGGACATGTCGCCAAGGATTGTTGGTGGCGCTTTGATGAATATGATGATGACTCTTATGGTGACAAAGAATTCAATGTTGCATATGGTGTAAACACCAATTGGTACCCCGATACCGGTTCTACACACCATGTCACTGGCGCACTCAATAACTTGACGGTTCGTGACACATGTAGGGGCTCCGACAGCGTCAACACGACCAACGGCCAAGGTGTGAGTATTTCCCATGTTGTTCATTCTATAGTTCGTACCCCTAATCAAAATTTTCATCTCCATGATATTCTACATGTACCCACTGCATCTAAAAATCTACTCTCCGTTCATCGATTCACCCTTGATAATCATGTTGAAAGAACATGTGGGCCCCCATGTGTGGTTTTGGTAATTAATGACAATCTCTATGGACTAATGCTTGTATCAAGTTGTACTTGTAGGAATTATCCATAGGCAATGCTTGAACCATATGATGGCTTCAAGGTTTGGAGAAGAAGAAAGTGAAGAGGATCAAGTGGTGACCAAGGTGTTCAAAGAGTGATCCACATATTGGTCATGTGATGTTAAAACTATGAAGATCTCATGCTTGAAGCTTGCCATCCTCAGTTATGATGGATCGATGAACAAGGTCAAAGTAAAGGTTTCCCCATGTCGTATGGGGGAGCAACTTGCAAGTCTTCATCAAGAGAGTGCGTGCAAGAGCAATCAAGAAAGGTGTTCCATCTTGAGAAGGACAAGATCGTATACATCAAGATCAAGTGGAAAATGCGCAAGGCAATGGTATGATCTTGATAGTGTTTCTTTCTTACCGGTCTCGTGGTGTTAGTTGGGAAGACCGGTTTATAGGATAGAAAACCGTACTATCAAGAGGGGCTCTCAAGTGAGTAACTCGATCTTATCTTTCCAAGAGAGCTCAAACTTTTGCATACTTAGCATCATCCTTTCATGGTTGTTATTTGTATCTTATCCATGTGAGGTTCTAGAGCTTATGGTAATATTCATAACAAGCTCTAGTTCATCAAAAACGGATTTCCCTTTTATATCATATTGCGTTTTTGATCTTTGAGGTTTCCAGTTTCTCACCAAGAGAGGTATCTCACTTTATAATACATGAAATGTTTTCTCTTGTTGGGTAACTCTTGTTGTCCTCTTTCCAACAAAATTGGTTTCGGGTCAATCGGAGTTTCCAAACTCTAGATATCGCCATTTGAAGTTTGCCTCCTATTTGGTCCTGACCGGAGTCTCCGGTGTGGTCCGAGTTTCCGGATGTGTCTCCGGTGGTGACTTCAGAATCATGTGCCTCCTATTAATGTACAATAAGATATATTTGAGGCTTTGGCCATGCTTTGAAGCAAAAATCTTATTGATATATGTTATGACTTCATTTTAGCCTTTTGAGTGATTTATTGTATATCTTCTTTATGTGTGCATATTTCTTTGTTGGCATATGTCCTTGTGATGTCTTCCACTTAGAGACATATACACATAAGCGTAGATAATCTTAGTTGATTTTAAATCCTTGGAGACCACCTTTCTATTCCTTTTGATTCTTTTGTAGGTTCCAAATTTAATTGCCTATGAGTGCTTGTTCCTCTTGTTTGCATCTTTGGGCACTCATATTTGTTCTCTCATGCCTTGTATTGTTAAATGAACTCGGATGAGTGAGGATTCCATGATTATGCACCTTGTTCCCAATTACAATTATCATAATTGGTGCATTATCTTTGGGGAGCTCATCTAATTCATTTAATAATGCTCATTTGTTTCCTTTGTCATTTATTGTGCCTTAAATGTTTATGGAGGAGTGAGGATTCCATATTTGTGCACTTTTGTATTGAAATACAACATTCTAAAGTGTGCACAAATCTTGGGGAGCTTCTCTATTTTATTTAAGCATTTGTTTGATCTTTCATTTAGTGTGTTTTAAATGCTTATGGGGGAGCAAGGATTCCATATTTGTGCAACATGTATTCTAATGCATTTTTTGGGTAACTCTTATTGTCCTCTTTCCAACAAAATTGGTTTCGGGTCAATCGGAGTTTCCAAACTCTAGATATCGCCATTTGAAGTTTGCCTCCTATTTGGTCCTGACCGGAGTCTCCGGTCTGCCTACACCGGAGTCTCCGGTGTGGTCTGGAGTTTCTGGATGTGTCTCCGGTGGTGACTTCAGAATAATGGCAGGGACATACTGTATGGGGGTTCGGAGCAAGGTCCGGAGGCTACTCCGGAATCTCCGGTCTTGGCTTAGTCCGGAGTCTCCGGTGTTGGAGGACCGGAGTCTCCGGCCAAGTTGGGTCGTGGCTGGTCCAGGTCATTCGGATGGGCGGTACGGAGGCTAGTCCAGAGGTTGGTCCGGAATCTCCGGTGTAGATCAGAGTCTCTGGTGTAGATCGGAGTCTCCGGTATGACTTTTCCCCAATTTGGGCAGAAAACGGTCAGAAATCTGTGGGCCTATAAAAAGGGGGCCCTTCTTCCCCAATGCAACTGCTCGAGTTTTACAGGCTTTCTCCTCCATTCTTGACCCTCTTGAGCTTGCTCCCCCTTCAATCCCTCCCTTGATTCTTGCATATACTTTAGGGATTTGAAAGAGGAGATCTAGATCTACAAACCCACCAATCCATCTCTCCTCTAAGTGAGGGGAACATCTTGGGATCTAGATCTTGGAGTCTTTTGTGGATTTCCTCCATTGTTCTTCCTTATTCCCCCACAAGCTTTTGTAGCTTCGGTGGAATTTGGGAGAGAAGTATTTGAGCACTACTTGTGTTCTTGCCATTGCATTTGGTGCATCGGTTTGAGTTCTCCCCGGAGGATTTGGTGAGTGAAAGTTGAGAAGCTTTTTACTCTTGGGTTCTTGGAACCCTAGACGGTTTGTTGGTGTTGCAGGTTGTGGCCTTCGTGGCGTTTGTTGGGAGCCTCCAATTAAGTTGTGGAGATGTTAGACCCCTCCTTTATAAAGGAAAGGATCCCTGTGATTGCAATGCTAGTCCCTGGATCAATGCTAGCATCCACAGTTTAAGATGAAGTACACAGATACAAAGGTCGTTTATTACATTCATTCCAGAGATTAAAACATAGTCTTTTACAACTCAGGGCCAAAGGCCTAATACAAGAGTATATGGAATAAGTAAATAAACATAAGTCTTCATCTTCATGTGCCACAGGCAAGCATGTTGAGTGTAGACTCATGACTCCTATTCATCATCGGAGTAACCTGCAACATCACAAGTTACAGCCACAGAGGGTCAATACTTTGGGATAGTATTGGCAAGTGATACCTTAGTATATTTTAAGTGGACTATATTACTATATGCATTTTGGCTAAGTGTAGCTTGGCTTGCTTTGCTTGAAAATAGGTTTTTCCTATTAGTTGAAAACACTAAGTTCTTCTTTGTCAAAAACATTACCAAGGAACCACCAATAGACATTGGGGTCCTTCACCCTTGTTCACCCACAAATTTTTACTTAGAAATTGGAGTGATGAGATTCTTGTAGCTTCCATGTCTTGATGCTCAAATTGTCCATTTCCTTGGACTAGGCTAAGTACTTAGGTTTTCCATCTGCAGAGGTTGTGCACTTTCCCCACCAGACTTGGTTTCCCAAGACAGGACCTTTCAGAAGCCTTTCCTTAGTCAAAATGGACGCGCTCCAACCTATCAACCCAACTACCACCAACTGTCCAAGTGACTAAGTTCTAGCAACCTATATGATCAAGGCAGAGCCCATATTGCCAAGTGGTTGCACTGTAAGCTTTCTCAACACTTGGCCTCCAAATCCCTTTGTGCCTGGCTGGCATACCACAAGTGAGATACACAACCCAAGTCCATGGCCTTGTGTAACCACTCAACATAACCCAATCATTCCATTCCACCCAGGAGGTTCATTTGACTTAGTTGTTTTATTAAGAAAACATAAGTCTCTTGACTTAGAATATTTTTATCATAAACCATATAGATGTTCACCACCCTTGTTTGCTAAGTAGCTAGACTAAGCAGATTATGATAACTTAACTTAGGAGAATTCCCTAGCAATTCTACTATTCCACTCTACTTAGGATTTCCCATCTTAGCACTAGGCAAAATATCATGCAATACTTTAGCAAAATATCTAATGCTAGTACAAAACTTAGGATAGGAAAATTCATGAAAATATCACTTGCCTTGGTAGTGGGAAGAGTAGCACTCTTCACAATCACAATCACTAGCAAAATCTACACAAGAAATAAAAGCATACAATTACACACAATTATATACAACCAAAAATAATATGAATGCATGCATGCAAGAATCTACTAAGTGGTGATTTTTGAAAATTCTACCAAGTATGCTCATGACTACAGAAACTTAACATAACACAAATTTGCCAACTAAACTTATTTGGCACCCATATAATTTACCAAAATAAATTTCTACTTAAAATGGCCTTAAAACATGTTCTACAAATAAAATCATTTTTAACTGTTACTATATGCTAAATAAATTGGATATTCTGAAAGGCCTTGTTTCACTGAATCCAACGGTATAAAGTTTGCAAAAATCTAACGTGGCATTCAAAAGTTATAAGCATTTGAATTTGGATCAAATTTCTGATTTTAAATCTATTTTCAGATCTAACCTAGCCACGCGTCATGTTCTTATTCGCCCATACCGTTTCGCACTGGATCGAGCTCCACAGCCGTAAGATCTAAATGAAATCTGGCGGCTCAGATCGCGTACCGCTTCGGGGTTAAGTGGATCTATCCTAGCGCTACGATACAGATCTAACGGCTGCTATTGTCCTGGCCAAGAACTGGCGGCGGAGCGGTGGCTACCGGCAGCGGAACTGTCGGTCGACGATGGAGGCGGCACTACAGGGGGTAAGTGAGAACGAGGAGTGGCTCACCGGGCTCAGGGGGTCACGGCGAAGCTCGTCGTACTCGCGGTTGGTCAAGGGGCGCTCGGGCACGGTTGCGATTGCTCGCCGGAGTGGAGAACGGCGTCGGTGTGTCGGGTGGTCGTCGTGGACGTCGCTGTGAACCACCCCAAGGCAAGACGAGGACACGGCTAGATTCACAGAGTCAAGGCAGAGTCGTGTGCCTGAACTAGAAGACGCGGGGCGGTCGGGGCTTACCACTAGAGCTCGCCGGAGTTCGTACAGAAGACGGTGGCGGCCAGTCGACGATGCTGCCGGAGCTACGGTTCATGCGAGGGTAAACAAAATGTGTTAAAAGAAGCGCAGAGGCTCACTGAACTAGTTTGCAAGAACGAGAGGCAGAGGGAAGCTCAGAACTCACCGGAATTTGCCGACGCAGTCGCCGGAGACGGCGGGGTTACAGAGGGTAATGCTCGCAGCCTGGTGGCGCTCTGGGTTCGGGGTTTGAGGGAGAAGAGAGAGGGAACAGTGGGGGTTCTTAGCCTGGTCACGAGCGAGAATTACTCGGCCAATAAATCGAATTGACGCCGCGAATTAAACACAGAAATGCCCGCGTTGATTTGGGGATGAACGGGTCGTGCGGGTGGAGACGACGCTGACGTGGAGAAGGCCCGCTTGACAGCGAGGTGCGCGGAGTGTAGGTGGGGTCTGCCTGTCAGCGGCTCAGCGCGTGCGCTTGCGCGTGAGAGAAGAATAAGAAGATCCCGGGTGGGCTTGCTGGGCTAGATTTGCTACTGGGCCAGATTCTGGCCGCGCGGTCTTTTTCCATTGAGGAGTCCTTTTCTTTTTCTAAATTCATTTTCTGGTATGAATTTGATATGAATTCAAATCCTTTTGAATCCAAACTGCTTTGGAAATTTTTGCAGGGTTTTGTGGGTTCAAAAACAGTCATTTTAACTAAGTGGTTACCTTGCAAGGCTTGGTCAAGCTTGGGTTTCAAAGTAAACAGAGATTTGCTCTAGTTTGCAAATATTTGAAAAGGATTTTGAAACTATTTCTAAAATTTGGAATCTTGGGTTAAAAGCTTCACCTAATCTTTCCATCAATGGAGGCAAGCAAACAGGTACCCAAACATTCAAATTTCAAAGGGTGATGGCCATTTGAGATAAATTGCCCACATGAAATCATAGCTCAAACTTCTGTCTCTAAATGATTTTTGAGAAAAAACCCTAAATGGATGAATGATGCAAAGATGATATGAATGAGTTTTGAAACTATGATTTTTGGGATGTTACAAATCTAACCCCCTTAAGATGAATCTCGCCCTCGAGATTCGGGTTGGCTAGCAAATAGGTGAGGGTGGTCTTTCCGAAGATCATCTTCTCTTTCCCATGTTGCTTCCTCTTTGGAATGATGGTTCCATTGCACTTTACAAAACTTGATAGTCTTGGTCCTGGTAACTCTTTCTGCGGTCTCTAGAATCTTGACAGGCTTTTCCTCATAAGTGAGATCACTTTCTAGCTGAACTTCTTCCAAAGGTATGGTATCCTTCAAAGAAGACTCTTCCATTTCTGGGTGACATTTCTTAAGCTGACTCACATGAAATACGTTGTGGACTGCTGATAGAGACTCTGGCAATTCAACTTCATATGCAACTTCTCCTTTGCGACTTAGAATCTTGAATGGCCCAACATATCTTGGTGCCAACTTTCCCTTGACTCCAAATCTTTTCACTCCATGAAGTGGCGATACTCTAAGATAAGCTCTATCCCCAACTTCGTAGGTGACTTCTCTACGCTTAGAATCCGCGTAGCTTTTCTGTCGGGATTGTGCTACCTTCCATCTGTCCTTAACCAATTTGACTTTCTCTTAGGCGTCTTTGATAAGATCTGGTCCAAATAAGCTTCTTTCTCCCACACCATTCCATAACAATGGGGTGGTACACTTCCTTCCGTAGAGTAACTCAAACGGTGCCATGCCAATACTAGATTGATGACTGTTATTGTAAGAGAACTCTGCGTAAGGCAAACTTTCATCCCAACTTGCTCCATAATCTAAAGCACAGGCTCTCAACATGTCTTCAAGAATTTGGTTGGTCCTTTCTGTTTGTCCATCCATTTGAGGATGAAAAGCAGTGCTGAATTCTAATCTCGTTCCTAAGGATTCATGAAGCTGTCTCCAAAAGTGAGAAGTGAACTGAGTTCCTCTATCTGACACAATACTCTTTGGCACACCGTGAAGGCATACAATTCTGCTCATGTAAATTTTAGCTAACTTGGCACTTTTATAGGTTGTCTTCACGGGTATAAAATGATCCACTTTAGTTAGGCGATCTACTATTACCCATATGGAATCATACCCTGACCTGGTCCTTGGTAATCCGGTAATGAAATCCATACCAATATTTTCCCACTTCCATTCAGGAATAGGCAGTGGTTGAAGCAAACCCGCTGGTTTCTGGTGTTCCGCTTTGACTCTGCTACACACATCACACAAAGCTATATGTTCGGCGATGTCCCTTTTGAGATTGTTCCACCAAAACCTTTCCTTCATGTCCATGTACATCTTGGTATTTCCCGGGTGAATAGAATACGAAGAGTTTTGACCTTCCTGTAAGATCAGTTTCCGCAACTCTGGGTCTTGTGGAACACATATACGTTTCCCGTGCCATAAAGTACCCTGTTCGTCAACATGGAAACTCTTAGCCTTCCCTAGACTAATATTTTCCTTAATCTTTTCAATTTCCCCATCAGTCTTCTGAACTTCTCGGATTTTGTCCAATAGAGTGGGTTGAACATCTAAGGACATGAGATGTCCTTCTGGTACAATCTCCAATCTGAGTTCTTTGAATTGCTTACACAAGTCATCTGGCAATTCCCCTTTTGTAAGGCCATTTACAAACGTCTTACGACTTAGAGCATCGGCTACTACATTCGCTTTACCGGGGTGGTATTGCAAACTTAAGTCGTAATCCTTGATAAGTTCTAGCCATCTTCTTTGTCTCATGTTGATTTCTTTCTGGGTGAAGATGTACTTCAAGCTCTTATGATCGGTGAACACTTCACACCGCTTACCCAAAAGGTAATGTCTCCATGTCTTGAGTGCATGGACAACAGAGGCTAACTCCAAATCATGAGTAGGATAGTTTACTTCATGAGTTTTGAGTTGTCTCGAAGCATAGGCTACGACTTTACCATCTTGCATAAGTACGGCACCCAAACCTTGATGAGACGCATCACAATATACTTGGAAATCCTTTTCTAAATCTGGCAGACATAGAACTGGCGCTGTCACAAGTCTCTTCTTCAACTCTTGGAAACTGACTTCGCAACCTTCAGTCCAAGCAAATTTCTTGTCCTTCTTTAGCAATTCTGTCATTGGCTTAGCAACCTTCGAGAAATTTTCAATGAACCTTCTGTAGTAACCTGCTAAGCCAAGGAAACTACGAACTTCTTTTACATTCTTAGGTGATTCCCATTATGTCACAGCTGAAACCTTAGCAGGATCAACTGCCACACCATCCTTCGTCATCACATGACCAAGAAAACCAACTTTCTCTAGCCAGAACTCACACTTGCTGAATTTGGCATAAAGTTTATGTTCCCTCAGTTTCTCAAGTATCAAGCGTAAGTGTCTTTCATGTTCTTCCTTACTCTTGGAGTAGACCAAGATATCATCGATGAAAACGACAACGAACTTGTCAAGAAATTCCATGAACACCTTGTTCATCATATTCATGAAGTATGCCGGAGCGTTGGTTAATCCAAAAGGCATCACAGTATACTCATACAATCCATACTTTGTGGTGAATGCTGTTTTTGGTATGTCTTGCTCTCTTATCTTGAGTTGAAAATAACCTGACCGGAGATCAATCTTTGAGAATACACATGCTCCTTCTAGCTGATCAAATAAGTCGTTGATTCTTGGCAAAGGATATTTGTTCTTGATGTTAACCTCGTTGAGAGAACGGTAGTCAATACATAATCTTTGTGGTCTATCCTTCTTTTCCACGAACAATACTGGGGCTCCCCAAGATGAAGAACTTGGTTGAATAAACCCTTTCTGTAACTGTTCTCCTAGCTGTTTCTTGAGCTCTTTCAGTTCATCAACTGACATTTTGTACGGTCTCTTAGCTATTGGTCCTGATCCTGGCACCAAATCTATCAGAAACTCCACATCTCTATCCGGTGGCATTCCTGGTAGCTCTTCCGGAAACACATCCGGATACTCACATACTATTGGCACACTGTACAAGCTAACCCCCTTAAGAGAATTCAGCTTACTTCCTTTGGATTCAAAGTTTGACTTAAATTTTATTCTTTTTCCTTCGGGGGTTGTGAGTGTAACGGTTCGATTGGCACAATCTAATACTCCTTCATACTTAGCCATCCAGTCCATTCCCAAAATTACGTCTAGTCCTTGGGAATCTAGGATTATCAGGCTTACTGGAAACTTATGCTTACCAAACTCTATGGTGAGATCCCGGCATCCAAGGCTTACTATCACGTCTCCCCCCGGAGAACTAACTTTTATTGGACACCCAATGTTTTCTGATGCAAACCCATTACTATCAACAAATGCCTTTGATATGAATGAATGAGATGCACCGGTATCAAAGAGTACAAATGCTGAAATTGAATTGAGTCTGAACTTACCAGCCACGGCATCAGGCTCCTCATAGACCTCCTCCACATTGATGTGGTTAACCTGTCCTTTCTGAAAAGGATTTGTCTTGTTAGGTCCTTCAACTTTCTTCTCAGGGCACTCATTAGCATAATGCCCCAGCTTTTTGCATTTGAAGCACTCAACCTGACTGATGTCCTTTTTAGGAGGTTGGCCTCCACTTCCACTACCATTACCACTATAGTGACTCTTATGTCCACCCTTGTGGTTCTTGTACTTGTCCTTGTCATGACTACGGTGATGTTTTTTGTCATGACGGTTGTGGTTGTGCTTGTTGAATTTCCCATGTTTATGGGATCCTGAGTTGCCACTGTCATCATAGTGAGATCGTTTATGAGACGATCCCGAGCTGTGTTTGTTGGAGTGTTTCCTCTTTCTACTCTCGACTTGCTTCATTTTACTTTCCAAAATAGCAGCCTTGTCACACAAAGACTGATAAGTTGGAACATATGCCACAGACAACTGCAGATTCAGCTCATCATTTAAGCCTTCCATAAAATTTTCCTTTCTTTTGGCATCTGTGTCAACCTCATCCGGTGCATAGCGCGCCAGATTGTTGAACTCTTCTATGTATTCTGCCACGCTGCGGTGGCGCTGTTTCAGGTTATGAAACTCCTTCTTTTTCAGACTCATTATCCCTGATGAGATATGAGTCGTGCGAAAGCCATCTTCAAAGATAGCCCAAGTCACCTCATCAATAGGAGTGGTGATTTGGAAGTTGTCCCACCATGTGGCGGCTGGTCCTTCCAACAGATGTGCTGCGAACCTGACTTTTTCAGCATCCGTGCAGCCCACGGTCACTAGGTCTTTGTTCACAGAACGTAGCCAGTCATTGGCTACCATGGGATTAGTTGTTCCCGAAAACTTTGCTGGTCTCAGACGCAGAAATCTGGTGAGCATATCAAAACCCGGTGGGTTGTTGTTGTTGTTATTGGGGTTGTTGTTGTTGTTGTTGTTGTTGGGGTTGTTGTTGTTGTTGTTCTGGTTTTGGATGAATGTCGTCATCATTTGCATAAGCTGTGTTTGCGCATTCATCATTTGTTGCATTTCCGGGGTGATGTTATTGGGGTTGGGGTTTGCGCGACGGGGAGGCATCTGTGGTTTATTCAAATAGATAAGTATGAGATACCCTTATATGTTTTATGCACAACACATCACAAGCATTTCACATAACATGCAACATAAGAATAAAACTCAACAACCAAATGATAAGTTCATGGAATAAAACACACACAAGTGGCAAGCCATCCACATGTCGGATGGTCCAATAACAAGTTCACAATAACAAGTATGAATATGAAAGGTGTATGAATAGTCAAGTCTACTCATCAATAACAATCTCCTCCTCGACGAAGGTAAGACCTGCGTTCTCCATCGCGGTCTTGTTCTCCTCAATCGTAGTGGTCAAGGAATCGACCTTGGCCTTGAGAGCCCTCTTCTGGGAGCGAAGCCTCTCAATAACCATCTGCTGCTGCTCTAGCTCGAAATCCTTGGACTTCAATTCCTCGGTCATGTCCCGGATCTTCTTGTTCCTATCCTGGACGCGTTTCTCCTGACTCTTGAACTTGCGGTCCTGGGCTTCGAACTTTGTCTCCATTTCCTTGATCATCTCATCCTGCTGCGCAAAAAGCTTGTCCTTCTCGCGAAGCTGCACCTGAAGCTCGTCATTACCTAGCATGACGTTCGTCCTGTCCGTATCTACGTGCCTGAGAAGAGTCTCTAAGTCCTGAAGATAAAGACGTATCGGCTCCGCAGTGCTCCTCGAGTCGTCCTCAAAGTCGATGGACTCTCCATCAACATCACGTCTTCCAAAGACGTGGAAGTGAGTGCCCCTAACCTGACGGGAGTGACGGCCTAACAGTCGTGCTATCAGGTCCTGCATGACTACCTCCATGCCTCTCTCCCTGTCGTCGTGCATCAGCTTGAAGACGATGGCCTCCGTAGTAGGCTCAGTCTAGCGTCCGGGCTGGTTCACCTTATAGCCCAGAGGTCCTTCCTCCCGAACTTGGTGAGTGGGTACACCGTGATGGTAGGAAGAGGGAGATCAAGCAGAGTGGTAAGCTCAATGATACGGGGACCAAAACGAGTAACCCGAAACTCCTCAACAGTGCTGATGGCAATAGGCATCTATTTGTAAGATTGAAAAAGTTAGAACAACGCAATTCAAGGTAAATCAAGACAAACATTCATACATATCCATGAAACATAATTGTCACACAAGTCATGCATACATAAGTCCATTACATCATTCAAGGTCCATACTTATTTAAAATATCTTTTGGAAATAAGGGGTTAAGTGGTGGTCCAACTAACGAAGTGTCCTTACAATCCAATCTCACGGGATCTATTATTAAACACAATGTTCCTAGAGGCAATCCACCAATCTTGCTCTCTTGATTCTATCACTAAGTCTATAACATCTCCCCTTATCTCTTGGTTGGTGTCTTCCAACTCTTGAGTAAGCTCCTTCTCTTTCTCTAAGTCTTTTTGGAGGTTGAGCATTCTGCACTTGACTCTAGCACTTAGTTCTTTGATAGTCCTCCAAGCTGCATCCCTGGCTGACTCAAAGAATGTGGTGTGCATTGTAGTGTTGGTGTACATGCAGAATCCCCTTTCTTTGTGGTTGTCTTCCTTGTTTTTGTACAAGTGAAGTTGCACCCACCAATACTCCACTCCTTCATCCATCACTGGAAAGCCCTTGTACACGGCTTCACCATGTGCATCCATTGCCTCCATGAGGTCCTTGAGAATATTGGGAAACTCAGTTTCACACTCCAAGGTCATGGTCATGAGTGGTCCCTTCTTCACGGCTTCGTTGATGGAGTTCATCTACAAAGGAAGTTGAAAGAGATTAGAAAAGTTTTACGAGAAGAATAGACAAGTGTAGAAGTAGTTGAAAAACTTTTTCCTTAGTGGTTTTCCAATCCTAGGGTCATAATCCTACAGGCAACACAGTGCTCTGATACCATCTGTTAGACCCCTCCTTTATAAAGGAAAGGATCCCTGTGATTGCAATGCTAGTCCCTGGATCAATGCTAGCATCCACAGTTTAAGATGAAGTACACAGATACAAAGGTCGTTTATTACATTCATTCCAGAGATTAAAACATAGTCTTTTACAACTCAGGGCCAAAGGCCTAATACAAGAGTATATGGAATAAGTAAATAAACATAAGTCTTCATCTTCATGTGCCACAGGCAAGCATGTTGAGTGTAGACTCATGACTCCTATTCATCATCGGAGTAACCTGCAACATCACAAGTTACAGCCACAGAGGGTCAATACTTTGGGATAGTATTGGCAAGTGATACCTTAGTATATTTTAAGTGGACTATATTACTATATGCATTTTGGCTAAGTGTAGCTTGGCTTGCTTTGCTTGAAAATAGGTTTTTCCTATTAGTTGAAAACACTAAGTTCTTCTTTGTCAAAAACATTCCCAAGGAACCACCAATAGACATTGGGGTCCTTCACCCTTGTTCACCCACAAATTTTTACTTAGAAATTGGAGTGATGAGATTCTTGTAGCTTCCATGTCTTGATGCTCAAATTTTCCATTTCCTTGGACTAGGCTAAGTACTTAGGTTTTCCATCTGCAGAGGTTGTGCACTTTCCCCACCAGACTTGGTTTCCCAAGACAGGACCTTTCAGAAGCCTTTCCTTAGTCAAAATGGACGCGCTCCAACCTATCAACCCAACTACCACCAACTGTCCAAGTGACTAAGTTCTAGCAACCTATATGATCAAGGCAGAGCCCATATTGCCAAGTGGTTGCACTGTAAGCTTTCTCAACACTTGGCCTCCAAATCCCTTTGTGCCTGGCTGGCATACCACAAGTGAGATACACAACCCAAGTCCATGGCCTTGTGTAACCACTCAACATAACCCAATCATTCCATTCCACCCAGGAGGTTCATTTGACTTAGTTGTTTTATTAAGAAAACATAAGTCTCTTGACTTAGAATATTTTTATCATAAACCATATAGATGTTCACCACCCTTGTTTGCTAAGTAGCTAGACTAAGCAGATTATGATAACTTAACTTAGGAGAATTCCCTAGCAATTCTACTATTCCACTCTACTTAGGATTTCCCATCTTAGCACTAGGCAAAATATCATGCAATACTTTAGCAAAATATCTAATGCTAGTACAAAACTTAGGACAGGAAAATTCATGAAAATATCACTTGCCTTGGTAGTGGGAAGAGTAGCACTCTTCACAATCACAATCACTAGCAAAATCTACACAAGAAATAAAAGCATACAATTACACACAATTATATACAACCAAAAATAATATGAATGCATGCATGCAAGAATCTACTAAGTGGTGATTTTTGAAAATTCTACCAAGTATGCTCATGACTACAGAAACTTAACATGACACAAATTTGCCAACTAAACTTATTTGGCACCCATATAATTTACCAAAATAAATTTCTACTTAAAATGGCCTTAAAACATGTTCTACAAATAAAATCATTTTTAACTGTTACTATATGCTAAATAAATTGGATATTCTGAAAGGCCTTGTTTCACTGAATCCAACGGTATAAAGTTTGCAAAAATCTAACGTGGCATTCAAAAGTTATAAGCATTTGAATTTGGATCAAATTTCTGATTTTAAATCTATTTTCAGATCTAACCTAGCCACGCGTCATGTTCTTATTCGCCCATACCGTTTCGCACTGGATCGAGCTCCACAGCCGTAAGATCTAAATGAAATCTGGCGGCTCAGATCGCGTACCGCTTCGGGGTTAAGTGGATCTATCCTAGCGCTACGATACAGATCTAACGGCTGCTATTGTCCTGGCCAAGAACTGGCGGCGGAGCGGTGGCTACCGGCGGCGGAACTGTCGGTCGACGACGGAGGCGGCACTACAGGGGGTAAGTGAGAACGAGGAGTGGCTCACCGGGCTCAGGGGGTCACGGCGAAGCTCGTCGTACTCGCGGTTGGTCAAGGGGCGCTCGGGCACGGTTGCGATTGCTCGCCGGAGTGGAGAACGGCGTCGGTGTGTCGGGTGGTCGTCGTGGACGTCGCTGTGAACCACCCCAAGGCAAGAAGAGGACACAGTTAGATTCACAGAGTCAAGGCAGAGTCGTGTGCCTGAACTAGAAGACGCGGGGCGGTCGGGGCTTACCACTAGAGCTCGCCGGAGTTCGTACAGAAGACGGTGGCGGCCAGTCGACGATGCTGCCGGAGCTACGGTTCATGCGAGGGTAAACGAAATGTGTTAAAAGAAGTGCAGAGGCTCACTGAACTAGTTTGCAAGAACGAGAGGCAGAGGGAAGCTCAGAACTCACCGGAATTTGCCGACGCAGTCGCCGGAGATGGCGGGGTTACAGAGGGTAATGCTCGCAGCCTGGTGGCGCTCTGGGTTCGGGGTTTGAGGGAGAAGATAGAGGGAACAGAGGGGGTTCTTATAGGCTGGTCACGAGCGAGAATTACTCGGCCATAAATCGAATTGACGCCGCGAATTAAACACAGAAACGCCCGCGTTGATTTGGGGATGAACGGGTCGTGCGGGTGGAGACGACGCTGACGTGGAGAAGGCCCGCTTGACAGCGAGGTGCGCGGAGTGTAGGTGGGGTCTGCCTGTCAGCGGCTCAGCGCGTGCGCTTGCGCGTGAGAGAAGAATAAGAAGATCCCGGGTGGGCTTGCTGGGCTCGATTTGCTGCTGGGCCAGATTCTGGCCGCGCGGTCTTTTTCCATTGAGGAGTCCTTTTCTTTTTCTAAATTCATTTTCTGGTATGAATTTGATATGAATTCAAATCCTTTTGAATCCAAACTGCTTTGGAAATTTTTGCAGGGTTTTGTGGGTTCAAAAACAGTCATTTTAACTAAGTGGTTACCTTGCAAGGCTTGGTCAAGCTTGGGTTTCAAAGTAAACAGAGATTTGCTCTAGTTTGCAAATATTTGAAAAGGATTTTGAAACTATTTCTAAAATTTGGAATCTTGGGTTAAAAGCTTCACCTAATCTTTCCATCAATGGAGGCAAGCAAACAGGTGCCCAAACATTCAAATTTCAAAGGGTGATGGCCATTTGAGATAAATTGCCCACATGAAATCATAGCTCAAACTTCTATCTCTAAATGATTTTTGAGAAAAACCCTAAATGGATGAATGATGCAAAGATGATATGAATGAGTTTTGAAACTATGATTTTTGGGATGTTACAGGAGAAGTGCTCCAACCTTGTGAGAGGTTCCGGTTGCCAAAGACAAGTGCACCGATAGTGGAAGCGTGGATCGATCCCATTGGGGTGAGATTCACCGGAGAATAAGGGAGGCCTTTTGTGGCGTTGGTGGTTTGATACCACCCCCTCTCCAAACGAAACGTACTCCATGTTGGGAGGAACTCGGTAAAATATCGTTGTCCCCGCGTGCCTCGGTTATCTCTATACCCAAGCTCTTTACTTATGCACTTTACATTGTGATAGCCTTCGTGCTTGAAGTAATACATATCTTTCTATCACTTTGTTGCTTGTATTTCTTAGCATAAGTTGTTGGTGCACATAGGTGAACCTTAGTTGTTCTAGGTTGTGCTTATCAAAGTAAACACTAGTTTTATTCCGCCTTTGTTGAGCCACTCTAGGAAAAGTTTTAATCGCCTATTCACCCCCCCTCTAGGCGACATCTGTATCATTTCAATTGGTATTAGAGCCCGGTCTCTCATTTTAGGCTTCACCGCCTTGAGAGTAAAGATGTCGGCTAGAGGATTAGTGCACAATGACATGTTCATATTCGATGGCACAAATTATGATATATGGAAAACTCGTATGCTTATTCATTTTCGGGACATGGACCCAAATTTGGAGCGTATTGTAGATATAGGTTTTTCTCCTCCTATGTATTTCAAAAATCTATCTTGTGAGGATGAGAAAAACTTATATCTCGATGCTCCAGCTTCTAATGTGCTTGTTAATGCTTTGAGCTATGTAGTTACCTCCTCAATCGTTCCTTTTTGGAGCGCTCATGAGTTATGGACAAAACTTCAAGATAAATATGTTGTGTCCAACATTATTGAGGATGATTGTGTTGCTTCCACTTACGGTCGAGATGAGTTCTCATCCTCTAGCACTTCACCAACATGCGAATTTTCACAAGGTAATGATATGGTGAGTGGTGATAGAAATTGCAATATGGATAGTGTGTTCACTATTTTTAATCCCTCATATCTATCTAGTTGCAATGATCTATCTTTGGACCTTAACACTTTTAGCACTCAAAATTCCTCACAACTTGTGTTAATAGTCCTTGCATATCATGTAGAAATGACTTGAATAAATCTCATGATGATATGCTCATGTTGTCTTGTTGCCATGATAAAAATGCTTCTATTTCCTCTAGTGCTTGTGTTGCTAACCATGTAGAGGAAAATGAATATTCTATGGGCCAAGACAAGGTCTTCAAGAGAGCTACAAGTGCAATCTCATCATCACCTTCCTCCGATTCTCACATATGCCTTATGGCTAAGGGAACAAAGGTAACCTCTTTGAATCCCATTGTATCTCATGATGATGATGATGAGGTTGAGAATGATAATGATGATTATAGAGGTAAGTATGATATTACTTCTATTAATAAAATGGGAGAGGTTGTCTATAGCGCTCTCTTCAAAAATAAAATTTCTTCCTCCAACTTTCTTGAAATCTTGAATTGTGCCATAGAAGGCAATGATCTTATTGAGGAGCAAGAAAACTTAATTGATCAAAAGTTTGCACTTTAGCGTGAGTATGATAATGAAGTTGCACAACTAAAGGACTCCCTTGAAGAATAACAAACCCCCAAATAATCTCTTGATGAGACTTTTACTCTAGAATTATCTAGAGTAAAGGAATACCATGATAGAGAACTTGCGGTGGCAAACTCCTTCAAGATTAAAAATGATGAACTTGAAGGTGCTTATGCTAAACTCCTTGAGGATTTTGAGCACCTCAAAAATGGCTCTAGGGTCATCAAGGGTGATCTCATCAAACTCACCGAGTCACATGAGCAACTTAAAGCTTCATATTCAAAAGAGCTTACCAAGTTTCCCTCACGTCTTGCTAATAATTATTATGCTTGTGCTACTAACTCCATTTATTGTGAAGCATCTATTTCGAAGGAGAATGTTGAGCTAAAAGCTCAACTTGCTTTGCTAACGAGCAACTATGGGAAATTAGAAGAAAGTCATTTTAAGCTCTCGAGCTCGCATGAGGATCTTCTAGTATCCCATGGTAGGCTAAAGTTAGCTCATGAGGCCATTGTGTAAAAGGTAACATCGAGTGAGCCTCATGTGGACATTAGCACTATATCTACTCTGAGTGTAATATTGCCATGTGCTAGTCCTTGCAATTCATCATCTCACAACCATGCTATATCTCGTGATGAATTATGTTACATGCCTTGTTGCTCTAACAATGTAGCATCTACTTCCTCTAGTGTCTTTGTTGAAACTAACCATGTAGAGGAAATCAAAAAGCTCAAGGCTCAAGTCACTTCTTTGAAGAATGATTTGAAAAAGGGTCATCAAGGGAAGGTCGCACTCAACAAAATCTTGAGTGTGCAAAAATACCCCAATGACAAGAGTGGGCTTGGATTCAACTCCAATGTCAAGAACAAGTCCACTATCAAGTTGAAGCACAAGGACAACAAGAAGAATGGCCAAGATCAAGTCAAGAATCCGGCCAACATTGTTTGGTTCAAGTGCAAGGAAGAAGGGCATCATGTCAAACATTGCCCATTAAAGAAGAAGTCCCTTGGCAAGAAGCAACAAGGGAAGCGGCCTCAAGCTCTACATCTTGTTAGAGATGGGCCTCCTCCCAAGAAGACTCAAGCTCTTCCTCAAGTTGTTGCTACATCCAAAATAAAGATGGCAAGAGTAGAACTTGCTACATTTGTCGTAAGAAAGGGCACATTTATTCCTCATGCACTATTGGTATCTCCTCATCCAACCCTATCATTATTGATGATGCTTATTCTCTTTATAAGGATGAGGTTGGCAATGTGTTTGCCAAATTTTTTGGTGCCCAATGTGGTGTCAAGAAAATATCCATTTGGGTTGCTAAGCCTATTGTGACTAACCTCTTAGGACCCAACTTGGTTGGGGACCAACTAGCCAAAACTTGATTAATAGGTGTATTTTGGAGGGAATTGGAGTCTTGGCTACATTATGAAGAATTGAGGGATCTTCATCAATTATTATTGTCAAGCCAAGCCATTTGGATTATCTTGATTATATTATATTTCCAATGTTCCTCCTTGCGGTAACATATGCTAAACTCATTATATTGAAAGTTACTCGTCCCTTGTGCATGTGTTGGTTTTGTATTTTCCATGTTTTTGTACATGTTGTGCTTTCCACTTAATTATCTTGAGGTATCAAGTATATTTGTATATGATTAGGTGGCACACCATGTATGTGTGTTTCTTGTATTGAAGCCTTAATTGATTATATTTGATATCTTATTTGGATCTTGTGAGAGATTAATGGATTATCCCATTTTGGGGGAGTGTTATGCTTGGGCATTCCACAATCCTAAAATTGTGTGTACATGAGGAATACCACCTAGTATTCATATTGGATTATTTTCTAGTCTCTATGTGGTATAATTCTCATGAGAAATTTAAGTTTTATAATGTCCATTAATCATCTCTATTTGTATCCTTTTTCCTCGGGTTGGCTTTATGGTAGTATCACATTATGGGGGAGTCATACGCTTAGTGCATATCACAATCCTAGAAAATGTGAATATTTGAGGTTGTGTCACTTAGAATTGATATTGATAATTAGCTAGCGCCTATGTGACACATTTGCTCATACAAGTTCCAATTTGCTTGAATGCCTTCATTGATCATACTTTGGATCTTGTATATGAGAGTGTTTCTTGGTATGTGGTTCCTCATATTTAGATCTCTATATCATCATAGAAACCATTTGCTTCAAGTTACTCTAATCACTAGTGATTGTGTGACTATTGGAAGCTACCAAGAATCTTGTTCGAAGTATCATTCTTAATTATTATATTTTGTTATATGCTTCTTGTTGTGACTATGATCTTGTATATCCATGCAAACTACCTTGGGAAAATTATTCCCAATATTTCTTGTCCTTGGACAATGAGTACCCAACTTATGGTAGAATTTATTGATCATATTCACTTTGGCCCTTGCTTAATTTTATCGTATCTTTGGCCAAGAAAATGTTTTGTGTTGTCTCATAAGCCTTCCTTGCTTCTTGTGTATCTTCTTATTTTATTGATATCTCTTGTGTTTTACTTATTGTAGGTACTAGTGATGATCCCATTTGTGTGCATTTTGCATTTAAAAGGAAAATCCTACATAATGCACTATCTATGGGGGAGCTCTCCTATATTATTTAGAACACTCATATTTATGCTTCTTTGTTTGGTCCATATCGAGTTTTATGTGCTTGGAACCTCAATCTTTTCGTTTTGGTATTTTGTGCCATCATGAGAAGTTTGGGGAGTTTGGTTTCTTGTTGGAACCTTGCTCTTCTTGGGAGTTGGTTTTGTCTCATTCCTTGTTTCACATTTTGACCATTTTAGAATGAGATAAATCATTGAGCATTTGTATTTTTATCTATATTTTGCTCGTTGGCTTTTGCCTAGTTCATTTTTTGAACTTATGATCTTTCATGTGTTGAATTGGTTCTTTGATACAATTTGGACACCGCTTGTCTTGTCACACTCTTGTGTGTGCCATCTCGGTTTACTTGGTGTTTTTGTTAAAATTATATCGCACTTTTGGTTCTTGAAAGCCTTGTGCATGCATATTTACTACATATCTATATTATGGCATGCTTGCTTTATTTGATCCAATATATAGGGGAAACTCCACCAAATCCCATCGGCTAAGTTGTGCATGAAATTCAATTTCATATCAATATGCACATAATTATGTGGAGTCTCTCCTATGCATTGTAGTTTCTCTAACTACTTTGGACCCAATAAGTTTGGGGACCATTTTGTACTTAATTGTGTTTTAGGTGCATTGGAGATATATTGGATGCTTGTCTCTCAATTTTGAAGAAGTGGTGCATACATGAAAATTTGAGGCAATCTATAGGATGGTCAATGAATTCATATCCTCTACATCCTACCAATTATATCTCGGCAACAAGTATCTCTTTCTCATGCTCATATATCTTGATTTCAACTGTTTGTCGGTTGCCTTCTAGCATGAATTAATGTATTTATAATTGTTGTAGTTCTAGGCATGGTTTTAAGAGAACTCTCTATTGTAAATGTGTATAAGTTGAGATGAGTAAATATAATTGGAACTATACAAAAACATGCATATGATCCACCAATCCCAAATATGTCAATTTGGCAATTTATTGCCTACCTTGTCCTCAACTTCCCTCATGTGCAATAGTGAGATTTTGCTAGTTGTTTATTCTTTGTGATACTTGTTCCTTTCTCCATTTGTTCCAACTTTCTCCTTTTCCCTTGGTGATAGTTGTAATATATGTAGTGTGTTGGTGTTTGAAGTTCATTAATGTACAATTTGAAGCAAAATCTTATTGATATATGTTATGACTTCATTTTATCCTTTTATGTGATTTATTGTATATCTTCTTTATGTGTGCATATTTATTTGTTGGCATATGTCCTTGTGATGTATTCCACTTAGAGACATATACACATAAGCGTAGATAATCTTAGTTGATTTTTAAATCCTTGGAGACCACCTTTCTATTCCTTTTGATTCTTTCGTGGGTTCCAAATTTAATTGTCTATGAGTGCTTGTTCCTCTTTTTGCATCTTTGGGCACTCATATTTGTTCTCTCATGCCTTGTATTGTTAAATGAACTCGGATGAGTGAGGATTCCATGATTATGCACCTTGTTCCCAATTACAATTATCATAATTGGTGCATTATCTTTGGGGAGCTCATCTAATTCATTTAATAATGCTCATTTGTTTCCTTTCTCATTTATTGTGCCTTAAATGTTTATGGAGGAGTGAGGATTCCATATTTGTGCACTTTTGTATTGAAATACAACATTCTAAAGTGTGCACAAATCTTGGGGAGCTTCTCTATTTTATTTAAGCATTTGTTTGATCTTTCATTTAGTGTGTTTTAAATGCTTATGGGGGAGCAAGGATTCCATATTTGTGCAATATGTATTCTAATGCATTTATTTTGAATTGTGCACAAATCTTGGTGAGCTTCTCTATTTGTTATTGAAAGCACTCTTTTGCTCATATCTTAATATCTTGTTGTTTCCATTTGGACTCATTTGTTGTTTTCAATTGATTTGTCGGATCTTGTGATTGCTTGCGTCATTTGTGATACATCATTTTATTTTATTTCTTTTGGCAATCTTTGGGTCCTCGATATAGTTCTACTTACTCCCAAGTATTCATCATTGGATATGTGCGAATGCACACCTTTGAAGGATTTATCACTATATTGGCCTTCTAGAACTTGTCACCCATTTCGGCAATCGATGCCAATGGGGGAGAAATTTTAGAGGGTTTAAGGGAAATGTTTTATGCTTTGAGTTTGTTCCTTAGCATTTGCCTTTCATTTTCTTGTATCTTTGTTGTTGCTTAGCATGTGGTATATAAAGGAAACTCCACCAATGATAATGATTGGCAATATATGCAATGAAATTCGAGTTCATCACACATGCATAGATTGTGGGGGAGTTTGCTCTATATATGGTGGTGGTACCAATATCACATACTTTTGTAGTATTTGATATTGTTATTACCATTTTATTCATTAATATTCCTTATATAAACCATCTTAAAGGGATTGTCATCAATTACCAAAATGGGGGAGATTGAAAGAACATGTTGGGCCCCCATGTGTGGTTTTGGTAATTAATGACAATCTTTATGGACTAATGTGTGTATTAAGTTATACTTGTAGGAATTGTCCATTGGCATCGCTTGGAGCTTGTGTCGGCTTTAAGGTCGATGAAATGAGAAAAAGATGTGTTGTGCAAGCTCAAAATGTGCCATCTATAGAAGATATAATGTTTGATGCTTGCCATCCTCGGTGATCATGGATCAATGATGAGGAATTAAGAAAGGCGTTCCATCTTGAGAAGGTCAAGTTCGTCTATACCGAGATCAAGTGGAATGCTCAAGGCAAAGGTATAATCTTGATAGGTTTTCCCTTTTGCCGGTCTCAAGTTTTATGTGGGAGACCGGGTTTAGGATAGATAACCGTACTATCAAGAGGGGCTCTCGAATGAGTAATTCGGTCACATCGTTCGGAGAGAGCTCAAAACTTTGCATACTTGCATCATCATATTTGGTTGTTATTTGGTCTTTTTCATGTCAGGATAGTGTTAATCTCCATAACAAGTTCTTGTTCATCAAAATCGAATCTTCCATTTGTATCTTGTTGCGATTTTGATTTATGTGGCTTTTCGGTTTCTCACCAAGTGAGGTATCTCACATTATTCTACTTGATACTTTCTCACTTGGTGATAACCAATATTTTCACTATTTATAGGGTAGCCCATGTTGGGAGGAACTCGGTAAAATATCGGTGTCCCCGCATGCTTTGGTTATCTCTATACCCGAGCTCTTTACTTATGCACTTTACATTGTGATAGCCTTCGTGCTTGAAGTAATATATATCTTGCTATCACTTTGTTGCTTGTATCTCTTAGCATAAGTTGTTGGTGCACATGGATGAACCTTATTGTTCTAGGTTGTGCTTAACAAAGTAAACACTAGTTTTATTCCGCCTTTGTTGAGCCACTCTAGGAAAAGTTTTAATCGCCTATTCACCCCCCCTCTAGGCGACATCCGTATCCTTTCAGTTACCCAAGGCAGGTGGGTAACTACCACATATTCCTGGCGGAGCCGGAAACGAAGCACGCCAAGCGGAGACGTGAGGCGGAGGTGAACGCAATCGTCCCACCCGTCCCCCAGTACCTGCACTGGTCCGATCAGGCGATCACCTGGAGCAAGGAGGATCAGCCGGTCATGTTACCAAGCCCTGGTAGCTACGCGCTGGTCCTGGACCCCATCATCATCTCCAAGAATCATTCGTGCTGCTTCTCTCGAGTGCTGATCCATGGAGGGAGCAGCATCAACCTCCTCTACCGGAGTAGCCTTGAGAGGTTGGGCATCAGTGAGTCCCAGCTGGAGCCCTCAAGCACTTCGTTCCATGGGGCAGTACCGGGGCCGTCGCACTCCCCTATCGGCAAGATCCGGCTGGACGTCATCTTCGGCGGCGAGAACAACTTCCGCCGCGAGCCAATATGGTTCGAGGTCGTGAATATCTCCAGCGCCTACCACGCCATACTAGGGCGCCCAGCTCTGAACAAGTTCATGGGAGTACCGCACTATGCATACCTCAAGATGAAGTTGTCGGGCCCAAAGGGAGTGATCACCATCGATGGATGCTACAAGTGTTCGATCGAGTGCACCTCAGACGGCTCCAAGCTAGCCGAAGCAATGATCATCGCTGAAGAAAAGCGCGTCATAATGCAGAACATGGCGGCTCTGCAGAAGGACATGCCGGCTGGAGAGCCCAAGCCGTCTGGAGAATCGCAGTTCAAGCCCTCGCAAGGAACAAGGAAGATCTTGCTGAACAAGGAGGACCCAAGAAAGTCCGTCCTGGTTGGAGACGTCCTAGACAGCAAATAGGAAAGCGCGCTCGTCGATTTCCTCTATGAGAATCGGGACATTTTCGCATGGTGCCCCAAAGACATGCCAGGTGTCTCGAGGGAACTCGCCGAGCACTCCCTTCATGTTCGACCGGATGCGAAGCCGGTCAAACAATCTTTACGCCGCTTCGCAGAAGAAAAAGAAGAACCATTGGTGAGGAGATCACACGGCTGCTCGCGGCCGATTTCATCATGGAAGTTTTCCACCCGGAATGGCTAGCCAACCCGGTGCTGGTGTTGAAGAAGAACAAGACATGGCGCATGTGCGTCGACTATACTAGTCTCAACAAGGCTTGCCCCAAGGATCCTTTTGCCCTGCCGCGAATTGATCAGGTCATCGAATCCACCGCCGGGTGCGATTTGTTGTCTTTTTTGGACGCTTAATCGTGCTACCACCAGATCAAGCTCAATGTAACTGACCAAATAAAGACTTCGTTCATAACCCCGTATGGATCATACTGCTACACCACCATGCCCTTCGGATTAAAGAACGCAGGCGCAACCTATTAGCACTGCATGCAGAAATGCCTGCAGACGCAGATTGGAAAGAACGTACATGCTTACGTCGATGATGTCGTCATCAATACCAAGGAATGGCACACACTCCTTGAGGATCTGAAGGAAACATTCGACAACCTCCGCCGTTTCCAGATCAAGCTAAACCCGGAGAAATGCGTGTTCGGTGTCCCAGCCGGCAAGCTCCTGGGCTTCCTCGTCTCCGAGCGTGGAATCGAGCTGAACCCGGAGAAGATCGGAGCCATCGAGCGCATGGAGCTAACACAGAACCTGCGCGACGTACAGAAGTTCACCGGGTGCCTCGCTTCACTCAGCCGGTTCATTAGCTGGCTGGGAGAAAAGGCTCTCCCCCTGTACCAGCTGATGAAGAAGACAGACAAATTCGTCTGGACAGCTCAGGCGGATGAAGCTTTCCGAGACCTCAAGCGCATGCTCACCTCGCCACCTGTCCTGGCGGCACCAGCCGCGAAGGAGCCCATGCTGATGTACATCACTGCCACAAACATAGTGGTCAGCATGGTACTGGTCGTCGAGCGGCCAGAGGAAGGAAAATCTCAGATGGTCCAGCGCCCTGTGTACTACCTAAGTGAGGTGCTCTCGCTGTCCAACAGAACTACCCTCACTACCAGAAGCTGGTGTACGGCGTGTACATGGCCGCCAAGAAGCTCAAGCACTACTTCCAGGATCATTCCATCCGGGTGGTAGCACTGGCCCCACTCGCGGAGATCATCGGCAACAAGGACGCCACTAGCCGCGTGGCGAAATGGGCCATCGAGCTCGCTGCGCAAAACATCAATATGAGCCGCGCATAGCAATCAAGTCGCAGGCATTGGCTGATTGCATCGTTGATTGGGCAAATACACAATACATGCCCCCAGTGTCGGACTCGACTTACTGGAAACTACACTTCGATGGGTCAAAAATGAGAGGAGGACTCGGAGCTGGAATCGTGATCACCTCGCCCTAGGGCGACCGGCTGGAATACGTTCTCCAGATCCACTTCAAGGCTTCCAACAACGTCGTCAAGTACGAAGCGCTCATCCATGGGCTCAAAATGGCCAAGCAGATAGGCATCCAAAGGGTGTTGTGCTTCGGAGATTTGGACTTGGTGGTGCAGCAAGTATCTAGCGAATGGGACGCTAGGGACGCGAACATGGCCCTCTACCGTTTCTTCGTCCAACAGCTGTGCGCTTGCTTCGAAGGCTGCGAGTTTCACCATGTACCCAGATCCAATAACGAAGCCGCTGACGCTTTGGTCAGGGTCGGGTCAACAAGACAAGCCATACCGCCCGAAGTTTCTCTCGAGCACCTGCGCAAGCCCTCCATCACTCCCTCACCAGAGTCCGACTCCATCGTGCTCGATGCGGATCCTGGAGCATCCGGTGTCGCGCCGCACCCGGGGACTGCCGCACCACACCCGGGGACTGCTTCACCGCACCCGGGGACTGCCGCACCACACCCGGGGACTGCTTCACCGCACTCGGGGACTGCCTCACCACATCCCGCGGTCAACATCGGCACCCTTCCACCCGGCAGACCTCCCGATGCTCCGGAGCCGGTCGTCCGCGAGGAAATCAAGCTCATCATACAGACGGTGCACACCATACGGGAGGCGCCCGACTGGGCGAAGTCGTCCATGGATTTCCTGGCCAAGGGTGAACTTCCAACAGAAGAGGTGGCAACACGACAAGTGCGACGAAGGGCAAGCGCCTACACCATCATCAACAACGAGTTGTACAAGCGCAGCGTTGGAGGCATCTACCAGCGATGCATTAGTAGAGAGGAAGGAGCCAAGATTCTAACGGACATACACCAGGGCGAATGCGGCCACCATGCCTCGTCAAGGGCGATAGCGGCCAAGGACCTTCGGCATGGTTTCTATTGGCCAACGGCGCTGAAGGACGCCGAAGAAATAGTCAAGACATGCAGCGGCTGCCAGCAATTCGGCCAGTTGAATCACACGCCGTCTATGGCGCTCAAGATAATACCGATCACCTGGTCGTTTGTAGTCTAGGGCCTGGACATGGTTGGGCCATTCAAGATAGCTCGATCCGGCATGATGCACCTGCTCGTCGCCATGGACAAGTTCACCAAGTGGATCAAGGCGAAGCCAATCAAGAAGCTGGATGGGGCAACGGTGATCAAGTTCTTCACAGACATCATCATCCGGTTCGGCTATCCTCACAGCATCATCACTGACAATGGAACCAACTTTGCGAATGGAGTCTTTGCTCGTTTTTGTGGGGAAAAGGGGATCCGCCTGGATCTGGCATCGGTCGCACACCCACAGTCCAACGGGCAGTGCGAGCGCGCTAATGGTCTGGTGCTAGCCGGAATCAAGCCGAGGCTCATCAAACCACTCGTCAGGTCACCTGGATGCTGGATAGAGGAGCTGCCAACAGTGCTCTAGAGTCTACGCACCACGCCCAATCGCTCAACCGGCTTCACGCTGTTCTTCCTTGTCTATGGGGCAGAAGCCATCCTCCCCACGGACATCCAGTTCGACGCACCTCGCAAGAAGCTCTACAGGGAGAAGGAAGCCAAGGAGGCAAGGGAGGACAGCGTGGACTTGCTCAAGGAGGCGCGCGAGTTAGCCCTGTCCAGATCAGCAATCTACCAACAAGACCTGCGCCGATACCACGCCAGCCGGATCCGGCCTGCCTCTTTCCGCGAGGGAGACCTGGTGTTGCGCCTGGTCCAGAGCACCAAAGGAATGCACAAGTTGTCCCCGCCATGGGAAGGACCATTCATCATTAGCCGGGAACTCCACAACAACTCGTACTACCTGATTGACGCGCAGCAGCCGATGAAGAATAAGGCAGATCGCTCCGACGAGGAGATGGAGCACCCATGGAATGCCAGCCTGCTCCGGCCATTTTACACTTAGAGAAGTGTATGTATCTTCCCTTTTTTATGTAACAAGTGAACAAGAATGAGAGCCTTGGCGCAGCGCTAAGGACTTCGTCCCAATTCTACGCACCATCTGCATTTTTTGTACCGGCTGGCCTAGGCCCCACGATTTCTACAGACGGCATAATGTTGCACGCGGCACCCAGAGTAGCCTCTTCTGTTCCGGCTTCAGTACGCATGGCGGCTGTCAACCCGGCAAGAGCAAAAACTCAAAGCGCACGTGGCAGGAAGATGCCAGTGTAGAAATCAAGGGCTTCCAGGCGAACCAGTCGCGCCCTACAAAAGTTAAGCCAACAACAACGAACCGAAGTATCGCGAGCCACGCCAAGATAGTAACTCCTTCGGTTCCGGCTGCAGACCGCAACCCGGCTGACAGCCGGCATCGAAAAATGCTAGAAGGGCCAATACTCGCTAAGAAAAGGGGAGTTGCTCGCGGCCTGACTCGAAGGGGCGCACGTCTATTTTGCTCCTATGATAATTACCAACTCACACATGAGCATATGCATAAGAAAACTAACCCAAAGCAATGCTTTGTCTTGCATGAACTGAGCCACAAGTTGGCAGGAAGCAAGGTGGCAATGGAGCTTTGCCCCGGCTGGCTACCCCAGCCGGCCTGAACCTCGGGGACTACACCCAGTGGACGCGCTCCCGCGCACCCACAAACTCAAGTCAAGGTATCGAAAAGAGCTTCGCCCCGGCTGGCTACCCCAGCCGGCCCAAACCTCGGGGACTACACCTAGTGGACATGCTCCCGCGCACCCACAAACTCAAGTCAAGGTAGCCAAAAGAGCTTCGCCCCGGCTACCTACCCCAGCCGGCCTGAACCTCGGGGACTACACCCAGTGGACGCGCTCCCGCGCACCCACAAACTCAAGTCAAGGTAGCCAAAAGAGCTTCGCCCCGGCTGGCTACCCCAGCCGGCCCGAACCTCTGGGACTACACCTAGTGGACGTGCTCCCGCGCACCCACAAACTCAAGTCAAGGTAGCCAAAAGAGCTTCGCCCCGGCTGGCTACCCCAACCGGCCTGAACCTCGAGGACTACACCCAGTGGACGCGCTCCCGCGCACCCACAAACTCAAGTCAAGGTAGCCAAAAGAGCTTCGCCCCGGCTGGCTACCCTAGCCGGCCCGAACCTCGGGGACTACACCCAGTGGACGCGTGTGGCACCCCGCAAAACCACTACTAGAAAATCGCGTTGTTTTTGTGCATTGCATCATCATGACCGCATGCTCATGTCATCATGCCACATTGCATTTGAGCATCGTCATCATCTTGCATTTGCTTGCATAAAACTATTTTCGGAAAACCTAATTTGTTTTCTAAACGCCCCGTCTTTGTTCAAACGCAAACCCCGGGTCTCCGGATTATTTTGTTTGTCTGCTATCGGTTTGCAAACGGTGCATTTAAAATAAATAAAATATTTAATTATTTTTAGTGGGGCAGTTGAACGGGCCGATTCGACCCAGACGACCACCCCCAGTATTTAAACGGTCCACCTAATCAGCCCCCTCTAAATCCTAGTCCCACCAAATCCATTCCTACCCACCTCTCACAGCTCGCCACCTCACCCTCTCCCCCAATCCATACCCACTCCGCCACCTCAGCAATCCTTGATCCAGCCCCCCCTTAAAAACCTTCTATACCAAATAACCTACCCAGTCCTATTCTACCCCAACCCTCCACCTCACCTGCACCAATCGATGCCTGCCACCTCATCCTCTCTCTCCTCCCAACCACTCTCCCGCTGCCACCTCCCCCCAAACACCCCTCTCCCCTCCACCTCACACGCCGACCCCACCCCGTCCCCACAGCCACTCCCCACTCCGGGTCCCACTTGTCAGCCTCCCACCTCCCCAGACTCTCTCTCTCCCCCTCCTGGACCTTACCTGGGCGCGCCCCACCCCGCGCGACCCACCCCCTGGCCCGTCTTCCACCTCCCTCCTCCTCCCTCGGTTCCCTCCCCTCGGCTCTCCGCCGCCCACCTTCTCCCTTCCCCGGTGACCCCCTCTCGTCCGCTCGCCCCACCGACCTCGCCGGCCACCGCCTCTCCCTCCCTCTCTCCGGCGCCTCCCTCCTTCCCCCGTCCGGCCCGCGTCCGCCGCCTCCGGCCGCGCCGCCCCTCGCCTCCGCCCGGCTCCGACCTCGCCCGCCCTGCCCCGGACGTGCCCTCCCCGCCGCTCGGGCTCGCCCGCCGCCAACCGCCTCCACCTCGCCAGCGAGCTCCGTGGCGGCCCCCTCCTCCTCCGCTCCGGCCTGCCGCACCGCCGTCGACCTCATCCAGCCGCCCTCGCCCCTGGTCGGCCTCCGTAGCCGCTGGCCGCGCGCCATGGCCGCGACCGCGAGCTCCAGCCCGGGCCATCGCGCCGCCCGCGCTCTCCCCTCCGCTCGCTAGCCCCTCGCTGTGGCCCCTCCGTCCACCGCGTCGCCCTGATCCCCGCCACCGCCGGCCCGAGCTCAGCCCCGACGCCGCTCCGCCCCTCTGCAACCCGCCGTCCGCCGCCTCCCTCGCTGCTGCGCGGAAGCTCCGCCCTCCGCCGCCGGTCACCATCCCCGGTAGCCGCCTCGGGCCACGTGCGCGCCGCCCTTCACCTCGCCTCGACCATCGCCGCCGCCAATCGCCCCACCACCCCCCCTGGGCAAGTCGCGCCCCCGGCCGCCGTCTACACCGCCACCCGCTCAGGCCGCCCGCCGCGCGCCCGTCGACATGCCTCAGTAGGGCCCTGGGCCAGCGCCCTTGTCGCACTTGCGCGTCGCTGGTGGCCTTATCTGTCTTCAGACGCCTCAGGACCGAGGACGACGCGCCAAGATGAGTTTGGTGGTACATGTAGAGAAGCCCGAAGAACCCGCCGACCTGGTGACACTCGTCGGATTGCGGACTAGGTCCTTGACTTGGACCACCAAGATCGCCCTACTGGAACGCCATGACCGTCTACATGGAGTCCGAAGGCCGCTGCCACGAAGACTGATCCCGGCAAGACCAAACACTCGACATGCCATGTTCCCCCTCACGGAGGCCATGATCTTCGTCACGGACGCCGAGGCCCCTGAACCCCGGAGACCCGAACCTGAGATCATCGCCACAGATCGACAAGGATTCCACATGGGACGACAAGTACTCCGACATGGACCCGATTGAAGCAAACCCGAAGACGTTAGATGCGACAAGTACTTCCCCCCAGATCCGATGCCCGAGGACCACGGATGCGACAATGTCTACCTCACGGAACACCGAGAACTTCCCCCCCCCCCCCCCCGGAACGCCAAGATCTACTCCGCTATCCGAGAAAGTTCCCGTTGAACCCTGAACCCCGAGACCAACTCCGAACCCCGGAATCCCAAGTTCGTCGAGGCCCCTAATGTGTGAACCTTTTCTCGAACCCTATTTTATAAATGTAATATAATACCTGTTGCATATTAATCATTCATCTTGCATGCATATTTTTGTGGTTTGGGGGCTTTATGCCGATTCACCTCATAATTAAATATGGGGCCCATATGCGGGCAAATCTAGTCTTATATTGGCCTCATTTAAATTTGTGTAGCGAACCGGTGCTATATTCTGCCTTGTTAAACAACATTTAAAATGCGGGGTATCTAAACAACTAGAACCATATATTTAATTGTCGGGACCCCGGTTCCGCTTAATATGGCCTAATTGCATCGCATCTTTGCCTTGTCATACATCATACATACATCATGCCCGCTCTTTTGTCGTAGTATTAAATATTGCGTCCGGTGTTTATTCTAGTGTTTTGCTTCTTCGCGGATAAGGCCGTTGAGTTGATGTGAGCTTCGACCTGATCTTCGGATGAACCTTCGACAATGTTTTCAGGCGAGCATCTCCCCCTTTCTACCTATCTTACTTTTATAGTATTTATTCCCTCCTGTTGATCTATTGCTATCTGTGTTGCGTTGCTCTAGTTTTCGTACCCGTGACATCCCTTGCAGCCTTATATTGCCATGGCCACCTCCTATTACCTGTTGTTTGGTAGATAGTTGGACTTGCGCGTCGTAGTCGCTTGCTCAAGTGTTGTTGCGTGACGCCATGTACCACAGTTGTTGGCGTATTGCCACATGTTTGATGTTGGAGATGATCTTGGCTTTATTTATCGTTCACTTTAATTCCTGTTTAACAACTAAAATTTGAAGTAAGTAAGCAGAGGCATCGGTGGGTGATAGATAATATTTGGTTTCCGACCACCCACTTGTGTCCCGTAGGACCCCGAGTACTTGATACCTGTTCCTTGAATATTCGCGCTATCCACATACGGGGAATTATGGGACCACCCTTAGCCAGAGCTTGATTCATTCTTATTTCTTGGGGCCACAAACTAGTTTGAGGTTTTATTTACTATCTTGTACTTATGCCATGCTACTGCTTTATTTACGATTGTGCGAGGAGCACACTATACTGTTTAGGATCAGGACACGTTTTCGCGGTGTCGACAAGCCCAGTTTTGGGTTCCAAGTCGTTCACAGCCGTCCACCCAAACCTCGGGTCCGTCTCGGAGTCAGCTAGCTTCGTTGCGGGTGTACTCCAAGGGGTGGCCCCCTGAAATATTTCTGAATCTTGTGATTGCTCTGTCGTGAAAGCCTCATTGGGTTTTGATTTGGTTTTTCCGAGGTCGATCGTGTGTGTGTTGCTATTTGTGCACCCCGGCCGGGTAAAACTTTCTGAAAGCTGTGTCCGCGGCTATGGACGACTTGGAGCACAGTATCTCGACCATAGACAACTATAACTAAAGTAGTGCTAACCTGACTTTATAATGACTAGTAATCAGCTTCACTATAATGGAATGGCTAAATAAAACTGCCAACAATTGCTTGTTTGGGTTGTCGCTTGCGACCTTTGTACCTGCCTAGTAAGTATTGCAACTACAACGGAATGGCTAAATAAAAGTACCAACAACTGCTGGGTTTTTGGGTTATCTCATGCTATTTGTACCTGATTAGTAAGTGTTGCAACTATAACGGAATGGTTAACTAAAACGGCCCACTGCTTATTTTTATCAGGATGACTATCTACACTTGACTAGTAATTGCTGCAACGATAACTGAATAAATAAAACTGCCAACTGTGTGAGTTCCTCGGTTGACTTTCTCGATTGGTCTCGAGGGGGATATACCAGGATGGGTTTGTTTGGTGGTAGTATCAGGTTGGTTCCGGATAGGTCTTTCCTACCCCTCTCTGATAGCCGCCGGTTATATCGAGTCTCTATAGGTTGTTTAGTGCATGCTGCCGCTGCCGCTTCAGTCCACCATACCTATGTAGGCGAGGACCGCCGAATTCTAGCCTCGCCGTGTACTGGCCTCAGTACTGACGCTCCTCTTTTTCCTTTGCCCTTTGTCGGCACCCCTTTTGTTTAAGCAGGTTCTGAGATCGACGTCGTTAGCAGGGTTACCCTTCCGGCTTGGCCTGGGCAGGGTTATGGACGCCATTGGTTATTCTTCAGGGATCTTAGCCCCATTTGCATCTTGTCCGTAGTCGGACGCTCTCTCATTTCCAAGGTGATTTGGATCTTTGTATATTATATCTATATTCTTGACTCTTTGAGTCGCTGCTGTATATATATCTGTTCTGTGGGTCCCATCGAGGACTGTTGTGTAATGTTATTACTTCGTATTCCACCCGCACGAAAGTGCCTGGTGGGCACCTTTGAATCGTTTCTATGCGAGTTTGGCGGGAATCGCTGAAACTTGCATAGGGTCGATTCTGAGGGTGTTACAGAGTGGTATCAGAGCTCAGCAGTTGCGATACCCCACAAGTCCAGCCTATAGGATAACCTAGCTAATGGCCGAAGTAGAGTGTCAAAACTATTTTTGAAAATCGGTTGGATAGTTCTGATTAGGTCTGATTTTACTCCTTACCCCTCTGCTATTCTCCTCTTATCTCGACGTGTTTTGAACCTGCTCTCTTATCTTTTCTTCGAGTCCAGGAATTCTCGTGGTGGGGTTTTCTGTCGTACCTTCAGGGTTTCGCTTCCTCCTCTGTTAACGGTGTTCTACCGTCCGGTGTTCAAGCTGCCTGATGAATCCGTCTACGGTGTTACCATTCTTTATTCCTTGTTTGTGCCTTCCGGTGTTTTCCGACGTGACGACATCATCTACGCCAGATCCGATGCAGAGTCTGCATCACTCCTTTGTTTCCGAACCTCGATTGTCGAGATCTTCAGTCTGATTCCGAGAGTTGGTTGCATAATCCGCCTATTCGTGTGCAGAGTAATGGTTTGAGTGCGGGATGGAGTAGCTACCATACCACTACTCTTATCATTCGCCCTTGTACATTGAATTGGTGAATTAATGTGATTTCACTCATTCCACGGAAGCTAGGGGTGGCTTTATTTGTTGATACCTCTACCATCGACCTTTTGTTCCCGGAGTGTTTCCCTCAACGATCACGGACAACGACCTCTTGTTAGTGGTGTTGTGAGAACCGACACGAAGCGAGAAGACGCAGATCGACGACCTTCCTTCCGGTACCATGAGGCGGATCTCGAGGGCGAGATCCATTGTTAGTGGTGTCGAATTGTGGCACCCTGCAAAACCACTACTAGAAAATCGCGTTGTTTTTGTGCATTGCATCATCATGACCGCATGCTCATGTCATCATGCCACATTGCATTTGAGCATCGTCATCATCTTGCATTTGCTTGCATAAAACTATTTTCGGAAAACCTAATTTGTTTTCTAAACGCCCCGTCTTTGTTCAAACGCAAACCCCGGGTCTCCGGATTATTTTGTTTGTCTGCTATCGGTTTGCAAACGGTGCATTTAAAATAAATAAAATATTTAATTATTTTTAGTGGGGCAGTCGAACGGGCCGATTCGAACCAGACGACCACCCCCAGTATTTAAACGGTCCACCTAATCAGCCCCCTCTAAATCCTAGTCCCACCAAATCCATTCCTACCCACCTCTCACAGCTCGCCACCTCACCCTCTCCCCCAATCCATACCCACTCCGCCACCTCAGCAATCCTTGATCCAGCCCCCCCTTAAAAACCTTCTATACCAAATAACCTACCCAGTCCTATTCTACCCCAACCCTCCACCTCACCTGCACCAATCGGTGCCTGCCACCTCATCCTCTTTCTCCTCCCAACCACTCTCCCGCTGCCACCTCCCCCCAAACACCCCTCTCCCCTCCACCTCACACGCCGACCCCACCCCGTCCCCACAGCCACTCCCCACTCCGGGTCCCACTTGTCAGCCTCCCACCTCCCCAGACTCTCTCTCTCCCCCTCCTGGACCCCACCTGGCCGCGCCCCACCCCGCGCGACCCACCCCCTGGCCCGTCTTCCACCTCCCTCCTCCTCCCTCGGTTCCCTCCCCTCGGCTCTCCGCCGCCCACCTTCTCCCTTCCCCGGTGACCCCCTCTCGTCCGCTCGCCCCACCGACCTCGCCGGCCACCGCCTCTCCCTCCCTCTCTCCGGCGCCTCCCTCCTTCCCCCGTCCGGCCCTCGTCCGCCGCCTCCGGCCGCGCCGCCCCTCGCCTCCGCCCGGCTCCGACCTCGCCCGCCCTGCCCCGGACGCGCCCTCCCCGCCGCTCGGGCTCGCCCGCCGCCAACCGCCTCCACCTCGCCAGCGAGCTCCGTGGCGGCCCCCTCCTCCTCCGCTCCGGCCTGCCGCACCGCCGTCGACCTCATCCAGCCGCCCTCGCCCCTGGTCGGCCTCCGTAGCCGCTGGCCGCGCGCCATGGCCGCGACCACGAGCTCCAGCCCGGGCCAGCGCCTCGCCCGCGATCTCTCCTCCGCTCGCTAGCCCCTCGCCGTGGCCCCTCCGTCCCCCGCGTCGCCTTGATCTCCGCCACCGCCGGCCCGAGCTCAGCCCCGATGCCGCTCTGCCCCTCTGCAACCCGCCATCCGCCGCCTCCCTCGCCGCTGCGCGGAAGCTCCGCCCTCCGCCGCCGGTCACCATCCCCGGCAGCCGCCTCGGGCCACATGCGCGCCGCCCTTCACCTCGCCTCGACCATCGCCGCCGCCAATCGCCCCACCACCCCCCCTGGGCAAGTCGCGCCCCCGGCCGCCGTCTACACCGCCACCCGCTCAGGAAGCCCGCCGCGCGCCCGTCGACATGCCTCAGTAGGGCCCTGGGCCAGCGCCCTTGTCACACTTGCGCGTCGCAGGCGGCCTTATCTGTCTTCAGACGCCTCAGGACCCAGGACGACGCGCCAAGATGAGTTTGGTGGTACATGTAGAGAAGCCCGAAGAACCCGCCGACCTGGTGACACTCGTCGGATTGCGGACTAGGTCCTTGACTTGGACCACCAAGATCGCCCTACTGGAACGCCATGACCGTCTACATGGAATCCGAAGGCCGCTGCCACGAAGACTGATCCCGGCAAGACCAAACACTCGACATGCCATGTTCCCCCTCACGGAGGCCATGATCTTCGTCACGGACGCCGAGGCCCCTGAACCCCGGAGACCCGAACCTGAGATCATCGCCACAGATCTACAAGGATTCCACATGGGACGACAAGTACTCCGACATGGACCCGATTGAAGCAAGCCCGAAGACGGTAGATGCGACAAGTACTTCCCCCCAGATCCGATGCCCGAGGACCACGGATGCGACAATGTCTACCTCACGGAACACCGAGAACTTCCCCCCCCCCCCCCCCGGAACGCCAAGATCTACTCCGCTATCCGAGAAAGTTCCCGTCGAACCCTGAACCCCGAGACCAACCCCGAACCCCGGAACCCCAAGTTCGTCGAGGCCCCTAATGTGTGAACCTTTTCTCGAACCCTATTTTATAAATGTAATATAATACCTGTTGCATATTAATCATTCATCTTGCATGCATATTTGTGTGGTTTGGGGGCTTTATGCCGATTCACCTCATAATTAAATATGGGGCCCATATGCGGGCAAATCTAGTCTTATATTGGCCTCATTTAAATTTGTGTAGCGAACCGGTGCTATATTCTGCCTTGTTAAACAACATTTAAAATGTGGGGTATCTAAACAACTAGAACCATATATTTAATTGTCGGGACCCCGGTTCCGCTTAATATGGCCTAATTGCATCGCATCTTTGCCTTGTCATACATCATACATGCATCATGCCCGCTCTTTTGTCGTAGTATTAAATATTGCATCCGGTGTTTATTCTAGTGTTTTGCTTCTTCGCGGATAAGGCCGTTGAGTTGATGTGAGCTTCGACCTGATCTTCGGATGAACCTTCGACAATGTTTTCAGGCGAGCATCTCCCCCTTTCTACCTATCTTACTTTTATAGTATTTATTCCCTCCTATTGATCTATTGCTATATGTGTTGCGTTGCTCTAGTTTTCATACCCGTGACATCCCTTGCAGCCTTATATTGCCATGTCCACCTCCTATTACCTGTTGTTTGGTAGATAGTTGGACTTGCGCGTCGTAGTCGCTTGCTCAAGTGCTGTTGCGTGACGCCATGTACCACAGTTGTTGGAGTATTGCCACATGTTTGATGTTGGAGATGATCTCGGCTTTATTTATCGTTCACTTTAATTCCTGTTTAACAACTAAAATTGAAGTAAGTAAGCAGAGGCATCGGTGGGTGATAGATAATATTTGGTTTCCGACCACCCACTTGTGTCCCGTAGGACCCCGAGTACTTGATACCTGTTCCTTGAATATTCGCGCTATCCACATACGGGGAATTATGGGACCCCCCTTAGCCAGAGCTTGATTCATTCTTATTTCTTGGGGCCACAAACTAGTTTGAGGTTTTATTTACTATCCTGTACTTATGCCATGCTACTGCTTTATTTACGGGTATCCGAGGAGCACACTGTACTGTTTAGGATCGGGACACGTTTTCGCGGTGTCGACAAGCCCAGTTTTGGGTTCCCAGTCGTTCACAGCCGTCCACCCAAACCTCGGGTCCGTCTCGGAGTCAGCTAGCTTCGTTGCGGGTGTACTCCAAGGGGTGGCCCCCTGAAATATTTCTGATCTTGTGATTGCTCTGTCGTGAAAGCCTCGTTGGGTTTTGATTTGGTTTTTCCGAGGTCGATCGTGTGTGTGTTGCTATTTGTGCACCCCGGCCGGGTAAAACTTTCTGAAAGCCGTGTCCGGGGCTATGGACGACTTGGAGCACAGTATCTCGACCATAGACAACTATAACTAAAGTAGTGCTGTAAACCTGACTTTATAATGACTAGTAATCAGCTTCACTATAATGGAATGGCTAAATAAAACTGCCAACAATTGCTTGTTTGGGTTGTCGCTTGCGACCTTTGTACCTGCCTAGTAAGTATTGCAACTACAACGGAATGGCTAAATAAAAGTACCAACAACTGCTGGGTTTTTGGGTTATCTCATGCTATTTGTACCTGATTAGTAAGTGTTGCAACTATAACGGAATGGTTAACTAAAACGGCCCACTGCTTATTTTTATCAGGATGACTATCTACACTTGACTAGTAATTGCTGCAACGATAACTGAATAAATAAAACTGCCAACTGTGTGAGTTCCTCGGTTGACTTTCTCGATTGGTCTCGAGGGGGATATACCAGGATGGGTTTGTTTGGTGGTAGTATCAGGTTGGTTCCGGATAGGTCTTTCTTACCCCTCTCTGATAGCCGCCGGTTATATCGAGTCTCTATAGGTTGTTTAGTGCATGCTGCCGCTGCCGCTTCAGTCCACCATACCTATGTAGGCGAGGACCGCCGAATTCTAGCCTCGCCGTGTACTGGCCTCAGTACTGACGCTCCTCTTTTTTCCTTTGCCCTTTGTCGGCACCCCTTTTGTTTAAGCAGGTTCTGAGATCGACGTCGTTCGCAGGGTTACCCTTCCGGCTTGGCCTGGGCAGGGTTATGGACGCCATTGGTTATTCTTCAGGGCTCTTAGCCCCATTTGCATCTTGTCCGTAGTCGGACGCTCTCTCATTTTCAAGGTGATTTGGATCTTTGTATATTATATCTGTATTCTTGACTCTTTGAGTCGCTGCTGTATATATATCTGTTCTGTGGGTCCCATCGAGGACTGTTGTGTAATGTTATTACTTCGTATTCCACCCGCACGAAAGTGCCTGGTGGGCACCTTTGAATCGTTTCTATGCGAGTTTGGCGGGAATCGCTGAAACTTGAATAGGGTCGATTCTGAGGGTGTTACAACGCGCTCCCGCGCACCCACAAACCCAAGTAAAGATAGTCAAAAGAGCTTCGCCCAGGCTGTCTAACCCAGCCAGCCCGAACCTCGGGGACTACACCCAGTGGACGCGCTCCCGCGCACCGAAGAAGCAAAGTCAAGACGGCAAAAAGAGCTCGACCCCGGGTGGCTATCCTAACTGGCGCGAGCATAAAAGACCGCAAATGACGAAGACACAAACAAAGATTATTAGAAGGCACCAAGCCATAAAGCGGAGCACGAAGGCTCCGCACAGATTAAAAGATCGGCGACAGAAGTCAGCCGAAGTGTAGCACATCAGAGTAGCAGTTATAACAAATACACCCGGCATCCCAGGGATCAAGTGTTAGGAGCTTGCGAAGTCGAAGGAGCGGTGGCTGGATCAGCAGGGGCGGCGCCGGCATCAGCAGGAGGAGGCTGGCTGCTGGAGGCTACGTCGATGGGATTCCAAGGCTCCGGCTCCCAGTGGAACGGTCGTGGCTCTCCGGGGGCGCTGAAGTCACGCTCCAGGTCCACATAGGTTCCTATCTTCACCCCGCAGGCCTGGAGCGCAGGAAGGCTCTTGCGAAGACCATCGTAAGTCGTCCCGAGGCGGAAGCCGCGGTCAATCATTCTCAGGTCGACGCTAGGATACCATGACTTCACCATCGCAAGCGCCATCTCCGCACCACCTCGAGCATCCCACTCCTTATGAACCTCCAGCACGTCGATGCCCTTGGACAGCGCCACGGCCAGGCTGGCCATGTCATGCACGACCAGACCCGCGTCCGGCCATATGTAGTGGAAGAGATCATTGCCAACGGCGCGCAAGTCGTTGCTCTCCTCCTCCACCACCTTGACCAGGTCGAGGGCAGTCAGGTCACGACCAACCTCCTCCAGCGGCAGCTTCTCTGTGGCCATCTCGGTCGCCTCAGGATAGTGAGCTGCAGCCAGACACAAAGCAGAATAAACAAACAAGATCGAGCAAGTCGGGGCACAACGGAAGGTATTAACTGAAAAACTTACTGATGAACATCTCCGAGACGTTCTGGAGGTGCTGATTGAGCTCCTCCTCCCTGCGGCGAAGAGACTGGATAGTCCCCTCCTGCTGGGTGCAGATCATCTCAAAGTTCTTCAGCGCCTCCGCCCGGATGTCAGCCGTCTTCTTTCCCCGCTCTATGCTAACCTCAAGTTGGTGCTTGGCCGCGGCGAGCTGGTCAAACTGCGCTTGTCGCACTTTGTTTGACTCCTCCAGTCGGGCAACCTCAGCCTTGAGGCGCTCCAGCTCTTTCTCCTTGTCCTGGATCATGGCTGTAGGAGGATACCCGATGGTCAACAAAAAGCGGGAAACTGGATACAATCACCAAGACAGATCTGAAGAAGCAATTTTACGGCCAAGGTCCCTGGTGTTCCTCACCGACTCCGTAAACGCTTTATGCGGCAAGAAAGCAAATGAGCAACAAAGGCACACGCCGGATGAAACAGCGGAAAACCTTTGAAGGGCAACGACTCACCTCCATCAAAACTAACAATTTTTTGGCCTCGCCAAGGCCCTGTTCCATTCCTTCAACCAGGTGGCGAACCTGGTTGAGCGCGACGGGTGCCGAGCCGGAGAGCTAGGCAAGGATCGCAGCCGGCGTCAGCACAGTCGGAGCTGGCCTCGAGCCGGTGATGACAACCTTGTCATCATCGGCAGCTGCACCCGAAGGCGCAGCCACCAGCATCTCCCTCCCAGCCGGCTGACCGGCATCCGGCTGGCCGGCACCCGCCGCAGCCGCCTGCGCGGCCTCTGCTCCCTCTGTCACCTCCGTGATGACGGGCCTGGCGGAACTGCTCGGAGCATCGCTCCAAGCCGGATTCACGCCAGCCCTTAGGAGAGGGAGAGGGGTCTCCGGGTCCTGTGCAGCCGCAAACAGCTGGCCCAACCGCGAAGACGCAGGGGCCTGGTGCAGTAGCCCCGTGGTCGGAGAGCCCTCAGGCGCCCTGGGCGGAGAGGGCATGACTGATGCAGCCGGGCTAGCCGCAGCCGGGCCATCCACAGCCGGCGTGGGCGCAGCCGGTGTCCTATCCACCTCTTCAACCGGAGGAGGAGGTGTAGGGGGCATGACGGCGGCACCTCCATCGCCAAGCTCCATGGCTTCGCTGCAAAGCACAAAGAGTTAAAGGAGAAGCCAGCAAAACCGCAGAATGGCAAGCAAGGGCAAGAGAGATACTAACCCGGCGACGGAGGGTGGAGCAATAACTTGACGCCCTCGACGCGTCTTTTTCGTCTCAACTTGAGCGGGAACGGCAACAAGTGCCACCCTCTTTCCCCGGGCTCTCGCCACAGGTCTTTCTCGCGGACCCTCCTCGTCGGTGACATCGACTGTGGCAAAAGCAAGGAGTAAAGACCATAACCTCAAGATCAAGGGTGGGAGAAAGAGCTATGGACAACAACCAACCATGAGGATCTGGGGGGCCATTGTCCGCCCGGACGGGAAACCCTTTGGGTTCCGTCTAGGGGTACTTCTTCGGCTTCCTGTCCTCCAAGAAGGACGGAAGCGGCAAGTTGCCCATACCATCTTCGACCAGCTACGCCGTGAACAACTAATCAAAAAGGGGGGCATAAGGCACCCAAGGAAAGCTAGCAAATACAAGAGGTGAGGCACAAAGCAACCAGAGAGAACTTACCGATGGCGGCAGGCGGCCGTGATGGTACGGGGGCAGGAATATGCCCAGTTGGCCTCAATGCGGAACTTGGAGATCATGGAGATCCAGTTCCGCAGGTCCTGGATGGGCACATCCTTCCGCGACGTCCTCGTCGGATCATTGGCGGTCGATAGATGGCACATCTTGTGTGACCGCTTCTGTAGCGGAAGCACGCGACGCACCATCCACGACAAGGTGATGTCCCGCGCGGTGAGCCTCTCCGTGCCCACCATCATCTCCACCCGGGCGGCCATCCGATCGAGGTCCGCCACCGCGCCCATGCTCTTCGTCGTCCAGGCCCTCTGTGATGAGGGCACGTCGGAGAAGGGCGGGAGGTAGATCCAGTCAATCTCTGTGGCATTGCTCACATAGAAGTATGTGCGCTGCCACAGTTGACGGTGTCGGGGAGCTCGAACCACGGCATCAGTGAGGAAGTCCGCGGGTAGACGGCGCAGCAGCCCGTCCGCGTCAGCGGGCCACCCTTGACGACGTTCTGGGCCTTGAAGTGGAAGAACCAGAGAAAGTTCACCACCTCGGGCCACACCCCAAGGTACGACTCGCAGCAGGCCGCAAAGTGCGACAGCTGCGCCATGGTGTTGGCGCCAAGGTGGTGAAGCTGGAGGTCGAAGAAGCCAAAGAGTTGGAGGAGGAACGGGCTGACGGGAAGGCCGAACCCACGCGCGAAGTGCGCGAGGAAGACGACCCGCTCCCCCGGCCTAGGGTCCGGCCCCCGCTCCCCCTCCGGCGCAAGCCGGTGCTTCACAAGCAACGACGAGGGAAGAAACCTCCCCGTCGGTACTTGTTGATGAGTTCATCGGTCACGAGTGACCCGCACCAACCGCCGCGTTGCTCCGGCAGCATCTCGACAGAGGATAAGGCCGTGGTTGGCAGGAAGAAGGTGGCCGGCGGCGACAGGGAGAGGACACGCAAGAACAAGGAGTGCAAGGGCACAAGGAGAAGATGAGCCGGGGGATGGACAAGTGTAGGAACCGATCCCCTCGGAGCCCTATTTATCCCCGCAAGCGGCAACATCATCCCTTCGGCTTCTGCATGACGCATGGCGTCACAGCAATGCAGCTGCGCGACGCTTCGGCTCCAGATCCCCTGCACCGTAGCGGTTCCCACAGAAGATCCCCGGGCTTCAGCGGGAGGCGAGGCGTGCGCCCTTGCCCCGAGGACACGCTGCGGCACGTTTGCGTGCGCAGTTGCCAAAAACTGACGCAGTGATGCGGAAGTCAAACTGCGCGACGTGCGCCAGAGCCGCAGGCGTGGGTGATGGTACCAATGACGTCATCTAGCCCAATGTTTCGTCTTTAGATCCGCCAGCCGGTATCTGCCTTCGCTGTTTACACCCAGTGGATGGCCATCGATTCCACAGCCGGTTTAACTCCAGCCAGAAAGCAAAAGCAAAAGCCGCAGCCGGAGAAAGTAAATCAACCTCTCAGGAAAGGAAGGAGCACGGAAGATCTTGCCCACCATCCAAGCCCATACGTGCTCGGGGACTAGTGTCGGGGGGATAACCCCCGGGTGGGGAAAGCCAGGCATAAGTAGGCCGGCTCCAGAAGATGTAGGCCGCCTGGCCTCCCGGAATCACAACTCTAACCGTCTGGCAAGCAAGCCCGGCTGGGCTTATAGCCTTCCCGGCTGGCCCGTCTAGCCGGTGGCCAGAAGAATCGACCGGGTGGCCGTTCCCACCCGGCTCACCTCGGATTCGATGGAGAGCACGAAAGGACTGGCTCTCCGTGCAGGGTACGCTTCTGGCTCTCCCTCGTCATCAAGGAAGCTGGCATACCTTCATGACCAGCACTACCAGACAAAGATAAAGCAGGACGTTCGGCTAGACTGGCGAAAGCGGTCCGGGTGACCGTTAAAGCAAGGGTGACGCCCCAAAGGAAGCCCGGGTGACCACTAAAGATAAGGATGACGCTAAAAGAAGGGCGGAGTGGGTCCTGGCCCACCGGCTGGGCCCTGCAGCCGGCCCTGCCCTGTAAACCCATATCCAAACAGTAAACCCTAGGACCCGAATTGTAATCTGCCCCCAGACCAGTATATAAGGGAGGGCAGAGCCAGGGTTCTAGGTAGGTGAAGAATAGAGGAAACAACAGTATAAGAAGAGAAGTGTTAGCATCTAGCTCCGATCTTCCTCTAGCCATTGATAGTAGCGAAGAAAACATCTCAAGGAGCACTTGTACTGAGCATCGAGCTCCCATACATAGTTCATCTTGCAGGAGTAGGGGTGTTACCTCGCCAAGAGGGCCCCGAACCTGGGTACGTCTCTGTGTCTGCAATGCATTGTGCCAGACCGTTGTGTGAGCCACCGAATGCATCCGTGTGTCCCTTCTTTGCCATCTCCGATGGCTCTGCCGTGTTCCACACCATGACATGCATCTCCCATCATGTTTCATGTCCTTATGCTCATCAACAAAATGGTTCTGCCGTCATATTGTTGAAGTTGGTATTGCACTTCTTGCTAATGCATGTATGCCACTAAAATTTTGGGATGAAGCTTTCCTCACTGCTATATATCTTATTAACATGCTTCCTAGCCGAGTCATCAATAATGAAACGCATGTGCATCGTCTTCTCGGTGTGCGTCCGGACTATTCATCCCTTCGTGTTTTTGGCTGTGCATGCTGGCCTAATCTCCGTCCATATAATAAGCGCAAGCTTGCATTTCGTTCCAACAATGTGTTTTTTCTTGGCTATAGCCCCCGACACAAAGGAGTCAAGTGTCTTGAGGTCTCTACCGGTCGCGTGTATATTTCTCGTGACGTGGTTTTCGATGAAGCAGTTTTTCCATTTAAAAATATGCATCCAAATGCTGGTGCTCTTCTTCGTAGAGAAATTCTTCTTCTTGATGAATCACTTCATAATTTTGAGCATGGGCATGATTCTATGAATGATACTAATATGGAAAGTACTCATACTACTAATATTGTTGCTAGTCCTGTTCTTGCTATTTTGTAGGATACATGTCATCAAAACACATCATCTGGTGAAAATTTGAGCCAAAATGATGCCTCTATGAGCTCTCAACGTTCACATCCAGTTTCAGCTGAAAATGACAGCAGCACTGAAAGCGAGGCTGATTCCTTACAGCGATCCACCTCAGGATCAGCCAGATCGTCCTCGAGTTCGTGACCTGCCTCTACGCGTTTGACATTTGGTGGTGGGTCCTCACCTCCCGATGCGGATTCCCCGCCTCCTGACGCGCACCTGCCACGACGCGGTATTTTTCTGGCATCTCAGTCCCCGCCTCCTCACGACTGGCCACACCAATGGCCACAGGATCCGCTGCGACACTGACAGCTTCTGCTGACTCCCCTAACGGCGACAACTCTGTCTCCGAGGGATCCTCTGTGCCTAGTCCTCCTGCGCAGCCACATGTGATTTCTTCAACCAGACCAACTACACGGCTATCTAGAGGTGTTGTGCAACCTAAACAATATTCTAATGGAACTATTCGATGGTGTCTCTCTGTTGCAACTGATGAACCAGCTGATCTACAGTCTGCTTTAGCTGATCCAAATTGGAAGGAGGCGATGAATGAAGAGTTTGAGGCACTTACAAAGAATAACACATGTTGGTTAGTTCCACCACATCGAGGTAAAAATGCAATCGACTGTCGTTGGGTATACAAAGTCAAGCGCAAAGCAGATGGCTCTATTGACAGATACAAGGCTAGATTGGTAGCCAAAGGGTTCAAACAACGCTATGGTATTGATTATGAGGATACTTTTAGTCCAGTTGTTAAAATTGCAACTGTTTGTCTTGTCTTGGCTATTGCTGTTTCCAGGGGATGGAGCTTGCGACAGTTAGACGTCAAGAACGCGTTTCTTCATGGTGGTCTGGAAGAGGAGGTATATATGAGACAACGTCCAGGTATGAGGACAAAATAAAGCCTAATTACATATGCAAACTTGACAAGGCGCTCTATGGACTCAAACAAGCACCTCGAGTGTGGTATTCTCGACTGAGCTCACAATTACTTGCGTTTGGTTTTGTTGCTTCCAAGGCAGATATGTCACTATTCATTTATCATCAGTCAAATGCCACCATCTTCATGCTCACCTATGTTGATGATATTATAGTTGCTAGCTCCTCTCAGGCTGCAACTGATGCTCTTCTTGAGGAATTACGTCAGGAGTTTGCATTAAAGGATCTTGGTGATCTCCATTACTTTTTGGGAATTGAAGTAAAGAAAGTTAATGATGTTTTGGTTCTGAATCAAGCAAAGTATGCTCATGATGTTCTTGCACGTGTAAATATGACAAACTGTACTAGCACATCTACACCTCTTTCCTCATCAGAGAAGATAATTGCCAGGGAGGGAGTTTTGTTGGGTCCTGAAGATAGCACTAAGTACAGAAGCATGATTGGTGCACTTCAGTATCTCACTCTTACAAGACCTGATATCTCATATGCAGTTAATAAGCTTTGTCAATACTTACATGCTCCCACTACATCACATTGGACAACTGCAGAATGTATTTTGAGATATGTCAAAGGGACAATTACAGTTGGCTTGACATTTACAAAGTCCTCCTCTACACAAGTTAGTGCCTTTTCAGATGCAGATTGGGCTGGTTGTGTAGATGATCGTCGATCAACAGAAGGGTTTGCTCTGTTCTTTGGATCAAATTTGATCTCCTGGAGTGCTAAGAAACAAGCCACAGTATCAAGGTCCAGCACTGAAGCGGAATATAAGTCTCTTGCAAATGCCACCGCGGAATTGATATGGGTACAATCTTTAGTTGATGATCTCAGAGTAAGACAAACTCAAACACCGTGTTTATGGTGTGATAATTTAGGAGCAACATACTTGTCAGCCAATCTTGTGTTTCATGCAAGAGCAAAGCATATTGAGATAGATTTCCACTTCGTGAGAGAACGTGTGTTGAAGAAACAACTTGAGATTCGTTTCATTCCCTCAAAGGATCAAGTTGCAGATGGTTTCACCAAGCCTCTTTCATATCGAGCCTTTGAAGAATTCAAGTATAATCTCAACTTGACTAAGTTGTGATTAAGGGAGGGTGTTAGCGATAGTTAGAATTAAGTCTGTTAGATACTATCATATGTAACCGGACCGAGTCTGTTATCGATCTCTCCCTGGACTCTTTCTATATGTCCGACTCCTTCTGTAACACGTACGGCACTATCGCTATATTAACACGATACTGGGGCTCGGGAGGTTATCCGAGTAGGCCCAATCTACCTGATCTTCTCATTTTTACAGGAACAAATGTAGACTTCCTCAGAAGATCAAGGGTCAGCCGTCTCTGGTGGCAGAGACCGGCCCGCTCCATGCGCTTAGCATCACGCAATGTAGACATTGCCAATATTTTGTTTCTCACCTACCCCTTTGTGTGTTGTTGCCAAGAGGATTTGATCATTGTGATGGGCTATTTTTTTTTTCTTTTCTTCTTTTTCAGGATGTGTGCATCCCGGATGTTTTTAGTGATATTTTCATTTTGCAGGTGCATATGCCGGATATAATTAGTATATTCGTGAAATTAATATATTTTTTGTCAAAAAAAACTGAATGAACAGAATAAATATGTTGTATTGGTGAATGATTCGCCCATGGAATCAAGGATACAAACAAAATATTCATGGTTTATTCTTTGTTCCAAATCCACATAGCTTACACATATATATTACGTAGATTTACATACTGATCGATCGACCTACGTGCCTCACATTATACCCCCATCACCGCAAAATTTGCTCCAAGGATATCGCCGTGCCTTGGTCAGGTATGTGCAACCACTGTAATTACACCGACCAGCTGCATGCTTCCAATCAGCTCTTGAAGCTATTTTGTCCAAGAGAACGAAAGAAGTATATTATGTACAGCTATGGAGCTAGCTATACGTAAGACAGAGCGCAGCGCGCGGCGTCTAAGGCTCTGCTTTGCCTTTGGTCACTGACGGGTCAGTTTCCGTGGAGTCGGAGTCGGAGTTGGATGACTTGGAGACGGAGAGCACGAGCTCCTTCATGTCGGAGCTGGAGGAGCGGAAGTGCGCAAGAATCTTGCTGAACTTGGGCTTCCTCCGGGTGATGGCGATGGAGACGTCGTTGGGGAAGAGGTCCCTGAGCACGAAGGCGTGGAACATGGTGGTCACCAGCAGGCCGGCCACGGTGACGGTGGCGATGCCGGAGAGCCCGATCGAAAGCGTCCGCGTCAGCAGGTTAGTCACCTCCGTGGCGTACGTGATGGTCGCGATCGACGCGCCGGTCATCGGGAACGTGTACGCCCACCACGCCAGAGAGAACCGGAATCCTCTGAAGAAGTTGATCCGCACAGCCTGCTCGCCAATCGGAAGACAAATCAGTCACTACAAATCACTTCGTATATATCTAGTTTACGTGAGCACGTGGGAACAAGCAGCGCACCAGTGACATGTAGAGGAAGAGCGCGATGAAGTAGGCGACCCGGGCGCCGTTGTCGAAGTTGCCGTTGATCTTGGCCCAGGCCATGGAGGCGACGCTTGGCGCGGCGACGAAGAGGAAGAAGACCGGGTGGAGCTCCTTGGGGAGCGTGACGTTGGTGGGCAGCCGCTGGTAGAGCGTGACGAAGAGGACAGTGTAGTGGGCGAGCCCGACGGCGAAGAAGAAGATGGGGCCCTCACGGAGGCCCATCTTGGCGCCGAGCAGCGCGCCGACGAAGTTGCCGACGATGGAGAGGTGGTTGGACGGGTTTGCCACCTTCGACAGCCGGCGCTGGCCGCCGGACATCCACTGCCCGTAGATCTTGAGCTCGAGGCAGAAGATGGGCGCCATGAGCAGGTACCAGACGCCGTGGTTCACCTCGGTCGTCTCCACCGGCGCGCCCTGCACGAGGAAGAGGCAGGCGATCCAGGGCGCGAAGAAGAAGTTGGCGCGGATCGGGTGGTAGAACTCGCGGCGGACCGCCTCGAAGTAGAAGACGACCTTGAGCAGGTAGATGCAGGAGACGAGCCCCATGAGCGCGAGCGAGATGTACCACAGCAGGTGGGCCACCACGGGGCTGACGTGCAGGAACGCCGTCGGGGGCGCCGACGCCAGGGTCTTCCACAGGATCGCCTGGCTGCTGACGCCGAGGACCATCCCGAAGGCGCTGATCGGGAACCGCAGAAGGAAGGGCCACTTCTCGTCACTCGGCAGCACCGGCACCTCCGTCGCCTGCACGTGACGTACGTTCAGATTAATTAACAGCTTTTTAGCCTCCAGCGACAAAAACGTGTGCGTGCACGATCGTCCAGTCACTGACAGATCACACTGTTTCATTGCTTATTACCCTGAGAGTGTCGAGCTCGGGGCCTTCCAGGGCGTCGAAGTAGCGGTCGGTGCCGGGAACCTGGTCGGTCTCCTCGGAGATCTTGGACTCGGGGGACTCGAGGTCGATGGGGTGGCCACGCAGGTTGGAGAGCTGGCGCTCGAGGCGGCCGGAGAAGGTCTTGAACGGGTCGAACCGCTTGTCGCGCGTGCTGTCGGCCCGGCGCGGCGCCTCGTTCAGCAGCTGGGACGCGTGAAGGATGGGCTGCGAGTGGAACCGCGTCTGCTTCAGCAGCCGCGGGGAGTGCACCTCCGCCTGCCCGGCCGGCTTGGTCTCCGCGGGCGCCACACGCGCCTCGTCGCGGCGCACGGACGCCGTCCTGAACTGCGAGAAGCGGAACCCTGACGGCGAGGCCGGCATGCTGAGCGAAAGGGAGTAGGGTATCTGCGTGTCGTCGTACGCGGGCACGGCGGCAGCCGGTGGCGGGGTGGCCGGAGCCGGGATGGTAATGACGGTGTCCTTGTTCTGCTCGTACAAGGACAGGGAGGCGGTGGTGGTGTCGCCGACGCAGTCGAAGCCGGCTATGGTCATCGACGGAACCTGGATGAGCAGCGACGGGAGAGTTTCCCTGGACGACTGCCGGTTCAGCTGTCCTGCCATTTGGATCTGTACGTCTCTTGTGAACTCCACACCAATCAACAAGAAACCTGCACGATTTGTACACAGAGAACTCCGGTTGTTAGCAAAGTAGTAATAAGCATGCGCCAGAAGAACAGCAACATGATGAAAGCGTGAGCAGAGAAGGACATAGTAATCAAGTATCGCAATACCAGACACACCAATTCGGCCGAAGCACGGCTGGGCATTCCCGTAAGGCGACCCTTGCCATATCGATCCTAGCTATAGCTCTAGGAGCATATTCTTACCTCGACGTCGAGGACTACTATGTTTGTTGGGGTGAACCTCGTATACCCTGAGACGGTTCAGTGCGCCCGGAAGGAACTGCTATAAGTTGCAGCTCGGCTCGGCGCGACAGGCGCTCCATTTATAGAGCGAGCTAGCCTGATCGCCCGCGCGGGTGTGTGGGAAAACTCCAAAGCTACGATTTTTTTCCTTTACTTTCGGCACGCGCGCGCGCTCGCCCCTGAGTGGTGCATGCCAGTTGAGCGGCAGAGCACGCCGGCGGCCGGCGACGGCGACCGGTCGGCGCTGGCCGCATGCGGTGCCATACGTACATCGCGAAGGTTCGGTGTACCGCCAACGGGCGTCGCCGTCCGTCGAGGAAAAACTGGCCACCAGTTTCTCCCTGTCAAAGTTTGACACGACTTCCTCCCGCGCGCATGTAGAGCACGAGATCTTTACGGTCTTCTTCCATGGCACAGTGCTACGGCATCAGGTCAATTAATGGATCCTAAAGCCTTTTCCGGGCCGCCGGTCTCTTTCGAATTTTCGATGATCTGCTCGCTCGGCCAGGGACAGGCAGAAAGGTACGTACGCACGTAGTACGTACTACTAGTACGATAAAAAGCGCGCCGTCCGGTTAGAGTCCACAAAGGGCACGGCAGTTTTGACGTTTCCGCTGCACGTACAAAGCTTCTTAACCGGAGAAGAAGGACATGGGTCCGCCCATGCATCATATGCATGGGACTCGTGTAGAAACGGAACATGTACTCATGGCCAGCTACAGAAGGACTTGACAGGCCACACACGCACTGTACTGCCAGCTGACGGATACGATAAGATCTTTGACCTGTTGCGTTTATGTGCCGAGAATAATCACTGTGATGTTACGATCTACTATCCACTAGACTAACTAGCAGAGGCACGTCACAGTCTGTCAATTTGTAAACCGGCGGTTCCGTCGATTACCGTATTGGGTCTACCCTCCCTAGATGTGACCGTGAATCCTACCAGCTAGCAGTGCATCTTGCCTGGACGATAGGCAGACTAAGCCTAGGCTAAAAACTTGATTTTTTGTACTACTACTACGTCGCACTGCTAGCTACTATATATCGAGGCTAGTGTACACACGTATTCTTGCTCTCAGCCACATGGCATGAGCCATGCAACAACGAGCACCACGGCCGGGAACCCGACAGGACAGCACAGCTACCGGGTATAGCTTCCCGGGAAAATAAATCAAATATGCATCCGATAAACAAGGAGAGAAAGAACACCTATAGCTACAACTTCTCTAGCAACCACAACTTAAAAGTGCCAGCGAATATACGACGACACTAAAGCATGGGCACCAGCATGGACAGCTATACTAGTACAAGTCTAATACTACTACGACGAGATGGATGCATGCATACTCTCATATACTTAGGATCTATCCCATGTAGTACGAACGCAGTGATTCTACAACCTCGTGGGTGTGCCCGGCTTATCCGATGGTGTACAGGACGTCAAGATTCGCGATGCACAGTTTTGCATTTTCATCCTAGACAAGTCCATCTTCACGCCCCTATAGACACCAAAGTGGGGCATGTACACCTCGATCCTGTCCTGCACCTCACAGCCCGAACTCACCGCATCCTACCTGTCGCACCACCGCCAGACGACGACCGCGCACTTGGATCCTCCTCCTCCGACCACGCCCGGGGCTGGGACCTCCACCGTGCTCCAAGGCCTCTGCTTAATTCGGCGACTAGAATAGGTGCAGCAAGGTTGGATCCCGCGGCGGCCGGCCGGCCGGAAGGAAGGAGGGCCGTGGCCATTGTTCCAGATCTGGATTTAATTGCTTCCACTATTTTTATTTTGGAGATTTTTTTCCTGCTTGTGGAATTTGTTTATATTTTTTCCCGATCTGGATTTAGTGATGGTTTTTGTTCATGGTTGTATCATGTTCTAAATCAGGTATCCTGGAGCATTTTTCTTTTGCTTGTTTATTCACGCATGGCTCATTGTACATTAAAAAGGAAAGAGACGTACATGGAAGTTCTGTTCAGTTTTTATTTCTATTGATCTTGTTTTTTTAACAGATCTAACTGGAACGGGATTAAAATCCCTTTTTGCAACTTTTTTTGCTCATGTTCAGAAACATTCAATTTTTTTGTGAATGGTCAAAATCAATATAAATTCAGAACTTCTTCGTTCCAATTTTCTTCCTATGATTCTTGATTGATGTAATTTTTCCCCTAGATCTGTTTTGCCCTCATTTTATTTCCGTGGCTGAGTAATTCTGTACTAACTCCCCGGACGTAGTTCCTTAAGTATAGTCTCTGTTAAAAAAAAGTGGTTCTATACTACAGTGAACGGAAATTACTTATGTGGCTGACTAATTATGTACTAATTCTCTAGTTAATGCTCTAGTATGTACTAATTCTTTACTAACTCAAACATGACTCGATTCCTGTGATCCGGATCCATTAGCTCATATCGAATTTGTAATAACTAGTACGTGAATAACCAGACGTAGAAGGTCTCATTTGAAAATATTAAGGACTATGCAAATGAAAGAAAATTATAACTCCAAGGTTCTCTATGTAAAAAACGTGCACGAATCTCAAACAAACACAAGGCAAGGATAAGCCCGGGACACCCTCATATATGTAGAGTTGCATTTTCGATGTAGTACCTCTTGGCTAGAGAATCTGTTCGGGGGATCGAAGAGATGGATTGTGGAAAGGCGATGAGAACGAGAGGAGATGTGCTCGCTAGCTAGACTAGCGACCAAACAACTAACAACTGATGCTGTCCGATGAAGGTGTGTGGTGGCTACAAGGGTTGCATTGGGTGTATATATATAGAGAGAGAGTTAAGCCAAGCAGGTCGAGGTAGGTGGTGGATGCATTTGTTATCAGTTCTGCTAGTTCTCACTCACAATTAGTAGAGCTTAGAGCTCGGCCACATCGAACACACTTATATTTGCATCATGATCCGTGCGCCATAGAGAGGGACGGTCGAGCGACAGAGTGGAAACACAAAGGTTGCGAGTCAAAGGCTGAAAGCGCGGGCTTGCCAGGCAGCCGTGTCCGCCTGCTCGTCGGGCCCAGATCCAGGCCCTCTCTCCTTGACTACCAGTACTAGTAGAACGGATGCTTAATTAGTCTGCCCTGCCCTGTTCATGCGCGTGTGTCCACGTGATTTCCACCCTGCACTACCACTTACTGGTCACTAGCATTCATACGAAACCATGCATGGTACGGACGCGCATTCACTAGTTAATCACCTATGACGTACGCGTACGGAAGACCGCCCGGGAGAGAAGAAGAAGAAGAAGAAGAAGAAGAAGAAGAAGAAGAAAGTCGGACTTTGTGACGCCAACGGCCGGTATACTTCGTCTTCTCAAGGATCAAAAGTGAACGCCGTACCTTCTGCCTTGGAAGATGTTTGGAATTTTGGGCAGCACATGTTCGGGAACAAAGGAAGTTATGCTGACTGATGTGTTCGGCTGCCACGGAATCTTTGCAACTACTACAATCCACCCACAGTTCACTTGCGCAGCTAATTGTCGGTTCTATGTACCGAAAATTTGGCGACCTTAACTATGAGGAAATTTGCTGATTCACTCCATATTATTGTAGTGTGTCTGCCGCGAAGATGCTCTACGTACTATGTTCTGTCTTTTTTTTCAGACCATATGTTTTCATGCCCTCCACTGCAGTCTGCAGCTCAATTTTTCTTGGCTGCTATGAGTTGATAAGAATACTACCAATGTCACCATGGAGCGGCCGCTACAAAATTCAACTCGTCTCCCGAAATTAATGTGTGACAGTGACTGCGTAATTGTCACGGATTTTTGGCAATCCATAATGTTAGAGGCGAAACGCCACATATTATGCTAGTTCATGACGTCACTAACCACCGCATCTCGTATAGCGATTTAAATATAATGTTCTTACAAAGAAATATGGTTATCTTTACATCATGACAGCATGAAAATCAAATTGTAGAACAATATGGTGCTACTAATTCTTGTATCTAAAATTTGATGTCGTAACTATCACAAGAGGTAAAGAAAAGAGACTGCACCGCCCAAGTGAATATGTACCATGCATAGTGCAACGAGGAAATGATTTGTGTTGTATATGTCCTAGATGTTGCCTATTACTACTAAGATTAAGCCTAGCTTGTACTCCATCTGTGCTAAAATGCAAGACAGTGATGCTATTGTCCATACTGCCATATTTGAGTTTGAATTATAAATTTCTCATATACTAGTCAATATTTACAAACCATGGTAATACAAACATGTTGTTGAATACAAATCAGTAATGTCTTTTTTATATAGCATAAAACTGCATACTAGTAGTAGACTAAATGTTGGTCAAACTATAAATAGTCAAATTATGTCTATTTTGGAACAGAGGTACTACTTGGTAGCTAGTAGTACCAACATTTTATTGAAGGACTTGAGAGCTGCTTGTGCATGTTTGGAGGCTAGTCATGATGGAACATCACCAAGAAACATCAAACAAATCCCATTAGACAGAGAGAGATACATACCATAAAATATTACTCTAGCCCCCAGCCCCGAGTCGATCAATTGAACCAACCACACGGAAAGAAATTGTTTGACCACAACGTGATGCTCGATCGTATATTTATATACTTTTTAAGTAATATATTATTGATCCTCGTGTTTTTTAAGTAATAATTGATCCTAATATTTTTAAAGTATTAATCGATCCTCGTATTGTTTTTCTAAAATTGAACAGTACATACAACCGGGGTAAGAGTGTCATATATTATAGTCAGGCTCCAAGATTTAAATAATGCGAGTCATCGAACAAGTACCGAACATGTGTAGGAGATGGACTAACAATCTCAATATGAATTTAGTTTGAGGATACTAAATGCATTATTTCACTAACCATTATTCCAATCTATTTTGAGCCACAAACGTGACTATTTCTCGATGAGTTTAAGAATAACTTCTATCAATTGATTCGTAGCCTATGATGAAGATGTTTTTTTTTTGAGGCAACTACGGCGGGCAAAAGCCGGCCTGAACCATTTTTCATTAAAACATCAATCCAGATACAAACACAACGGCTACCACCTGTAGCACACAACACTTACATGAGAAACGGTGGAAAAAACACAAAAAAGGGGGGAACCGGTCTCGAGCAAAGCCTACAGCACCAAGCATCATACTTAACACCCAACAACTCTGGAACAGACGGTGAGAAGCATGGAGGAGTGATATTGGATTGATCGAAAGGATTCTGTAGTCGAGACAGTGTAGAGAACGAGACCCGCTTGTCGAGCGATCACTCTAGACCTTGCAGAGCTAGGATAGTCACGGCCGCGGTCGAAGGGCATCCCCCTGCCGAGGTCATCACCGAAAGGCAAGGTTCCACCGAGACTGCCACTGCACCTCCTCTTGGCCACGAACAAGACAGCCACCACCAAATGAGTGAACCTGAGCAACGCAAAGCCACCAGGACCCCAAACGCCATCGAAAGACCACGATCACCGAGACCTCACCGCCAACACGAACCTCCCATATAGAAGGTCAACCAGAGTTGCATGAACTACCAAAGAACTTATCTTGGCACGGGTGTAGAACATAACACGAAGACCCGAGCTCGCAAAGCACGACCATGACCACCAAGAGAGCCAACACCAGCAGGGGAATTGGTTCCAAAGTGATGCTTCCAAGGAAGGAGAAGACACCCACAGGCGTCTTCATCACCAGCACAATTCAGTGCAGGGCTTTCGCCCGGAACCGCAACACACACTGCTAGATACCACAAGCACAGATCAAAATGACATAGAGCATGGCCGAGGTGAGAGGGTACCTTTGCGACTCCTCCAAGGAGGTGCACGACGCCCTCAGGCGTCGCCGACGTAGGGCTTTCGCCCGACACCCCAACAACAACCTCGAGGAGACTCACCGTTAGAGACTGGCAAGGCCGACTCACATCTGCCCAGCAAGGACAGCACAGAAGAGCATACCAAGACCTATGCCAGGACCTGGCCGTGAGCAGGATCTGAATGGAAATTACCTCAAGCCGGTAGAGAGCAGAACCGACAAGAGCAGACGCCGCACCGGGACACTGCGGGATTGGCACGCAGGAGCCAGCGCCGCCGGGCCAATCCTGCTCAAAGGAGATGCAAAACGACCTTGGACGAGTGCAGTCTGGGCAGGGACACGGAGGAGCACCAATCCTGGGCAAAAACTCCCGAAGCAGGAGGCGACGGATCTGGCGGTCGAGCTGGATGGGGTGGAGAGGGGTGGGAGGAAGATGGTGGCGGTTACGACAGCGAGCGGTGACTGGGGATGGGCGCTAGCGGGGGAAGGATGGTGGGCGGCGATGTGGGGAAGCTGCAGGCAGGAGGCGAGGTGGGGACGAACTGCAGAGCGATGCGACGGTGGACTTTGGAGCGCGGGCTCGATCTGGAGAATCCAGTGCGCGAGGAAACAGATCCCGCCGCCACCGGCCGCAAGCGGGCTTTGCCCGGCGACGTGAGCCGGCGGCGGCGAGGGAGGGTGGTGCAGTAGGGGTCGGCGGTGGCGGGTTTGTAGGGTTTCCCCCGAGTCGCCTCACGGGGAGACGACGCGAGGGTCTGCTATTATCCGAGAGGCTGGGGGATATCAATCTCGAGCTCCCTTTATACTAGTGTGGACGTCAATAATCAGTTTTGGAATAATTTCTATCAATTGATTCGTAGCCGTATGATGAAGATCTTTTCATTCCTTTATAGTACTAGCGTGGATCTCAATAATTAGATTGAAAGGTTATTGACTTCACCAATTAATAGTTACTCCCTCCTTGTCATAATATAGTGCATATGAGTTTTTTCAAAAATCAAACTTTATCAACTTTGAGCAAGTTTATTGAGAAAATTATCTAGTTCTACAGCACCAAAAGTATACCATAAGAAAATATATGCCATGATGATTCTATTGGAATTGATTTCGTATTTTAGATTTTTTTACATAGTTGGTAAAACTTTACATGCGTTTGACTTTTGAAAAAATTATATGCACTGCCTTTTTGGCAAAGGAGGAGTTAAATATCCTTTGAAACGGCGAGGAAAGGGAAGATGAAACTCATTTCCTCAACAAACAAAAACATAAATACAACTAATGATTTGGTTTGCATGTTAAGTCAATTTGCCCGGCCAAAATCATGGTCACAAAGTCTAAATATTAGTTTCTCTGTTTCACTGATATAAGAAGCTTCGGTAATTAAATTATTTTACTGAAATATTTTATATTAGCGAACGGGGGTTGTATTTCCGTTCTCCAGAATGAAACTATGAAACAGCTAAGAATTTGGTTTGATATAGAACTCAGCAGTGATTGGTAGAACTAACCAGAACATACCACCCTGGTAGCAACCTGAGCTGACTAGCCGAGTCCAGCCAAGTCATTTTGGACCTATGTACTAGTAGTACTACATCACCACAGAGACAGTGACTAATCGACTTTATACGTATTAGTACGCACAAACCTATACACATCGATCAGCGCTAATCTAGTAGTTGTGGACAGCTATTACGCACTAAACAACTCACGAGTACATACATGCCGTACGACACACTTAACTAATCTCGACGGTCACAGGCCGAGCTTGATCGAGCAAGCGGACAAGAGACAGGACGGTGCAGGCAGGTAGCTGGAACAGAACAAAAACCTCCGGACCACAGCGCTCGCGCGGAGGCGGAAATCTGCACGGGAGTAAACGACAAGCAACGAGCACCCGATCCTTTCACCGTGGGTCGTTCACGTCCCCGTCGATTCGCGTCCCGTAATCCCCAGGGCACTTAAACAAAGCGGCGCCCGTAATCATCACGAAATTTAAACCGGGGCGTATGCGTATACGTACGTACCTGGCTAGTAGTGCCGGGCCGCTACTCTCCAAGCTAAGTGAGTTGAGCTCCCTGTCGGCGACGACTGGTGACGGCGACGGCGATCTTCCGATCGAAGTCGAACCCAACACGCGCGGAGCAAATTTGTGGCCGGCGAAGCCGCTAGGTGCGAAAGCGACGCCGAGAAGAAGGTTTTGTCAGGCTGACGAACAATGAGATGCAGGCTTCTTCTTGGCTGCTGCTCTGCCGCTTGCTGCCCTGCAGTACTGCACCGGGAAGGAGGAGGCAAGCTAGCTGGTTAACCGGCACTAGTGGTTCTCGCACTCCCTCCCCTGATCTCTCCAGAGAAGCCGTGTGCTTTTATAGGGAGACGTTAAAAAGATTATAGCAGGAACTAATAATGCGCATGATTGTGAGAAACATAAACCGGCCGGCCCGCCGGGGAGAGAGAGGGATTTTTAGGTCGCGCACGATCACGGTTTGTGCTGTGCGACATGGCAGAGGAGGCTGTACGACGTCACTCAGTGCTCAGTGGCGACCAGTAATAAGTGGACACCACCAATCTGCGTCAGGAGCCAGTGCCAGTGGGCGTTTTCGTGGATGCCAACTGCCAAGTAGGATCTCGCTCCTGTACTGTACGTACTAGCAGACGCGCGCGCGCGGGTTCTACTCGGGAAGGTTCTGCCGTGGCATCGGCATCGGCATCGCCAAAGGGGATTGATTATTCGCGGCAGAGTCGAAAAGCGTGGTGGGATCGAGATTTGACGGTCGATTCTGCGTCAAGTCCGACGTTGAATGAAGCCCGGCCGGGTCGCGTGGATTAAAAGTTGGTTCCATTGCACTGCCGCCTAGTGGGAGGGATTGGGTTCGTGGTCGATCAGGGGCTTCATTCAACAATCGATGATGAGATGCAGCAATAGACGCCACTCAGGAACTTATTGGCCTCAAACCCGTTCACGGAACGAGGATCCGTCCTCACTTGCTGGTCTCAAGCTGTACCCTCCTAGTACTAGATAGACAAATGCGACTTTAGGACTCTTTTGATTCATAGAATTTGTACGATTTGCATCCTACAAAAATTTTCTTAGACAATATGTTTGGTTCATAGGAATATATTCCGTAGGAACTAATTATATAGGTATCTTGTAATGTAAATCCTATAGAAAAAAGATTAGGCCATAGCTCGTAAAAATTCATTTGCTACAAACAAAGAGAATTCATCTCCTCTCATACGATTCAACTAGTCATGCCATCTCAATCCTATGTATTTTCTATTCAAGTAGGCATGAGAGCTCTCATGGAGGCGCGTTTGGCGGAGGAGCTAAGGGTGTGCATGGCCCGTGTTGGATGCAACCGGAAGTAGCGGTGCAGGATCAAGAGTTTGTGGTGAGTTCAATAACAAGAGGTTAGAGGCGTCATAGGTGCCACTGGAGGTGCTTGCCACCTCTGCTTGCCGGGGGGGGGGGGGGGGGGGAGGCTAAATACAATATATGAGTTTCTATGGAGGCGGATTAAAACAATCTATAATATAAGCCCTCTAATTTTATTCCTTCATGCAAGTGCCCAATCTGAGTGTGTGGGGGGGGGGGGGGGGGGGGGGGGGAGTTGCCCTGCTGGCCTGAACATAGCTCCACCGCTGCTGGTTGCAGTTAGGCATGATGTGGTCTGTGGGGGCCATCCATGGGCGTGGTCGATCCGGCGCAGGGCTGTCACGAGATCGCGAGCATCGCCAGCACAAGGAGGCCCTGGATGACGGGGTCATAGGGTACGGGGTACCCGAGAGTAACAAAGATTAGCACATTGGCTAGCCATATGCACATGTCCAATGACTAAGTTAGGGGCAGGGCGTAGCCTCCTTGGTCCGACTAGAACGAGCGTGTCGTCTAGGCACCATCCGTTGTGGCCAGTTTGGCTTTCTGTTCGGCTAGCTCTGAAGCCGGCCCACGTCCTAATAAGTCCATGCTCAGGGCGTCGATCGTGACAATCGTACGAGCAGATAGGAATTCACATCCCCCGTCATCCGGGAGGAGTCTCGAGATATATACAACAACGTTCGCTGACCTCTTTGTGTCACTTCCCGGCCAGCGAACCAAGCAATGGTCGTTCCTAAGGACTCGTAAGTCCTCGTGACCTCAACTATAGTCCAGCGGCGCTGTTAAGTGGTTGAGTCTGGCAGCGACGACATGCTCAACATAAGTCATGTCAAGACGATTGTTTATATTTCGTCCATGCCCCACATGGCTAAATCTATATAAGGACCAACCCCTTCATGAGGAAAGATCCAGAAACACACACACACCATCGGAGCACATCGAATAATACACAAACACTACCCACTTCAATGCAATCCATCAATCCACCAAAAACTCCGACGAGAGGAGCTCGCCAGAGAACAATTGATAGATAGTTCATATTTAGGCTCTTAGAGTGCCATTTTGCACCTTCTCCACCAAGTCCTCATCCTTAGGAAAGGAGAGACTTAGGTGACTAGCTAGACTTCTAGCAGTTGAGCATCCTTGTAATTATATTGAGCACCTTACATGCTTGTTTATATAGTCCACACAGGAGTTAATGGGTAGATTCTGGGACATGAACCTATATAAATCTTATGTTCCATGAGGTGGTTAGTCCATCGGATCATGACCCCAAAGCCGGTGTCACCTACAAATCTACTATTGGGAATCAAAACCCAACAATTGGCATGCTAGGTAGGAGATTTTGTGCGTCAACTCTGAGCATCCTGATGGGTTTGGCATTTGGTAAGGCACGCGTCTCACCAAAGATCTGGAGGACGAAAGACTGCTCCTCTGATCGAGACTTGTGCGAAGAAATCGTCTTGCCTGCAGAGCGTCTGCTGATAATGCATACATAAACTTTATAGTTTATTGTGTTATATTCCAACATATTTGCACATATATATACATTATCAGAAAAACTTTATAGTTTCTGGATTTTTATTTCTTAATAAGAAAAGATGGTAAAATATTTGTGTATAAATATAGGTCTTGGCCTACAATAGCAGAAAATTGCCATGATAATATGTAGTTCTAAATTAATTTAGGAACATATGGAGTATCTATAGTCGACAGAATATATATAATTAATTTTGCTAACTTGATGGCTGCAAGAAAACACTATGCTAATTTGGTCCATTTTTCTTTCTGATAAAGGATAATTCGGTCCATGTGTGGGATCCCAGCATAGACCTCTGGGTTTCAGGTGGATCAGGCTGGTCCTAGTGCTAGTATCATAAGGTGTATCATGCATGCCAACTTGGCAAAAATCTGATGTGGCGCCATAATTAATGAAGAGAGAGGTGGTTAGTGTATCATAGGTAGATACCGTATCATAGCACGTAAAGTTAGAAATCATAATGACAAGTAAATCTTGTACACACATTTTACATAGAGATTTTACAAATCAATAAATATACCACTACTATGATACTACTATATGATACAATGCACCAGAGACATAGTATCATGCACTAGTATCATATGCATGATACTAGTAGTATGATACTACCACTAGGACCAGCCTCATGGATGCACGCTAATTTGACAAGTTCGGTGATTAGGTCCCTGCCCCTGCTTTACACACTTTAAGTCGGTCCTTTTATTAAGCGCAGGGTGTGTAATAACGCCTAATGGAATCACACGTACGTGACACTTCCGACTTGGGTTGGGTGGTTCAAATCCATGTCTGGGATATCTTTATATGGTGTCAGTCCGATAAAGGTATGATAATGCTATGTACGTGTACATATTGGCCGTGTCGCAACGATCTCCGGGATTTGGATGTGAAGCCCGATCGAGGAGCTGGATCGTAATGCGATTGTTCGGTACTGGAAAATGGGCGTGACGCGGACGCACGCACATAGCGACCGGTCGGTCTGGTCTATCTGATACCGTATCTGATCGCCGACGCTTTCAGGCCTGGCCCGTTCATGTCACTGCAAGGGATTCCGGAGTGGATATGCATCTGATCTGCCTACCAATCCACCGTGTATGGCTGACGTTGGACAGGGTGTAGTAATATATATACGCGCGAGAACGTATTACGGCCGTGCCAAACATGGAGGCATATGTGCATGCCAAAAGTTTCAGCATGTGACGGCACAAAAGGGTAATAATTGTATAATGTTGGTGTTTTAGATTACGCAAGATAATGTGTGCTGACCATGGACTGCTGCCTAGCAAGCACTATATAGCGCATGCAACAGTAATGTATTAGCGCAGCCACAGCTAAACATGGCCATGCACACGCAACGTTTTTCATGTAGAATCGTTCTATAAGATCGAGTGCGGAATGAACGTATATAAAGCGGAAAAAATTCAGCATGTGCCCGCACAAAAGTTCCATTGTGGTACTACTATGCATGGTTGATGCCGCTAGCTTTCGTCGGGAGAGAAAGATAATGCTATATATGATACTGTTTGATGTGGAGATCAAATTGATCCGCGTGCGAGAGAAGTTGAGCACAGCTGCGGCTACGGTGCGCGCCGTACGTCGGTCGCTAGGCTCGAGATAAACTAACTGGCAGAGGTGATGATCACCTCTCGCACTTTGCCAATGGCAATTGGCACGCACATTGCTAGCTCTCCTGTCCTCCTCCCGTCTCAGCTCAGCTCACTCGCTCGATCGACGGTCGGTAATTGCTTGTGCCAAAAAAAAAAGGTTGGGATTCCAGGGTAGGGGTCCGGGGCACCAGCAGCATGTGCATGCACACACCCTGCCTGCAGGCTGCACCTGGTGCAGGGTCACCTGACCTCGTCGTCGTCGGTCTCGCCGGACCGACGCGCGCGCACGGGAGTCTCTCTCCCGGGCAAGCGGCCTGCTGATGTTGCTATTCAGGCTCGCAGCACCGTTGGTTATGTTAGATGTATATATTTATATATTGTACTTTATTCATATGTTAGGAGGCTTTCTGTATATTTGTCCTGCATCTGTACTATATATTGTGGCCTTTGACTTCCGGAGGAATACAAGTTGTTTATTCCTGATATGGTATCAGAGCCATGTTAGCCACGTCCTCTTTCTCGCAACTTAGTCGGCCGCCACCGTCCCTGCCGTCGCCGGCCTTGCCGTCGTTGTCGTCGTCGGTCGCCGCCCGTCCCCGTTTTCAGATCTGAATCCAGATCAGTTTTCACCTCGCGCACCTCGTGATTCCACCTTGCGGGATCGAGCTGCAACTCCCGATCAAGACCCCACCTCGATTGGATCGAGTCTTCGTCGGTTCCGGTTTGGATCTGCCTGCTCAACCCGACACGGTTCCCTGTTCCCTGCGCAAGATTGTGCTCAACCTACTCCACGCGCGGGACCTGCTCCACCCCGACGAACGAAGCCACACGCGGGAGACCTCGCGCCCCACCCCGACGGACGACGCCGCCTCGCGCCCCACGCGCGGGACCTGCGACCTGCTTCTCCACCCTGACGAACGCCCGCCAGGCCCGTGCGTTGCTGCCCGCCCGCCCGCCCCAGCCCCGTCAGGCCCGTGCGCTGCTGCCCGCCTGCACCGCCGGCAGTCCGCCCCCGCCCTGTCTGCTCCGTCTGTGGACCAGCCGTCTGCAGCCCAGCCCCGCCTGCACTGCCGGACTCCAGCTCCAGCTCGCCCCGATCGATTCTGACAGTTGGTCTTCGTTGGTTCCCGATTGGATGTGAGAGCCAACAAAAAAAAATTGAGAGAGATGTCTTCTGCATCGGGCTATGTTGCGATTCCTCGCTGCCCGATAATCTTCGATGGCGCGAATTATCCTGATTTCGCTGCATTCATGCGCGTTCACATGCGCGGTCTCCGTCTTTGGGGTGTGCTCTCCGGCGAGGTCTCCTGTCCGTCGTGCCCCATGCTCCTGTGGCTCCTCTTCCGCCGACGCCGATTGTTCTCGGTGCTGATGCTTCTCAGGAGGCCAAGGATGCTGCTCAGAGTGCCGATGATAGTGCTATTGCTGCTTATGAACTGAAGTTTAAACAGTACTCTGCTGATCTCGAGACCTATCGCCTCGCTCTGACTGCCTACACTCAGTGGGTCGATGAGGATGCTCGTGCTGCTGCTGTCCTCACCTCCAGTGTTCTTCCCCAGTATGCTGCTGAGTTCATGAGTCTCCCTACCGTTGCCGCTCAGTGGGCACATCTTCGTCAGCGCTATCAGCCGTCTGGGGATGCTCTTTACCTGTCCGTGGTTCGCCAGGAGCATGCTCTTCAGCAGTGTGATTCCACTATTGATGAGTTCTATACTCAGAGTGCTGCTATCTGGCGTCAGCTTGATTCTCTTCGTACTGCAGTTTGTGGCACATGCTCGTGCTGCCAGATTGTGCGCTCGGATTTGGAGTTTCACCGCACCTATGAGTTTTTGTCTCGGCTCCGCCAGGAGTTTGAACCCCGGCGTGCTCAGCTGAATGCTTGTGGTCGTGTTCCGCTCTCTGAGGTGTTGTCTGAGCTTCGGGCTGAGGAGACCCGTCTCCGTGGTGCTGGTCTTCTTGCAGTTCCGTCTTTGCTTGCTACTCGTGGTGCTCCTATGCCGTCTGCTCCCTCGACTCAGCCGCGGTCCCCTGTGCCAACGCCGATCCTACTCATTCCTCCAGGTAAGGGTCAGAGTCAGCACCAGCAGTTTCAGGGTCCGAGTCAGCCCCAGCAGGCTCGTGGTCAGGGTCGCTGTGGTTCTCTTCGTCACTGCTCTTACTGTAACAAGGATGGCCACACTTGGGCCACCTGTTATACACGGGATCCCAGTTTACGTCAGCAGCACCAGGCTCGTGGGCAATCGGCTCCTTCCGGATCTTCAGCAGTTGCTCTCTCCGATCAGGACATTATCAGGAGTCTTCGCGGTCTGCTTGCTGCTAAAGGCTCTTCTTCGACAGGCACTGCTGGTTCTGTGACTGATTCTTCAGGCACTACGCGACCACCACCTTCTACACAGTCAGGTACGTCCCCGTGGTATCTGAATTCTGGAGCTTCTTTTCATATGACCTTTGAGTCTTCTTTTCTGTCCGCTCTTTGTTCTCTCCCTTCTCATGTCCGTGTTTTAACGGCTGATGGTACCTCTCTTTCTGTTTCTAGTCGGGGCACCCTTTCTACTTCTTCTTTTTATATTCCTGATATTTCTCATGTCCCTCTTCTTAAGATGAATCTGTTCTCTGCTAGCCAGCTTACTGACTCTGGTTGTCGCGTCATTCTTGATGTTGATTCTTGTGTTGTCCAGGACCGTCGCACACAGGCCCTAGTTGGAGCTGGCCCTCGCAGCCGTGACTCTTCAGGACTTTGGGAGTTAAACTGGCTTTGTGTTCCTTTCGCTGCCACTTCATCTGCCAGTTCTTCTCCGGTCGTCACCTCTGCTACCAGCTCCTTTCAGTAGTGGCATCATCGTCTTGGTCACCTTTGTGACTCTCGCCTGTCGTCATTAGTTCATCGTGGTCTTCTGGGGTCTGTCTCAGGAGATGGGTCTTTACATTGTCAGGGCTGTAGGTTGGGTAAATAGATTCAACTTCTCTATCCTACTAGCGCGTCTGTATCTTAGTGACCTTTTGATTTAGTTCATTCCGATGTTTGGGGTCCGGCTCCTTTCGCTTCGAAAGGGGGCCATCGCTACTATATTTTATTCATCGATGATTTTTCTCAGTACACTTGGTTATATTTTATGCGCTCCCATAGTGAAGTACTCCCCATATATCAGCATTTTGCGGCCATGGTCCGTACTCAATATTCTACCCCCATTCGTGTGTTTCGTGCTGATTCTGCTGGTGAGTATATCTCCCAGATGTTGTGCGGTGTTCTTGCTGAGCAGGGCACCCTTGCTCAGTTCTCCTGTCCTGGCGCACATGCCCAGAATGGTGTTGCTGAACGTAAGCATCGCCATCTTCTTGAGATCACTCGTGCCATGATGATTGCTTCTTCTCTTCCGCCGCATTTCTGGGCTGAGGTTGTCGCTACGTCGGCTTATATCATCAATATTCAGCCTTCTGCCGCTCTGCAGGGTGGTATCCCTCTTGAGCGCCTCTCTGTACAGTCTCCCGACTACTCCACGCTTCGCTTGTTTGGTTGTGTTTGCTATGTTCTCCTTGCTCGTCGTGAACGCACCAAACTGACCACTCAGTCTGTTGAGTGTGTCTTCCTTGGATACACTGATGAGCATAAGGGCTATCGATGTTGGGACCCCGCTGGTCGTCGGATGCGTATCTCTCGTGATGTTACTTTTGATGAGACGCGTCCTTTCTATCCTCGTCCCACCGCTGGTACCTACCTGGTGGAAGATATCTTTTTTCTTCTCTTTCCTGACACACCTCCTTCTACTCCTAGTGTGTCTTCTTCAGGATCTCCTTCCCCAGATGTCTCTTCTTCGACACCGTCCTCCTCTGCTCCGTCTAGTTCTCCTAGTTCTCCTCGTTCTCCGGAATCTTCCTCTGCTATTCCTTCTTCTTCATCGTCGTCTCCTGAGTCGTCTTCCTCTGATGAGCCCCCCTCTACTCGTCCTGTTCGTCAGCGTCGTGCCCCCAATCGTTATTCTCCTAGTCAGTATGGTCTTTCTGTTGCCTCCGAGCCGAATTCTTATCGGGATGCTGAGCATCATCCTGAATGGCAGTTGGCCATGGCTGAGGAGATTGCTGCGCTTGAGCGCACTGGCACCTGGGATCTTGTTTCTCCCCCTCCCGGTGTTCGTCCTATCACATGTAAGTGGGTCTATAAGATTAAGACCCGCTCTGATGGATCACTTGAGCGCTATAAAGCGCGTCTTGTGGCTCGTGATTTTCAGCAGGAGCATGGTCGTGACTATGATGAGACCTTTGCTCCTGTGGCTCATATGACCACTATGCATACTCTTCTTGCTGTTGCTTCTTTTCGTCACTGGTCGGTGTCCCATCTTGATGTTCAGAACGCCTTTCTCAATGGTGAGTTGAGTGAGGAGGTTTATATGCAGCCTCCTCCTGGGTATTCTGTTCCCGAGGGGATGGTTTGTCGTCTTCGACGTTCTCTTTATGGCCTCAAACAGGCCCCTCGTGCCTGGTTTGAGCGCTTTGCTTCCGTAGTGACTGCTGCTGGTTTTTCCCTTAGTGCTCATGATTCAGCGCTGTTTGTTCACACTTCTCCTCGTGGACGCACTCTTCTTCTTCTCTATGTTGATGATATGATCATTACTGGTGATGATCCTGAGTATATCGCCTTTGTTAAGGCTCATCTTCGTGATCAGTTTCTTATGACTAATCTTGGTCATCTTCGATACTTTCTTGGAATTGAGGTTTCCTCCACTCTTGATGGCTTTTATATCTCCCAAAAAAAGTATATTCAGGATCTTCTTGCTCGTGCTGCTCTTGGGGATGAGCGCACTATTGAGACCCCTATGGAGCTTAATGTTAAGCCTCAGCCTACTGATGGTGATCCTCTTCCTGATCCGACGCGTTATCGTCATCTTGTTGGGAGCCTTGTTTATCTTGTTGCACTCGTCCTGACATCTCTTATCCTGTTCATATTCTGAGTCAGTTAGTTTCTGCTCCTATCACTGTTCACTATAGTCATCTTCTCCGTGTTCTTCGTTATCTTCGTGGTACGATCACTCGTTGCCTTTTCTTTTCTCGTTCCAGCTCTCTCCAGCTCCAGTGCTATTCGGACGCTATGTGGGCGAGTGATTCTTTGGATCGTCGTTCCCTTTATTTTTACTGTGTGTTTCTTGGTGGTTCGCTCATTGCTTGAAAGACGAAGAAACAGACAACGGTTTCGCGGTAGACTGTTGAGGCTGAGCTGCGTGATATGGCCTTGTTGAATGCTGAGGTGACCTGGTTACGGTGGTTACTTGCGGATTTTGGGGTCTCTATTACCACACTCACTCTGGTTTTGTCTGACAGTACAGGTGCTATTAGTGTTGTACGTGATCAGGTCAAGCATGAGCTTACCAAGCATATTGGTGTTGATGCTTTCTATACACGTGCTCAGGTGCAGGCTCAGGTTGTTGCGCTTCAGTATGTGTCTTTAGAGATTTCTTTACGAAGGCACAGACCAGAGCGCAGCATGATTTCTTACTCTCCAAACTCAGTGTTGTGGATCTAACATGAGTTTAAAGGGAGGGTGTTAGATGTATATATTTGTATATTATAGTTTTCCCATATGTTAGAAGCTTTCTGCATATTTGTCCTGTACATGTACTATATATTATAGCCATTAGCCTCTAGAAAAATACAAGTTGCTTATTCCTAACAGATTATTTACCATGTTTGAGTTTGGCGGCCGTCAAGGCTTGTGCAAATAACCGTGCGTCACGGTCCCGGCCTATTGAGGTAGCCGCCAATGGCAACTCATGGTGGAGAGATCCATATTTGCCGCTGTGCCCAATGGCTGCCGTGCCGCGATTTGGTGAAGATGGGTTTGGGGAAGGGGCGGCCGTGGACGAGGCTTTTGGGCCATGTCGGCCGCGATGCATGGTGGTCGTTGGAGCACCTAGTCGCCTAGCTAGTCCACTTCATTCCTTTCTTTTTTCTTTTACATTCTTCCTCTTTTGGCTTTTACCCTTTTTCCTAACATCTTACAAGCTTTGGCCTCAGCATGTTCCGAAGATAAAGCAACGGTGAGTGGATGGCCTCGAATGTTCCGATGTAGTACCAGTTTGTGTGGTCGAACGTTTCTCCGATCTGGCAACAAGACCCGTATGGAGATTTTCCATCCAAATCTCTTTCGCTTTTCAAAAGCCCTTTACTGCATGCACGTGCTTCTTTTCAATTTGGTACGGTAACAAATACAAACAAAAAACAGTAATACAAATTTCAAAGTGTTTTTCCTCAAAAAATATTTTAAAAAGTGTTCAACTGAAATAAAATAAAGAAAGTTTGTACACAGCGGCCGAGGATATATATCTCGCCACCCTTGGTTCTTATTACTACTACTTGCTGCTTCAGGGGAGACTACGGCCCAAAGCCCAGTAAGTTCAGGTCAAGTTGAGATGATGTTATATGTCCGAATGTATGGTTTTGGTATTAATGGAAGAATGAATGGCTAAAAAATACAATAAATAGTCAGTTATTTGTTAGGTTAATTTGATTCAATGACCAAAGTTCGACGATGCTATATAGATTAAGGAAGACGAAAAAAATATGTTCGTTTGCCTCTAACTTTAAGAGAATCTTTCTACCGGAAAAGGTAGATGTTTTGAATTCAAAAAAAAGAGGAAAAGGTAGATGCTCAATGATTTTAGTAAAATAGAAACAAATAAATAAAGCAATACATAGTTGGAAACATGCAAGGATGGCAAAACTTTAACCTACAAGCATGTCTTGTCTTATAGTTAACCATACCACGATTACTTTTAGAGAAGTGTTGCTAAAAATGTTGCCTATAAGCATGATGAAAAATGAGAATGAGCAAAAGGTTGAGTCAAACATGTAGTAAATAAATAAAAATAATGAAGTATGGCAAGTCAGGGCCGCCATTTTGACTCACGGGATATGGAAAACCATTTTAAAATTGTTAAAATATTCCTTTTAGAATATAAATGTTTTAGCCTTTTACATGAGTCCTCAAATACTTATGAAGTGAAAATATATATAGTGGCATAGGCATAAACGACAGTAAAATGGCTTAGAAGACATTTTGTGTCGTAGGTTTTTTCTTTTTACATTGCTGCAAATAATTTCATTTTCCATGAAACTTTATGTGCATGCATAGAAAATGTAGATGTACACCCGATATCTTTCAAATTATTTTGACATTCTGAATGTGTTTTTCTGTAGTGGCAACATCTTGTCCTATAAGCCTAAGTGGATTTCACGGCAAGTCACAACTATGATGGATACTAAACACACACACGCGTGCGCACACGCACACACGCGCACACACACACACACACACACACATGCACGCACGCACGCTCGCACACACACAACATGTGGGTGTCTAATAATCTTAAACGTGTCAAATTGAAAACAAACATGCTTGTCATTGCTATGTCTAACCTCCTCTAGACAGTTTGTAATACACAAATTTTAGAACTTATGTTCTTAAAAAAAAACAACTCAAACTGAACATTTGATAACACAACAAGAGGACCTAACCAGATAATTTGAGATGCTCAAAAGTACTCTGTATTAGGTTATCATCACCATGTAGAGAAATACAAGAATTATGAACATTAGTTTAACCTATTGTGGAGACCTTATCTAGAAGAGCAGTAAGCATGATAAACACATTACTTGTGACTAACCATGCCCGTTTGTTGTAGAGTTTCTCCTTTTTGTTTTTAGGCACACTGGCAAACTATTCTTGATAACAGCGAGAATATCAACTTGTACTTAAAAATGGATTGTGGACCTATCGTTTGTCTTTTATGTAGACATGAAAACCGAGAGTGAAGAAGACGAGTTGATATTTTCTTTTGTTCTTACTTTTCAGTGAAGATATATCTTTCTCATATTGCATCATTAACCTTTATGTGTGTTCAACCACTTGTGTAGTGGCAATATCCAATGGAATGATTGTGTTTGAATAAATATCTCATGACCTAATTATACACTTTAATTTGGTCTGACTATATGGAGTATGATTCAAGAAATATATTGGTTTTATCAATTGTAAGTCAACTGAGAATTAACTAAATCTTCTTGGCGTGAGAGCTGATTTGGTTTTCGGTTAAACATGTGTTGTAACTCAGCAAAAAAAAACTGATGGATATACCGTCATGATTCGTGCTGGCATGCGAGTTACACGAGAGATACAACTACGATATGGTGGGCTCTAGGCATGCACATATTTAACTAGGCACCCATGGAAATGATGAAGACACTAATTTGTATTGGTCACTCTAATTCCAACGAACATAAAAATAATTTGTTTATAGTCATAAAATAAAATAAGGAACTTAAATATAAAATTGCTTACTGTCTTGGGAACCTGTATTTATGAGATGCACACGTCATGTTTGTTTGATAATTGAATTGTGAAAGTCCATATTAAAAATAAGTTTGATAAAATGCAAACTACTCTAGTTAAATAAATGGATAAAGTATTCATTGTGAGTGTTGCTCGAGGGTGGCACCGGATAGCTGCCCCTTGGACCACCCCTCCCGTAGTTGTCAATGATGTTGCCATTGGCATCTATCCATGGTTGCATCAAGCCACTTTGGAAGAATTGTTGCGGGTGTTTTGGCTGGTTGGCAGCACAATCTTGAGATGGTGGAAGATTTTGACTATTGTTGCACGAGAAAGATGCCCTTCGATAAATAGTGGTCCATCGAAGAAGGAGGCCTTGGTGTCTACATGGCCACAAAGGCTATTGCTGGGCACAAAGAGAGTAGGTACAACGGTTTTTGTGAGCGTGGATACATGGGTTTTGTGGTAAGATCCTTTCTTGTTTAATTAGTGGTGTGTGCTAGCGGATGTAAGTCGCTGGTGGCGGTAAGGACGAGGTGTGCACCTCTGCACCTCATCTTATGTGGATAATGCTATGATATTTCTAAAGTCTGTTCAAGAAGAATATGGACATCGTTGCTCGTGATGGGCTTCGCCACAAAATTCCTTAAGAGGCTAGTTGTCCCAATCCATTGCACTAACATGGACCTTGATGACCTGCTCCCTCAGCTCCCGCAAGGCACGGAGATAAGGGGATACGAGAGGGATAGGCCACCCCCAAGGCTCATATTTGTAAGGAATAGTAGCCACTAAAACTCTAATTGCTTAGTGATTTAGTGAAATAGTAGATACAAGACACTCTAGCCGAGGAAGACAGGCCTCCAGAAGAACTGCACCACAATCGACCTTGTCGTCCATGTTAGAATAGTTGTACCAACTAACTATCCTAAAAGACCGATCTGTTAGAAAGTGGTGATATAGTATACTATACATCCCCTTCATATCTGACTTGGATGTGGAAATAATAACAATGCCTCTCTCATGCCCTTTTATTGAGCGGAGATGGAGAAAGAAGCGGGGCTGAGATTTGAAGTCAAGACCCGAGGCTCTGATACTAAGTTAGAATAGTTTTACCAACTAACTATCCTAAAAGACCAATCTATTAGAAAGTGATGATATAGTATACTTTATAGTCCACACGACACGAGTTCTGTGTCATCCACACTGCCACAATGGCTCCAGACTCTCGGATCTATGACTATTTCGAACGACATGACAGAATTTCAGTAATCCATAAAACATACTCCCTCCATTTCATGATATAAGATGTTTTAGCTTTATAAAGATAATGTATCTAGATATTTTTAATATATAGTTTCGGAGAGGTTTAATCCGAATCCACACACTAAAAGGTGTTTAAATATATAAGTTTAATAAATCTAAAACATCTTATATTTTAAAATATAGGAAGTAGTTAATGTTAAGCAGAGCTTCCAAGTTTCCAGTGTAGTACGCGTCTCTCCACTTTGCAGATAGAGATAACCTCACTGTCGGTGCTTTTTACCGTCGTCACGCGGGTAATCTGATACGGCCCGGCGTAATAATACGAACCACTTTTGCTACACGAAACAACACCACGTAACGTAGCCTCGGGAAAAAAAGAGCACGATAGCGCGCATCGTTCTCATGACCAAACATACCAGTAATTTTTGCTACAGGAAAGAGGCAAAAAACGCCATAGTTCAATGCACGCTATGGACAGGTCAATTACTTAGCAGCCTTGTTTACCGATCACTAGTCGTGCTTCCCTCCTCTCTTTTGATTTTGATATTTTTTCCTCTTTCTTTTACTTCTCTGTTCTCTGTATCGGACGCGTCGGTAAGCAAAAGTATAGTCCCCTTTTGTCAGTGGAGGACGTGGGCCCGGTAACTTGACCAAGAACAATCTAAATCAGATAGCCGGTACGGAACACAAGATGTTGTAGTGGTCCACGTCACCTGCCCGGCGCCTTCGAAGGCCGAACAAATGTTTGTCGCCCTCCTAGCTTTTTGTTTACGGAGCCTGAAGATTGCTTACGTTCTTTTTATTTGGGATTTGGAAAAAGTTGTACCTATCTACTCCGTTCACTACTGTAAAATTCTTTTAGATACTGTATTTCAAAGCAAAGTACATACGATCTAAAATGAGTGAACCTACACACAACATGTTTTAGAAAAATACTAGAATAGCTTATATTAATAAACGGATAGAGTACTAATAATCATAAACAGCCGTATAAAGAGTGCTAAAAAATAATAAGAACTATAAATAGATTTTGCACCACCTAATGACCACAACAAACACTAGTATGCCAAAGACGCACCACCGTCCTCATTCTTACATCACTTGAGCCCGAGCAAAACTTTTCTTAAAAGAGCTTGTTGTAATAGGCAAATAAAAAGTCGGCATGCTAAGCCCCAGCGCACCCAGGAACCATCTCTAATACTTACCTAAAACAAAACCAAGGAATACGAAACCGACAGGATCCCAATAGATCTGTCGGACAACGACTAGTCACGTCCTGCCTTGACGCTAGACGCACCACCAGAGCGGGAATAAGTCAGGAAGGATTTTATTCAAACTTCATGATGTAGTCGTTGCCTCGCAATCTCAAAAAAACTGGCTAAACAAAAACACGAACCCTCCACCGACGAGAGACCATGCTCTGTTACACCTCGAAGGGCCCAAGGCCATCGGAGACGGAGCGAATCAGCGTCCTAGCCGACGAGGAGGGAGAAACCCTAGTTTGGTTTTAGGGTGGCCGCCACAGGGTCACCTCGCTCTCTCCTTCCTCACATACCGGTTTAGGGACGGGGCCAAAAATTGAGCTCAAGGGGGTAGATTAGTCGTGTGATATGTAGAAATGGTGCTAAGATAGCTAAAACACCATAGACAAGGAGCGAGCATGACTAATTTACTTAAAAAATGAGGTCCCGGACCATTTGGAGTGTACCCTTGCTCGTTTGCCTTGTCTCCATCCCATCCGGTTCGGTTTTGTTATATTTTCTTCGTTCAGAAATAACTAATTTGGATTTGTCTAATTTTAAATGTATCTATACACTAAAATATATCTTGATACATTCGAATTTAAATAAACCCAAGTCAGTACAAGATTATATAGGCTTTGACTTCTATGGATTGAGGATAGAAGTTACGCAATGTCATTGAGTTCAGAAAAGTTCGGTGCTATGGGTCCCCGACGTGCTTACTAGGCGTAAAACAACAGGTTTAGTATGCTATCACGTGTCACACGTAACTCCGACAAATGCAATTACCGTTTTATCTTGATTTATATGTTATAAATTTGTCTAGATTTATATGTATCTATATTTTAAAATGCGTCTAATAAATATGTGTCTAGATTGTGACAAATAATTTGGGATAGAGGACTGTAAATCGAAATATTGCACACACACATGTAAGACTAAGATCGTTGAGTAGTTTTTTTTTGAGAGAGAAAAGATCCTTGAGTAGTTTCAAAGGGATAAGATTCCTACGCGAGCTCCTGTCATTTCTCCGCTGTATGAAAGCCCAGTCCGGGTCGATATCAAAAAGAGAATAACAAGAAAGCAGTCAAAAAAAATGAAAGCCCAGTTATGGTACACCGCGTCAGAATTTTGCTTCACATCCTCTCGTGGTAAAGCCTATACACCGCTCGCTGCGGGCAAATACAATTTCCCGCCCAACGCGCGCGTTAATTGGCTCCGCTCACGCGTTCGCGCGCGTTGGGCCGGCCCATATAGCGTTCTCTCTCTCTTTTTACTGTGTCTCTTCTCAATTCTTTTCTGTTTCCTTTTTTTTTTCTTTTCTTTTCTCTTTTCTTTCCTCTTCTTTGAACAGTTTTCAAATTTGAACACTTTTCGCATGTGAACATATTTCGAACTTGAACATTTTTTTGATATGAACAATTTTCGAATATGAACAGTTCTTATACATGAACTTTTTCTGAATTTGAACTTTTTTGAATATGAACAGTTTTATATAGGAGTATGAACTTTTACTAATTTTGAACATATTTTGAATTTTAACATTTACAAATTTGATTAATGTTCGAATTAAACATTCTTAAATTTGAATTTCGATTTTGATTTACATTTTTGGACAGAATTGGACATGTGGACAGACCTAAGTACCTACGAGCTGACATGTTTAGGGCCCGTTTGATTCAAAGGATTAATAAAACATAGGAATAGGAAAAGTATAGGAATAAAATGGCATGACAACTAGAATCGTACTGGAATAAAAATGCAGGAATCGGTACGATAAGTTGTTTGACTGCACCGCAGGAAAAATACAGAAAATTTAATAGGGTTTAGGTACATGTCATAGACACATAAGAATTTTTCCAAGAGGTCTCACCTCTTGTTAGAAATCCTATAGAATTATAGTGTAGAAAAGTAATACATAGGAATTTTGTAAGATTTATTCCTTTGAAACAAACACACCATATTGAAAAAATTCTTATGAATTCCATATAGAAGTCCTTTGAAAATCTTTTGAATCAAACAGGCCCTTATAATTGAGTAGAGAAAACAAAACGGAACAGGGTTTTTTTCGAGACAAACAACACGGAATAGACGTCCAGAACTACGGAGCGAACAATAAAGTGACTTGGGCCCGGCCTACGTACTCGTAAGGCACACGGGCGGAGCATATTCTCGTCCACGTCAAGCGTTAAATAGCAATTCCCCTCGCTGCGGTCCAACTCATCCGCGCCGCGTACCTCGTCTGTCATTTCGGCCTAGCCCATTTAATTCCGTCGCATATTGATTCGGTCTCACGGGAGGCTTACTCGGATTTGTTTTTTCTGTTTGTACATGGTGCTCGTTCTTGCCCAGGTTTTAATCTCTATCACGTCTTGATTCTGTCCCCGTTTTTTCTACTTTCTCTGTTTTAAAATAGATGTTTCAAATTTATCAAAATTTTGATAAATCTAAACATTATTTAGTATATAAATTTATTTAAATTTTAATAAATTTAAGACATTTATTTTGAGACGGAGGGAGTATACTTTCTTTTCTTTCCTCTTTTCCTGTGAATTCGTTTCTATTTTGTTTATTTTTGTACAATTTCTATTTTCCCTGTTTCCATTTTCTTTCTTTTTATAAGAAAATGTTCATAGTAAAAAAAGTTAAGATTTTCTTTTCTATTTCTTCTTCTTTTCTTTTATATTAAAATAAGTTAATGTCTAGAAAAAAATCATGTATTCAAAATGTTTATATTTATCTTTGAACAAAAAAGTCCAAATTTATACCACTGTTCACATTGTAGAAATTATGAATTTCTAATATTTTATTGTATTGATTTGATTGACCCTCGGGGATATATATGTAGAAGTACACAGAGCAGAGAGACTTGGAGTACAAGAAGATTGTCTAGAATACTAGTCTATCTTTAACCCCTAGATGTACACATATTCTAACATGCCCTCAACCATAGCGAGAGAGAAGAGGACGTTAGCGACTGGATTTGAAGTTCGTCATCTTCTCCTCCTTATCATCATTAACTATATCCTCGATGAGCATGGCCCGCACCTAGAGGGCTGTCGTGGTATTGCAGACGAGTACGCCATAGAGGGGGTCCTTGTAGAGCATGTTTAGAGAAGTGGGGAAAGGCGGCGAGTTGATGGATACGAGGTAACACAGCTTACCTAGGGTTAGATCGAACGAGGTGGCGGAATCCTACTCCTACTATAAATCACTATAATAGCAATACGCCGAGTTATAGGAATTGGTTCGATGTGCGAGATGTTGTAAGCATAGTTTAAAAATCGGACCGACGATCAAACCGGTGAGGTCCTTACTTCACGGTTCACTGGTTGGACCGCTGGTTCAAACCGGTTCGGTGCTGGTTTATTAAGGAAAATAATATGGATGAAAAAAATACTAATATGTTAGAAAATAGAAACATATTTAGAGTACATGAAGCACTTTGATACAAACACTGGTCGACCCAGTTGGCTAGCCCATTAAAGTATTTACTAGCGCGAGTTGGGAGGTCTTGGGATCTAATCCTGATTGCAGCGCCGTAGTTTCTTATGTGGATGGTTTTCTATTGGTCAGATCGCTGACTGGTTTTCCATTAAACCGCTGGTTTAACTGCTTTTTGTCTGTTTTTTCTGGTTCGTTAGCTGGCGGTCTAATGCCCTTAAAAAGCCGATGAGGCCTCTGGTTCCGGTTTTTCTGGTTTAACCAGTGAACCGGTCTGGTTTTAAAACTATGGTTGTAAGTTGTCTTCCCTAAAGGCTTCCACATGCCCGGCTTATAAAGGCGCTAGAACATAGGGTTACGGGGAGAAGTCCATACCAGACAGGTTATATAGTCCTACACTAATACTAACTAGTCTTCGTGTCTTGCCCTCCAAGGCTCCGGGTTCGTCTATGACGATACCGTAGCCTTCCTTATTTTAGCATGGGCCTCCCTTCTGGATCCGTCTAACTAGGCCCTCCCAACAGGCCATAGGCCATGCTACTGACTATGGGTCACCCAGGTTAATTGGATTAGAGACATGCTATGGTAATAACCATTAAGCATATCCTCAACAGTAGTCTCAGGAGAACTTTGAGATCTTGTGTTGATGGGGATATGCCTACCGGGGTATACCCAACAGGACGTTTCCTACTGGCCTAAGCCGTCAGCGAGTGGGCCTGCAGGACGGCGACTGGATCAACACTTGGCGTGGACTCAGGCGACTGGAAGCTGGAGGCCCAGAAGCGTAGCTAGGCCCAGTCGGACTAGGTCATAGAATCTCTGAATCCTTAATAATTCGGTTGTGATCTGTAAACCCTAGCGAGGTGAGCCTATATAAACCTCCATAGGGTACGCATAAGGGACACGTTCCATCATACACCCAAGCGACTCGCCGCCTAGCCGTCGAGCTCTCCCCATTGTACTCTCACCATAATACAATCTAGCAGGAGTAGGTCTTTACCCTCCGAGGGGCCGAACCTGGGTAAACCCTCGTGTCTCAGCCCTCATCTCGCACCGCAGATGGCTGGCCGCCCTTGCCTCATGTTCTACTACTCGCTGCCGATTACAGCATCTATCGTGGTCATTCCCACGACAGTGGCGCCCACTATACCTGGGCATGGGCAGCCCGGCCCGGTCGGCCCGACCCGACCCGACCCGAAAAAAGCCCGGTGGGCCGGGCTTTTAAGGCCCGCGGGCCGGGCATGGGCTTCACAACTACGGCCCGAAGGATGCACGGGCCGGGCTCGGGCCATAGAAGTGAAAAATAGGGAGAAGCCCGGCCCGCGGCCCGACAGCCCGAAGAAAAATGTGTACCACGGGCCGGGCTCGGGCTCAGTTTTTAGGCCCGACAGCTGGGCCAGGCTCGGGCATGGGGTTTGCATGGGCGGGATTTGTCAGGCCCGGCCCGAGCCCGGCCCGGCCCGGAACATGCCCAGGTATAGCGCCCACCATGGGGTCTGTCCGGTCAGGCCAGTGTTCTGCGGCGAGATCCAATCTGCCCATCAACGAGTCGATCGCCACCGGCCGCATGATCGTGATCGGCGAGATGCTCCAGATCTTGCCGAGCAGCTACGTCCCGGCGGCGCGACACGTCACACATAGCGTGATCCTGCCGGTCGGCATGATCAACCTCTTCGTCGGCCTCACCGACGTCATCATCTCGGAGGACTCGGCTCGCATCCGCGAGTCGTCGCCACGCGACCGGCTCTCTGAGAGCCAGGTCCGCACGATTCACCGCCTCGCCTCCGAGTGCGACTCGGCCCACAGCAAAGTTGCCGAAACCACCACGGCCGCGGACGACGCGGCCCTCAACAACGACGCCGATTCGGCGACCCCGGCGTCACTCGCCGGATCCATCGTCGCCGCATCACCCACGGGTTCCATCACCTAGGTCTCCAACGTCGGAGACTTCGAGGATCCCTCCATCCTCGGGATCTTCGACTTCGGCTCCGGGTCGGAGAACTCCGCCGACCTCCACGACGGAACCAGTCGCGATGCCGCGACCTACATGGCGACTGGTGTCGACCCGCCGGAAGACCCCTTCTCCACGCCGATCCCACCAAACGCGACGGCAACGGAGGTCGAGGAACTCCACCTGAAGCTGGCGGAGGCAGTCCGCAAGGAAGAAGACGAGCGCGAAAAATTTCGCCTCGAGCAGGTGACAGCGCAGGAGCTGTCGCGCTACCACCAACTCCGAATTAGGTCGCGCCTGAATCCTACCGTTCAGGGGCGCGCCCTGAATTTCGACGACGAAAATGACCTGGCCCGCGCGGCCGAGCGTGCGATCTGCGAGAACACGCCGCCAGGAGGAAGCACTCGGGCCCCACCAGGGCCAACGGCCAATGGTGCCCCACCACCACCCAACCGCGCACCCCCCAGGGACCAGCCAAGGATCGTGGCCTCCTCACGAGAGCGAGACGCAAACGGCCTCCCGCTGTTCTCCACCCCAATGGACAACCTCGTCGCGGGCCGAGCAGTAGTCGACAACATTGAAGCCACCGGGGAAGGCGCCCTGCAGATCCAGTACGCCAGGGCTCTGATCGCCAAAGCGGTTGAGCAACAAAATGCAAGTGTCGACTCACAGGGTCGGATGTACTCGCATTCATCAGGCAGCAGAGCGGCTTCGAGTGGCCGTCCCATGGCGGCGAATACTCTCAACTGCCCGCCTCCCGAAACCCTGTAGCTCCAACACCGATCCGCGAACGTGGCACTCTCCACAAACGACCCTCGGCCGGCGAACAACTTCGCCGCCGCCAACGGACAACCCGTCGACGCCCGCACCCACATCATCAACAACCAGAGCTGGCGCGCACGTCAGCCTGACGACCTGCCGCACACCCTCACCAACCGCCGCGACGGCGAAACTAGGGGATCGCTGAGCCGAGTGGGGCCCCCATGCTTCGGACCGATGATCCGAGGCGAAAGATACCAGGCAAACTTCAAAGCGCCGAAGGAAATAGAAAAGTACGATCCCTCGTATGATCCATCCGTGTGGCTGGACACCTACCTCATGGCAATGGGGATCGCCGGCCACACCGATCTACTCACCGCCCGCTACCTCCCCCTGATGATGGAGGGAGCGTGCAGGCAGTGGATTAACACCCTCCCAGTGGACAACATCGATTCCTGGGAGGAAATGCGCGACTCCTTCGTCAGGCACATCGAGGGCTCATACACCCGCGCCACCACCATCGAAGACCTGGAGCGATGCGTCCAGGGACCCCGCGAGTCGACCCGCAGTTGGGTCCAACGATGACAAGATCTGTGGTACAACGCGGCCAGAATCCACCCGGGAACCGCGATCCACTGTTTCAAGACCTCGTGCCGGTATGAGCCCTTGGTTTCCAAGCTCAAGCGAGTGTACCGAACACTCTACAACATACCGGACCTCCTAGAGATTGCAAAGAAGTACGCAGAGGAGGATCCAAACCAAGAAACCGACAACGAGTCGGGAGGACATCGTCGCACGAGCGGCCATGACAACGGGAGGCGACCCGAGTTACGCTATAGCAGCACTCGCCTCACCGGCAAACGCCGCAGTGACGGGTGAGTCGACTTCGTCGCCAACACCGGATACGCGCAGCGCGAGCCCAAGAGGTTCCGCCGCGACGGAGGACAGCGCCGCGACGGTGGAAACTACAAGGCAAAGGCGAGGTTCGATCCCGCGACCCTTCTTAACCAACCCTGTGTGTTTCATAGCAGGGAAGGAAAGCCTGCCACGCACACGACCGCCGACTGCCACTCTCTCAAGGAGATCGAGAAGGCACGGCGCGCGCGGGAAGACCCCGACAACAACCCGCCAAACGGCAGAAAATTCGGCAGCGTCACCGGCTCGCTCCACACCTTCACAGGCTTCAACACGAAGCGCGAGAAGAAGGTCATCGCCCGCGCCGTCGCCGTCAACGCGGTGGCCCAGATAGACATCCCCCAGTTCTTCAACTGGTCTGAGCAACCAATCGTCTGGAGCCGCGAGGACCACTCGCCACGGATCGAGTATACGGGCCGAGTCGCCCTAGTGGTCAAGCCCAAGGTGGGAGACTACTGGCTCCCCAAAACACTGATGGACGACGACAGCTCCATCAACATCCTGTACCTGGACACCTTAAGGCGACTGCGACTCCCGCAGTCGATGATCGAGACGACCTACACCACCTTCCATGACATCGTCCCAGGCCGGAAGGCGTACCCGATCGGCAAGTGACGCTGCCAGTCACCTTCGGCACTCTAGCAAACTTCCGCACCGAGCGGATTGTCTTCGAGCTGGTGCCCTTCGACAGCCCCTACCATTGCTTCCTGGGGCGCCAGGCGTTCGCCAAGTTCATGGCAGCACCCCACTATGCGTACAACGCGATGAAGCTACCCGGGCCATGCGGCATCATCACCATCCATGGCGACCCCGACATGGCCACAAAATGCGAGGCCAAAGGGGCCGAACTCGCTGACGTCGTCATCGCTGCGGAGGCCAACCACGCCGAGGAGCTCGCCAAGTACGCAAGCGGGGTCAACAGTGATGACCCCACTATATTCAAGAAGCCCAATTCGGAGGGCAGAAACTCCACCGCCTTCGAGGAAACGACGCACACCCGCACCGTTGAGCTGGTCCCAGGCGACTCCAGCCAGACGGTGACGATCGGGACGGGCATGAGCCCAACATAGGAAGGCGCGCTCATCGAGTTCCTCCGTGAGAACAGGGACATCTTCGCATGGAAACCATCCGACATGCCTGGTGTCCCAAGGGAACTCACTGAGCACAAACTTAACGCCGTCCCCAAAGTGCGACCTGTCAAGCAGTCACTGCGGCCCTTCAATGAAGAGCGCCGCCGAGCCATCGCCGAGGAGGTGCAGCGTCTACTCGCTTGGAAGCGCATCAGATACTTTCTGCTCTTTAGGGCCAGCGTATAATCGTTGAGTCTCCACTCAATGAGGCAGGACTTCGTCGGGTCGTCCTTACCCGTGTACTCCAGGCGATGAAGTGGCGCTTCCATGTAGGTCGCTGCGTGGAAACCGGTTCCGTCGTGGAGGTCGTCGAAGTTCTCCGACCCGGAGTCGAAGTTGAAGATCCCTAGGATGGAGGGATCCTCGAAGTCTCCGATGTTGGAGACCTAGGTGATGGAACCCGCGGGTGATGCGGCGACGATGGATCCGGCGAGTGATTGGGGTCGCCGAATCGGCGTCGTCGTTGCGGGCCGCGTCATCCGCGGCCGCGGTGGTTTCAGCCACGTTACTATGGGCCGAGTCATACTCAGAGGCGAGGCGGTGAATCGTGCGGACCTGTCTCTCAGAGAGCCGGTCGCGTGGCGGCGACTCGCGGATGCGAGACGAGTCCTCTGAGATGATGACGTCGGTGAGGCCGACGAAGAGGCTGATCGTGCCGAACGGCAGGATCACGCTATGTGTGACGGGTCGCGCCGCCGGTACGTACCTGCTCGGCAAGATCTGGAGCATCTCGCCGATCGCGATCATGTGGCCGGTGGCGATCGATTCGTTGATAGGCAGATTGGATCTCGCCGCAGAACACCGGCCTGACCGGACAGGCCCCACGGTGGGCACCACTGTCGTGGGAATGACCACAGCAGATGCTGCAATCGGCAGCGAGTAGTAGAACATGGGGCAAGGGCGGCCAGCCATCTGCGGTGCGAGATGATGGCTGAGACACGAGGGTCTACTCCAGGCGATGAAGTGGCGCTTAAATGTAGGTCGCGGCGTGACGATCGGTTCCGTCGTGGAGGTCGGCGGAGTTCTCCAACCCGGAGTCGAAGTTGAAGATCCCGAGGATGGAGGGATCCTCGAAGTCTCCGACGTTGGAGACCTGGGTGATGGAACCCGTGGGTGATGCGGCGACGATGGATCCGGCGAGTGACGCCGGGGTCACCGAATCGGCGTCGTCGTTGAGGGTCGCGTCGTTCGCGGCCGCGGTGGTTTCATGTAACATCCCAAAAATACTAAGCTTGGATCATCAAATTCTAATCATCAAAATTAGGGTTAACAAAAACTTTTCTAAAAGAAATCATGAATGCATGCATATGTGTATGCATGGATTTTGAAATCCTTTAAAACCACCTTGTTTGTTTATTCCATTGCTTGTAAAACGTTTCTTAGGTGAAATAAACATCATCTAAAACATTTCCCACACCTTTCCTAAAGACAAGTAAATCAAAACACATATATGAAATGAATGGTCATTTTGGCCAATTTAACTCCCATGCCTACTGTGGCTGTCTCAAACTTTCAGAACCTAACAGAAACTTTTCTGGATCATTGCACCCCTTGAATGTACTCATAACAAGGTATCAAGGCCCACTTTGTGATCATCCAGAAACTTTCAAATGCATAGTTTAAATGACAATTCAAAATTGAATCTTTATCATATGGGAAGATCCCACTTTTTCAAAAAACTACTCAAACAAGCTCAACTTTCAAAACCCAAGCATCTGCAGACTCAGCAACACCAATCTAGCAAACCCACCAAAAATCATTTCAAAATTCAAAACTTGATTTCATGCGGCCATTTCATCAAACAGGTTGCAGACACAAATCAAACAAACATCAAACACTATTGTGAGCAGTGATTCTTGCCTAACTGGTTCCCCATTTAGCTCACACACAACTCAGTAGATCATCTAGGAAGATTAGCCAGGCACTAGCACCACTGTGAGCTTGCCATTGTCATCAATGGTGAATAGCCGAGCACCCTCTTGCCACCCCATAGTCGACAGCAAGCTAGGAGCAGTAGCAAGCCTAGCCAGCATGTCTGGGAGGCAGCCCACCGTCCACCGCCACTCACTGTCCCAGCCGCGAGCGTTGCCAAGCCCTGGACCACGCGCACAAGCCGCGCCCAGACCATGCCGAGCGTGTGCCAGAGCGCCACCCTCGACCATCACCCACAGACCGCGCGCCGCCCTCGCCGCGTGCATACACATTCCCCACCGACCCAGGAGACCGCCAGACATCCCCGTTTGCCGCCCCGTGCCGCACAGCCACCGCCCGCCGTCGAAGACGCCGCCTCTGCCGTGTAGAGCACCGCTCGTTCCAGACCAAACCACACCGCCCCATGCCTCGAGAACATGTCATTGAGCATCGCCAGGAGACACTGCACCGTCCCCTACCCTTGCCCATGCCTTTAGCCGCCTGTAACCTCGCCCCCGACGAGCTCACCGTGCGCCCCGACGGTCCCCTCGCTCGACTATAAATAGAGGCCACCCCCGCACGATTTCTTCACACCATCTCACTCCCCTCTCCTCACTGATCGTGCCACACCATTCTCGGAGCAAGGCGAGCACCACCTCGCCGGAATTTCACTGGAGCCTGCCGCTGCCGGAGAAGAAGGGAGCCAGCGATTGGAGCCGCCCTAGGAGCTGCCGCGACCACCCCTGAGTTTGACGTCGTCGACTTCGTCGTTCGCCCGCCTCGCCGACCCTCGCCAGCACCCTGGTGAGCCCCCAGCGACCCTCACTGGACGCGCTAGGTTTCGTTCTCGCCGGAGTTGTCTCGCGTCGACGATGACTCCTAACCGTTAGATTAGAACTAGATCGAACGATCCACGTCGCTATATCGTGAGGAAAAAGGGACTCAGACACAAGTGGCATTGGAAAGGCAGGTCGTCATGACTCTTTGGTACTTGGGAGTTGGCATGTTCTGCTAGGAGCCGCTACTGACTGATCGGTTGAGAGTCGGACTCCAATCGTGTCCAAGTAGCCATGATCCTGCGGGGTCACACACTTAATAGTGGGAGCAAGTTCGGATTGGATCTGAACCGAAAATCTGGTTGGGTTGGTCCCGAGCCGGATTTGGACTGAGTCAGCGAGTCGGACTCACATGGACTAATAATGTATGAGCTTTAGTGAATGGGCCACGTGAGTGGAGCCCATGTTCACTCCCTATATATAGTGGAGCATAGTAACCCAGAAGGGTTAATCGTTGATCGGTTAGGTCATTCCATGTGTTGGAAACCCTAGTTCCACAACAGTCCTGCCGACGCAACGAACCTAGCAGTTCACCACCGGTGCTCCTCCTTGTACGTGTGGATACCAGCAGAGGTGCTGTACGATCAGCACCAGGACGATTGGATCAGATCGCAAAGGACTACACTGCATCAACTGACATGCTTCATCAGTAATCCACAACTGCGCATCTATTGGTAAACCTTGTGGCCTTCTACCTCACTAGATCTTAGAATCACCGCGTAGGGCAAAAAGTTTTGTTTTTCTCTGTGTGGCCCAACAGATACTTGGTGCTCGGTAACCACAAGAATCTTTGTCGTGCGCACTCAGTACCCACTTCCCAATCGGTCACCCATCCTCAAATTTCTCTAGGCCAAGCACGCTTAACTTCAGAGTTCTTTTTAGATGAGTTTCCGGAAAAGAAGTTGCAACTTGTTGGTATGGGTATACTATCATTCCTATTAAGCCATGCGCCAGGGTCTCACACTCCACAACATGCCCCTCTGAGTACTTGAAGACACCTTTATGATCACCATTCTACCGAGTGATGTTTGATGCTAACAAGGCACTCTCGGGTGACAATGATTAAATATAGTCTCACGGTCTAAGGAATTGGTTACTACGTTTCCAGTCATTGTAATGGTGAACTTCGTGACTTGACCATGTTACAATTCCTGTGTTGGGTATATCCATCACTTTTATTCACCTAATGAAATGACCCCATTGTCAACTGGCGTGAAATACCACATGATCGAGAAACGTCGATCATCGATTGACTAATGAACTAGTGTCTAGAGGATCACTATGGACTCTGGTGGTTTATATATCGTACATGTATTGACGTTCCTATCAATACAGTTATAACATGATATAAAACCTATTATGAACTTAATGAAATATGTCAATAATCTACTTTATTATTTGTCTCTAAAGCATATTTCCAATAGTCTCCCACTTGCACTAGAGTACAAATAAACTAGCTGCATTTGATACGAATCATTACACCATAACACCTTTGGTGTTTTGATCATGCTTGCTCATGGAAGAGGTTTTGTCTATGGACTTTACTATACAGATCCTTATGTCTTTGTGAATTGTTAATGTCACCCAATTTGACATTCTTCTTATCATCACATGATAACCTTACAGTGTAAATGTTTTGGTGATAGAGTGTTGTTTTTGTTCCTTCTGTCATGACATCCGATTAATCAATCAAATGATGAAGTTTTCATTGTCATGATCATTCGGAACACACTCTGTGGGAAGACGGACTTCCCCAGCCATAATATTGCATATTTTACCTTTGAAGTAATAATATACTTTTTCTGTCAATGTAAATCTTATTAATAGTGCAATAAATGCCACTTCATTGTCTAACCATGCTCCTCTTATTCTAAGTCACTCAATTTTCTAAGAATTGCAGTCATCTAGGTTGGGTGGAAATTCATAGCATAACCTTTTTACGATCAAGTTCACCATCCTTTACAGATCAGATGTATACCTTCAGTTCTCTCTAGACACTGAAGACTATACTTATCTTCTTGTTCAGTGATTCACTCAGATATCACTTCGGAACTTATTCTTCTAATTAAGAACTTGGGTCATTTTATCTCAAGTATACAACATGGTTTTATGAGATCGAACATATGACTGAGGCATTGTAGATGTTACACATCTCTTCCTTCTTTTTAACCATCATTGTACCGAGACTATCTCAATGTTTCTCCTAGTCACATAGGCAAGAGCTTACTTCTTGACTTGTTCCATTCTGAACATATTTTAGAATCCAATCCAGGAAAACATTCTGACTTAATGCTATTAAACATATTAATCTATCCTGATAGATCTCAATGTTTAATACATGTTCAACTTCATTCACATAATATTCACTAATATTTACTAATACCGACTGCACCATTCACAATATGTCATTCACATATGAGAATGTTTCATCAAGTTCCCATTCAAATATGTCAGTCACATATAAGAGATTAGGAAATCTAGCTCCCACTCAGTTTATTGTAAATGCAAGTCTTCTCAATATTACGGGTACAATCCCAAAATCCTTTGATCATTCGTCAGATTGAGAATTCTAGCTACGAGATTCCATTTGTCCGATTTAAGCATCGCTACACATTAAAGTCAACCAATTGAATTTGTTCAAGACATTCTTGACGCAAATCGACCTTTATGTCTTACTTTCAGTTTCATTTCTTCCTTGTGACTCATTCAGAGAGACTATGAACATGGGCACGAATACTTTTGACCTTGCCTCATGATCATACACTTATGGTGTTTGTTTCTATGAATCATTGATTATTCTTTATACAATAAGTAATTGTTTGTTATTCTAATTTATCTTGTCTAAATACTAATGCTAACACGATAAGATATTACTTTAGACCATATGATATCTAATATAGTATGATTACAATTCTTAATACATGTCAACACATTGAAATATTCTTAGCATTGTAATTTGTGGAACACTTTTCACAAGTCTTATATGCCTAAATCACAACTCAAATACTTGTCGTTTTGATCAAATCACAAAGACACGTATTATTGTTAATTCAATATCTTATTCACTCTGTAATTCTTTATTCATAGCAAATAGTTTCATACTTGTGTCTCATTCAGCGAATACATTTATTTCCTTAGATTCATAATGAATTTTTATGAAATAATGATATCCACCACTTGTTGAACAATACAACATATCATCATGTATGATATCCAATTATTCAACACACACTCTGTTTTACCAGAGCTTGGAGTTTTAGTTATTTTGCCTAACAGGGGCATGGTTTGTATGTGTCAAAAGATCAAGTATCTTTAAGACATTGGTTTCATCACTTATGAATCCTTTCATATGTACCATTATGACTTAACACAATAGTGTCATTCAAAGTGATGTCATTATTAAGTTTGAATATCTGTTGGCATTTTCACAATCTTATAAAAATTTAAATTTCTATAATCAAGATCAAAACATGAATAACCCATTCATAATAAAAACCATGACCCTAAAAGATATTACTCATAGGAATAAAACAACTGATTTGTATCATTTATATGAATAACTGTCTTACAAATTCAAGAATCACACTAATCTAGTTCACTCTTATCGATTAAAAATTTATTCAAATATTCTAATACAAATGATAACTTTAGAAGGAGAGCGTAGTTGGCATCTTGTTTGCCATCAACACACGTTGTCACACCCACTCCTTCAATCACTTCTCGAACAGTGGGTCCTATTTTAATAAAACAATACAAGTATCAAATACTTCGTAAACTGCTATAAGTGTTTGAAAATTAAACATTTATAACTTTGTATATCAAGTATACCTTCCTATTTATGACAGCTCCTGGAGCAGACACTACTTTCCGGGTTCTCATATGAACCATGAACTCAAGGAAGGAAAACTCTTCCCCTTCTAGGAGGTAATTCAAGACAACATCTTTGTAGCTGTGGGGTAGCGAGTGAAACACCACATCTATCGCAAATTTGTCGCTTACCCAGTATTCCATGATGTCCACAAGGTGCTCATGAATTCTTTCCATGATATCCAAGTGATCTTCTAGGCTAGTCTTTTCCCTCATCTTCGTTGAGAGAAAATAATCCATGTACTCAAATGCCATGATTCTGACTTGAGATGGAAATATCATCTTAAGTCCTTCGGCCAAAATGAAGGCCTCAATCTCATGGAACAGTGCTCACGGGAAAATCTCCTAGTGGTTCTCGCAGCACATAGAATAGATTGTGGGAGACAAGGAGGCTCCTCAGGCGTTGGTACCAGTCTATGAAGTTGGACCCATCTACTTTGAGTTTCTCACTCTTCATAAATCCCTCAAAACTAAACAAAGACTTGGGTTTTGACATGATATATGAAATTTTTGCAAAGACATTTAGACTAAGTTCATAATATGAGTTCAAATTATAATCACATTATATTAGATGAGCTCCTACTAAAACAAACATCCCTAAAGAAGTTTTAGTGATTACATGATCCCAATTCACTATGTCACCCTCGATATTCATGGCCGACAACATAGCTGCAAAGGTAGGCATTCTCTAATGTCAATCACATCATTCAAGTGACTCATGCTCGACCTTTCGGTCTCTTGTGTTCCGAGTCCATGTCTATACATGCTAGGCTCTCCAACTCTAACTTGTGTGTATTCTAGTGCAACATGGCTTACACCCACTGTATGTGAACGCGGATATGTCTGACACCCGATCATCATGGCATGACTCATAACGGAGAACTTTCTTAGTGGTGCACACACAAGGGGAACATAATCATTGGAATTATGTTAAGTGATCATCCTATTAAAACGTCGAGTATCTAATACTAGCACAAACAAGATGCACACTATAAACATCAAGTGTAAATAAGTGTAACATGACATGGTCATAGATTGTCGCGCCATGATCTCCATCGTGCACTCCCATGTGTGGCGCCAAGCCTTTGATGCCATCATCCTATTAATGTAACTTAGCAAGATGAAAGTAAAGTACTTTACCTTTTACTTTGACCATATCATATCACAAGCCCCTGCAAAATAAAGTTAGACGCCTCTACTTTATCTTTTGAATATTTTACATGACTGCTAGGACTTTCACACAAGAACCTTTTCTTACCTACGAACATGAAACACAATGTTGATTTAATAATTGTCTCTATTACACCCCTTTCGGGGCCCTCTATTGTAAATGGTTTACCAACTACTACGAGAGAAACTGACACCCTCAAGCCACTTATACGGTGCAAGGCATATGTCAAGCGTGGACCGGTCTCGCGAATAAACGCGTAATATCGGTTGGGGGCCGCTTCAATCAAGCAGTGCTCGGTATATGAAAGTACATGTGAGAGGGTAAAAATTATATGATCAACGCCCACACAATCAACATGTGTTCTACTCGTACCAGCATATCTACGCATAGATCGGCTCTGATACCATTGTTGGGGTTTTGTGCCAGAAAACAATAATTTTTCCTACGTAAACAACCCTAATGCTAGGATCTATCTATTAGTAATGCGGTAACGGGAGGGGATTCATTATTCATACCTTTGAAGACCTAACATGGTTAACATTCCACAGGGAACATGGATGATGTAGTCGTACCGACGTCGACCTCAAGGTCATGGATGATTCCACAAGTTCTGTCGGATATTTGTCCCACGAAGGAAACTAGGGTCCAACGATCCTTTGATTTGAGAGGGGGCTGAACACGCAGTTCCAAGGATTCTCGGCGATGTTGCCAACAGAGAAGCAAGCACATGACAAAGAGGTGATGCAGGGTTTTTACCCAGGTTCCGGACCCTCATGAGGAGGTAAAGCCCCTACTCCTGCTTTGTTGTATTGCTCGCTTGCTTCATGAGGGTACAAAATTTTGTTGCAAGTCTAGGGGTTTTTAGATTGCTGAGGATTGACCTATTCTAAGGTAGGAGAAGGGCTCCTTATATAGGGCGGTGACGGGCCTCTTCCTCCAAATATTAGGTGGGAAGGGATACCACATTCCCGCCCGGGAGGTTTCGACGTGCCTTGTCTTCTTGTGGCCGCCGACCAGCTGTAGCGCTAGCGCAGTGGACGGTCGTCCCACTATCCCGCTTCTCTATCCTAGCCTCTTTGCACAAAAGTGGCATGTCAGGCGCTACCATATCCTAGCGTCACCCCCTTCCACCCTTGCATAAAGAAGAGCAAGCAGCGCCTAGATTTCCTGAGGCAGACCAGTCTCCGCATGGACTGCCCGTTGGTACATCGTCTAGCGTGATGTGCCCCGGATCACAGATGTACCCCCTCGCAAGGCCTTGGATTGCGGGTCTTCGGCTCGTGATGAGGTCGACCTTGGTGCCTGCTAGCACTCCATGTACTTCTTTTGCCTCCCCAAGGGCCGCGCTCCTCGTGAGCCCCGTAGAGAGCGCATCTGGTGGGCCCGGTGCCTTGGTGGGACGAGGTATCCCTGGTGCCATTAGTCTGACAGTAGCTCCCGGTCGCTTGTCTTGCACGCATTCGACGAAGGGGTGCGGAAGTCAATGGACCAACTGACGCCGGGCCCATGAGCGGTCACGTCTGCGTACGGTTCCCTGATGACGCCACCCGTGGCTTCCACGTTCCCATGCAGAACATGGTGTCCGTTCGATGTGGGAACCGCCTCTTCCATCCCCTGGGCTTGGGACCCGTGCCGTCCATAAAACCCTGAACTCGAGAAGGCATGTCTCACTTCATATTTTCCACCGCCGACCTTCCTGTGCCCTTTCTCGACATCTTTCATCCTAACTAGGTAGCCTCCGAGATGGGCCCCAAGAGAGCTTGTGCTCCTCCCGCCATGTCGAGCTTCCCCATGCTGAATGCGGGAACCTTGCCTCGGGCCATAGTCCTCAACATGGAGGGACTGGAGAAGATCTAGAAGTTGTTGGCCGCCGATTCGAACGAGTGGGGCGCCTCTTGGGGTCTGGTGTGCCGGAGTCAAGGGAGACGGGTGGAACGCCACTACCTCCATAGTCTTCACTCACTCCATCACTGCTGGTATCACCCCCTTTCTCCCCTTCCTCCTTGCCGTCTTGGAGCATTACTACATCCAGCTGCTCCAACTTCACCCATGGAGCGTGGTGCTCCTTGCCACCTTCACATTCTGGTGCGAGGATTTCGTCAGAGTGGTGCCCTCCATGGCGTTTTTTGACACTTCTATCGCCTTCTCGTCCTCTCGCCGGAGGATACCCTCGGAGGCATCGGATTATTCACCGAATAAGAGGGGGATTTCGTGCCCATCTCCATCCTTGGAGTGGCATCGGAGTTCCGCCACGACTGGGTGCTGGTAGATGCCGGTCGGGCATGGCCGCAACTTCGAGACCCAGCGAGGGCGAATGTGGAGAACACCAGGTGGGCTTGCGAGGCGCCTGCCTGCATGGGCCCCGGACCTTCACGAGGTGTGTGGTGCACCTGAGAAGCCAGGGCCTAACCGGTGAGAAGGTGGTGCTAAAGTACATGAGGCAATAGATTTCTCCCCTCTAGGAGCACCGGCGGCCCCTCTGGACTATGGTGCTCGGCCGGTATGCGAACAGACTCTCGGAAGGGATCTATGCTGAGGACATGGTTGCCGCCCTCTTGCGCCTTATCCTGGGCGCAGAGCTCATGGCGGAGCTTCATCCCGACGCATGCCCCTTGTATCTGGAGGGCGATGTGCATGCTGCTTTTGCCGGACTCCCCACCTTCGATGCTCGGGGCGAGTGCTCCTTAGTCAAGCTGGATGATGAGGATGTGGAGCCCGATGGTGGTCCTGGGTCCTCCCGACCTGTTCGGTGCGGGAAGATGATCAATAGTGTGTCGTCTTTTGAAGATGACGCCGCGGATCGGGTAGACCACATGGCTGCCTCGGGAGTGGGGGCTGCTACCGCCCCGCTCTCAGCACGCACGGCTAGGAAACGCCCAAGACCCGATGAGGTCCCTGCCTTACTTCCTCCTGGAATGCGGAGGGCCAACTGGTCCCTGGTGCGGGCGGCCGTCAAGGGGTGAGAAGGCTTCGCGAGGCCTTCCTTGATCCCTTTTTTCTGTCCTTTCCTGCCTCCTCAGTATGTCGTACTGGTGCAGGTGCAAGGAGAAGAGGATGAAGAAGACGCCGAAGTCGGGCTCCAGAGGAGCTCCAAGGCGCTCTAGGGGCGGCTCGTGCTCTCTGTCGGCCCGGAAGCGTCTCTCGCCTGGTATCGTTGAAGTCCAAGGATCATCGGCGCATGAAGGCCCCGACCCTAAGGTGGGGGATCACTCTCTTGAAGAGGTCCGGGCCGATCCCATAGCGGCCTTAATGAGTGGTGAAGCCCTGCTATTCGAGGATCCCGTGGGTGCGCAACACGCGTCTCCATCTCCTGCCCGCGATGATCGAAGGGACCCTCCAGAGGGGAGCCCTGAGCTTCCAAGGGCGTGGGCTCAGGCAAGCTTGCTCTGCTGTCCTCTGCGGATATCTACCTCGGTAGATCGGGATGCCTTCATGGTGTGGTGGCGACCGCTCATGCCGGCCTCGACAAGTTCCTCGCGGACATCACAGCGGAAGAACACCAGCTTGTAGGTGTGTGGCGCCGATTGCTCCTGGAATGGACTTCCTTTGACAAGGCCCGGAAGCGGTGGGAGGATCGTGGCAAGGCGACCACGGACCTGAAGAGGCACAGACTTCAGAGCTTGCCCGGGGCCTAACCCTGGTCTCTGGAGGGGCTGCCCCCTCCTCCATGGACCTGAGCTGCATGGTCGGTGACCTCTCCATGCTCAATCACACACTTGACTTCTCTGAGCGGGAGGCCGAGGAGGATCGTCAGAGGGTCACCCAGAGGGAGGCAGCTAGGATCCGCGAGGATGAGGCCCAACTGGAGAGGATCTGCCTAGAAGCGTTGGATGCGAGCTGGAGACGACTCGCTGGAGGACCGAAGAGCTCTTGCTCGACGTGGACCACCGTAATACCACAATCGATGATCGCCTTTGCCGCTGCTATGTGAAGCTGGCTGAAGAGCGGAAGCAACTGTGGGAAGCCAATGACGTGGAGCTCTCGCGGCTTCACTGGGACCTTTGAGATGAGTGACAAATGAAGGAAATACCCAGGAGGCCCGCTTCACTAAGAAGAATCTCGCGCTGGAGGCCTCTCAACACAGGATGGAGGAGCACCTGACGGAGGCCATCGTTGAACTGGACGTCTTGAAGGGGTTACAGGCGGCCCACAAGGAGCTCCAGAAGCACTGGGATGTACATGACGAACTGGAGGAGGACCTTCAGGTGCTGGAAAAGGAGAGGTGCAACATGTACTAGGCGCTTGCCAAGCATGTGACCGCTACTCTCCGGGACTTCAAAGTGACTAAGTTCTACTCCATGCCCTTGCTGATGTCGATGAGGAGGATGCCTTCCTAGAACTCTTGTCTCGGATTACAACGACATTGGAGGGGATAGCCGCGCTCTACCACGAGTACCACCTAGATGAGTGCCGAAGGATGATGCGGACCATCATGACCCAGGTCTTCTCCGCCCTTTACCTGCATGATGCCAACTTCCCCTGGAAGGTGCTTCTATAGAAGGTGGAGCATCCCAAGGGGACTCCGCCGAGTGATATCATCCGCTTCCAGCAGCTTGTGGAGGAGCGCATGGATGACTTCCTGCTGTTGTTCCATGCAAAAGGTGCTTCTGCAGAAGGTGGAGCATCCCAAGGCTGACGCGACTCTAGAGGGTGAGAACGGTGCTTCCCATGGAGGCTCGTTCCATGCTGATGAGAGCAACGAGCATTCTCTCAAAGGTAGTGCTTCGGAGCCGTTGGCCTGAGAGGCCCTTTCAGCTGTAACCCGCTTTTGGTGAACCTTGACACGTTGGCCATGTATGGACCTGGAGTATTCTATGTGTCCTTCTTGCGTGTACTCGCTTACGCTTCCTTCGAGGATTTTACCATTCCCTTAATCCTCTATAAGAGAAGACCGTGCCGACCTACAACATTACTATGCAGTAGAGTTGAGCGTTAGGAACCATAGGCGTGGTAACTTACTGCCGCCGTCGGGTGGTAAGTTCGAAGCTCGAAGGTTTCTAGTCCCGCAAATTCTCGGATGCTGGAGAGGTAATGCCTCGCGAGCTGCCCTGTAAGACTCTCAAGGAGAAGACCATAGGGAAACTGCTGACATGGTTATACCCTACGGGTACATGATCTCAGCATACCTGGTCCAGCCCAAGAAAGGCCCATGGCGTATGTACGCCGGCCCATGAAGACTTTCGGGTGGCCCAGGTCCATGAAGCCTTCGGATCCTTGGAGAGCAAGACTAGAGTAGATAGGAAATTCAAAGGGGTAAAACCCTAGAACCTGTAACCTACTAGGTCTACGCCCGGGACCTGCCTAAGTCTATATAAAGTCCAGGAGGGCACGACCTAGATCTCTCGACTCATAATTTCGCATACACACCTCCACGCCAGATTGCATCTGCGCACCCTGTAACCTTCGGTTCCGCCGTAATCAAAGAGAAGACAAGCAGGAGTAGGGTTTTCCCTCCGGGGGCCTGAACCTGGGTAAACCTTGTGTCCCCGTGTTGCTTGTTTGCTAACCGTTCCACGATCTCCAGCATCCCCATCTTCTCCAAAACCCAAGTCCATAACAATGGGCATTGATGAGATGAAACCTCGTCAATTGGCGCCGTCTGTGGGAACCGGGGGCGCTGATTGTGCGATCGTGACGGTCCCAACCCGATCGATCTACAACTCTACAGCAACGGAGAGTCACCTCCTCTTCGGCGCTTTCGACTTCACCTCCCACTCGCCGGCCACCATGAAGGACTTCGAGCCCGTAGGCGACGGACTCGAAATCCTGTTCGGTAGCTTCTGCTTCCAGGTGGGGCAAACTGGCACCCTCCGCCTCCCTGAGCGGGTGCCCCTACCATCAATCAGGCCCGCTTCATGGACCCCACACCCCGTGCTACGCACAACATCATCAACAGATGATTCCTACGACAGCAGCAGCTGCAACTCCGATCTATGCGATCCGCCATCAGATGCAGGGACCTACGGTTCCGGATCTGAAAGCTGCGGCAGCAGCGGACCAATCTGCGAGCGCTACCAATGCGCCGCAGTCATCCAAAGCGACGTTGATCAGCAAACTCCTAACCCGCCGCCTAACCCGCCAGAACGAAACAGCGGGAATAGAAGAAGCCAGTCCCCCCCACCCGAAGGGGAAAACAACGGCGGCCATGTCATCCGCCTTAGCAAAGAAGGATGGACCCAGGTCCGTGAAGCCGTGGCAGGCAACATAGTACTGCCTGCGGACGCCTCGCGGGATATGCTGATGGCCTACCACCTACTCCTGATCGAGGAACACAAGAAGCAGGTCAAGATGCAGGAGGTGCTTGACAAACGCAAGCAAGCAGCCTCAGAGTCCAGCGCGCGACGAGCCGCGCTCTCTGCCATGGGCATCGGCTCTAGCTCGAACGCCAACCCAGGCAACAAGCACCGCTCTCGGATGGAGAACATGGATCCCCGGGAACGCCGCGAATTGACGCGAACTCTCCACACATCCTTCATGGAGATGGACGCTAACGGCAACGTCATCCCGAAAACGCCGCAGGCTGCGATCATGGCAGCCACTGCGTACCTCGCGGCCCACCCACCACCGGAGGGGGACCCAAAGAGAGCTATGCACAAGTCCGTACTCACCGGACTCGGACTCGTCGGAGCTGCGCTCCACCATGAAGCTCCCGCGGAGCCGAAGAAGAAGGCTCCGGTTCGTTTCGACCGCAGCCCTACCCCTTCATCCGAAGAAGAAGAACATTACCTTCCTCAAAGGAAGAAGAGTTCGCGCCGCTGCGACCGCGACTACGACGCCAGAGATGCGCTCACACAGCGCAAAATCGACAAGGCGCGCGCCAAGCGCGCATGCTCGTCTGAATCCGAGATGGACGAAGACGAAGGAGAACTCCGCGGAGCCCGATGCTTCAGCAGATCTGTTCGGCGAACACGGATGCCGCACAACTTCAAGCTTCCTTCGGATACTCCGAAGTTCGACGGCACTCAGGACCCAAAAGCTTGGCTCAGCGACCACTTATCATCCGTCAAACTGCACGGTGGAAACAAAGAGACTGCCATGCAATGCCTTCAGCTGCAGCTGACATGCGTAGCCCGGATCTGGCTCAGCAGCCTATCTTCAGGGTCCATCCGAAGCTGGGATGAGCTAGCTTATAGCTTCATCCGAAACTTTAAAGGCACCAGCAAGAGGCCCGTCTCAATCGAAGAGTTGCGAGCCCGCACTCAACGAACGGGCGAATCCATTCGCTCGTATATACTACGCTGGTCCAACACAAAGAACTCCACAGCCCACATCTCCGAAGAGAGGGCCATCGACGCCTTTAGGGACGGCGTCAAGCGCCAAGACTTCAAGGAGGAAATTGGGCGCGTCAAGCCCAAAACACTCGACCACCTCATGGACATCGCTAACAGGTGGGCTAAAGGAGAAGATTCCATTCACCGAGCACAACTGGAAGAAGAAGACGACTACGGTCGGCGGCGAGAACGCCGTAGCAAGAGAAGATCGCGCGTCTACGGCGATCGCGACGGACCCGACATGGTCGCGGCTGGCTACGCCGATCGCCGCAACGACGCCAACCACAACAACAGAGGATATCGCGGAGGAAACTTCCGCGACGGGGGACGCCCAGCGCAGTCGTGGCAACGCCGCGACCGCGATAACGGACCCTCAGCAAACGAAAAGATTTCGGGTCCATGCACCATCCACTTCTACATCGACAAGCAGGATGGCAAAAAGAAAGCCATCCACATGCTCAAGGACTGCCGCGAGTTCCAGACACTCAGCGAAAGCATGGTGCAGATGAGGCAGCAAGCCCCAATCCCTGCGTTCGGAAACGCACCTGTGCCAGGTGAAATAGCGCATGGAGATCCTCCACCGCCACCTATCGGAGGCCCGAACCAACCAGTCGCACCAGCACAGAACAATGCCGGGAACGGGTACCCCCCGCCGAAAGGAGCACTGATGATCCAGAAGGGGTGCCCCACGAATAGGGTGCAGAAGAAAATCACCCGACAAATCAACCTGGCCGTGGAAACTCCACCCTCCATCCCTGAGTACCTCAGCGGATCGGAGTCCTGCATCACATTCACTCGTTCGGATCACCCTTGCCAGATCCCTCGCCCAAGTCATGCTTCCCTGGTGCTGGAGGCGCAGATCGGAGGTTTTGAGATGAGTTGCATCTTCATGGACGGTGGCAGCGGCATCAACCTGATGTTCGCAAGCACTCTAGCAGCAATGCGGATCCCGCAGTGCAGCCTGGAACAGTCAGACACAATATTCCACGACATCGTTCCAGGGAAGGGCATATTCCCCCTTGGCAAAATATGGCTCGACGTCATCTTCGGCAAGCCGGACAACTTCCGACTGGAACGACTCGAATTTGAAGTGGTGGACTGGCCATCACAGTACCACGCCATCCTCGGGCGTGTAGCATTCGCAAGGTTCTTGGATGTCCCACACTACACATACCTACTACTCAAGAGTCCAGGGCCGAAATGCGTCATCACAATCCACGGGAGCTTCACCCGATCGGACCAATGCAACAGGGATTTCAACAGAATCTCCCAGTCATTCGGCATGCAGGAGGAGCTCCTAAGACTCCGCGAAGTGACAGACAATGGGGCACCCCCAGTCGCACGACAAAACGTGCCCGACATGTCTTTCGACTCCACCTTCAACACAAAGAAGGTGCAGGTCCATCCGACGGATGCCTCCAAGACGGCGCTGATCGCCAATGACCTCATCCCCGCATAGGAAGGCGCGCTCGTTGAATTCTTCCGTGAGCGCTGGGAAATCTTCGCCTGGTGTCCTACGGACATGCCAGGAGTTCCCAGGGAATTCGCTGAGCACACACTCAACGTCTTTCCAGACACCAAGCCCGTCAAGCAGTCCATCCGGAGACTGTCCGAGCCACGAGCCGAAGCTATCGGCAAGGAAATCAACAGACTACTCGCTGCAGACTTCATCAGGGAAATCAAGGAAAGCGAGTGGCTTGCAAATACAGTGATGGTCCCAAAGAAGGACACGGACATCCTACGGATGTGCGTGGATTTCACGTCACTAAACAAGCATTGCCCAAAGGACCACTTCCCCCTTCCTCGGATCGATCAGATCATCGATTCGACTGCAGGTTGCGAGAAACTCTCCTTCCTCGACGCCTACTCAGGCTATAACCAGATTCGACTCAAGGTCAAAGATCAGGAGAAAACGGCGTTTGTCACACCGTTCGGAGTATTCTACTACAACACAATGCCCTTCGGGCTAAAGAACGCAGGTGCCACGTACCAGCGATGCATGCAGGCCTGCCTCAAGGACCAGATCGGTCACAACGTTCAAGTCTATGTTGACGACATAGTCATAAAAACCAGGGAGGCAAGGACTCTTATCGACGATCTCCGCGAGACATTCGACAACCTTGATCGCTACAGGATCAAGATCAACCCCGAAAAGTGCGCCTTCGGCGTCCCATCGGGTGAGCTGCTTGGGTACTTCATCTCTCAGCGAGGGATCGAGGCAAACCCGAAGAAAATCAGAGCCATCATGGCGATGGAGAAGCCGAAAAACCTCAAAGGCGTCCAGCAGCTCGCAAGACGAATAGCGGCGTTAAGAAGATTCATCAGCTGCATGGGCGAGAAGGCCCTACCATTCTACCAGCTGCTACGCAAAGCAGATAAATTCGAGTGGACGCCCGAAGCCAACGATGCATTCGAAAGCCTCAAGCGGCTTCTCTCCACCTCGCCCGTCTTGGTCACGCCAAAGGAGCGCGAGCCTCTGCTGTTGTACATAGCAGCCACACACCAGGTAGTCAGCACTGTGCTAGTGGTCGAACGACCCGAAGAAGGCAAGACGCACGGGGTCCAGCGCCTAATCTACTACCTCAGCGAGGTACTGACACCAACAAAGCAGAGGTACCCTCACTACCAGAAGCTCGCCTACGGCGTGTTCATGACGGCTCGATGGCTAAGCAATTACTTCAAGGAGCACCAGGTGATGGTCGTTAATGAGGCACCCCTGAACAGCATCCTGAATAACCCTGAGGCCACAGGACACGTGGCCCTGTGGGGCATCGAGCTGTCACCTCTGGACATCATCTACGAGAAGCGACTCGCAATCAAATCTCAAGTCCTCCCGGACTTCCTCGTACATTGGATGGAGCTGCAGCTTCCAGACACCCCAGACATGTCGCAGTCGTGGACAATGCACTTCGACGGCTCCAAGCGCGAAGCTGGAGCAGGAGACGGGGTCATACTGACCTCCCCGCAGGGCGACCAGATGAAGTACGTCCTCCGGATGAAATTCCCAGCCTCCAACAACGAGGCCGAATACGAAGCCCTCATCCACGGCATGAGGATGGCAAAGATTTGCGGCGCAACGCGCCTGGTCATCTACGGTGACTCCGACCTCATCGTCCAGCAGACGATGAACGAGTGCGACGCACACGCCGAAAACATGATCGCGTACCGCGCGCTCTACAACACACTCGAAGGAGAATTCGACGGCTGTGAGCTTCGGCACGTCGGAAGAGAAAGCAACGAGGAAGCCGACAGACTCGCCAACATCGGCTCCACCTGCACAAAGGTGCCACCGGGTGTGTTCCTCGAACAGATCTGTGTGCCATCCATCAAGTGAAAATTCCCCAAGGGATCACCCGAAGAAGCAGAACACTCGGGGTCTACGCCGCCTGAAGGAAATGAAGGACCCGAGAAACTGGACACAAAGGTCACCATGGTCAACCTGATGCAGGTCATGGCAGTCGAAGAAACTTGGACGCGACCGTACCTCCAGTTCTTGATAAACGGAGAACTGCCTGACAGCCCGACAGATGCCCGACGCATATCTCGTCGGTCAAAAGCCTTCACCATCATCAATGGCGAGCTGTACAAGCGCAGTATTACGGGTGTACTACAAAGGTGCGTCACCATCGGTGACGGGAAAGCCATCCTCCAAGACATCCATGAGGGCATCTGTGGCCATCACGCAGGCAGCCGCTCCCTTGTCGCCAAAGCTCTACGAGCCGGATTCTACTGGCCAACGGCCATGAGTGACGCAAAGGACATCGTCCGAAGATGCAACGGGTGCCAACGGTTCGCCGACAAACCGCACGCACCCAGGTCAGAACTCAGACCCATACCTATAGCCTGGCCCTTTGCTCAATGGGGCCTCGACATGATCGTCAAACTGCCAAAGTCATCGAAAGGGGGACACATTTACCTCCTGGTCGCAGTCGACAAATTCACCAAGTGGGCCGAGGCCATGCCGGTCACCAACCAAAAGGGCAAAACTGCCGTCAAGTTCTTCGAGTCCATTGTCTACAGGTTCGGCATACCGCAGAGCATCATCACCGACAATGGATCAAACTTTATCTCCAAGGAGTTCCAGGACTTCTGCGATGGCCTCGGGATCAACATCACGTACGCCTCAGTGGCACACCCGCAAACGAACGGGCAAGTGGAAAAGGCCAATGGCCTAATCGGCGCTGGTATCACGAAGCGCCTCATGAGTCCACTCGAACGGAAAGCTGGAGCCTGGACGAAAGAGCTACCATCCGTACTGTGGAGCTTACGGACTACGCCAAACAGCTCCACCGGCTACATGTCGTTCTTCATGGTGCACGGAGCCGAGGCTGTGCTACCAGGCGAAATACGCCACCAGGCCCCCCGGTTCGTTGCTTACAGCGAAGCCGAATCCACGGCTGCACTCGAAGACTCCGTCGACACACTCGACGAAGCAAGAGACATAGCAGCAGCTCGATCAGCAGTGTACCAGCAGAGTCTCTGCAACTACCACAGCCGACGGCTACGCCCAAGGTCCTTCGTCAAAGGAGACCTCGTCTTGCGACTCAAGCAAGAGCGACCGAAGAAATTCGAGTCTCCATGGGAAGGACCCTACGTCATCACCGAAGTCATCCCAGGTGGCGCCTATCGCCTCAAGCACGTGGAGTCTGGAGTCGCATACTCCAACCCATGGAGCATCGCACACTTGCGGCGATTCTACCCATAGCTACCTACCCCTTTTACTTTCAATAAGGCTCTTCAGCCAAGGCTATTCAGCCGAACAATGTACTTCCTCCATTACGATATAAATAAAGCTAAGTGTTCCGCCCCAAAATCTTGTTCGCTACTTGCAACTTTACTTTATGCTACAAACGCACTCGGGGGCTCCCCCAACCTCACGTTTTCATCGACGAGGATCACAAGTGTACACCTGAGTAGCTGACAACGTCAGGCAAACGAAAAGGACACGTACTCAAACAAAGCATTACGTGCTCACAATAAACATAAACCTTTATAACAAAGGGCACAACATGCCCAGTCGAAATATACAAATTTTACATATATCTCTTTTATAGGCACTACCTATTCTAAAGAATAGCTTGAGCACGCTGCTCAAACAAATCTACTACCTGTTCGGCATACTGCCTTACAGCCGCATAATGCGGATGCATATCCCACTCGCCACCATCCGGCCGAAGGGGTGGCCCAGATGCTACAACAGACAAATCTACGTCAGGCCGGTGCAGCCTCACAAGGGACAACGCAGACTTCACTCCTACGACGAGTTGTTGCCGCACCAACTCCTTGACATTGCTCACGCTCCGAAACTTCGATAGAATACCCGTAAGGCTCGTTGGTACGACATCCAAAGGAAAAATGACATGAAACACCGATGCAAGCGACGTCTGCACCTGACGAAGCACCCGCGAAACCTGGTGCACACGATCCTGCACCGTCGCCAGAGCAATGGCACGGTCACGATCCATCCAGAAGAAGCCGCCAGCCTCCATGTCTTGTTGAGTCAAGCAATTGAACCGAACAGTGACACGCTCTTTCTCTTCCCTCGGAGCAAGGTTAGCACATGCGACACTCGCAGAACATAAGACGAAAGGCCAGCAGGCGCATCCGAAAATCTGAGCGGTAGCCCGAAACAAAGAATAACTTACATTGAAGCTGCTCAGACAACCGAAGAAGTTCCGCCATCAAGTACTCCTCCCTGGCCGCACCACGATCCGCCTTGGACTTCCAAACATCGGCATGATCGCGCAACCCAAGAAACTCCCTCTCAAGACTTCGTACACGGTCCCGAAGAAAAGCGAGTTGCGAGGAATCATCCAAAGATGGCCGCAGCTGCGCTGCAGGCGAGGTGTCAACAGGGTCAACACCCGAAGGAACCTAGAAGAGCAGAAAAGCAAAGGACACAAACATTCAGACAGTGGTAGAGCACAACTCAGAAGAATTCATTAAGCATATAAAGGCCACTACGTGGCACAATGATTGTGTTCCTCAAAATATTTACAACAAAAGGCAGACTACAAACTATCCTACATCTACAACGCCTAAGACGCGGCACCCTGAGTCGCCTTGGAGCCAGATTGCCTAGCCTTGGCCTCCCCTTGCTGCCACAGCGCATACTCAGACAGCAGATCAATGAGCTTCGGCCCATATCGCTTGCAGCGAGCAGAATAGGCAGCAAAGGCTACCTCGGATCCATCCGCGGTCGTCGGCATCCGGGAGGTGATCTGGGGAAGGTCCAACTCTTCCCCAGTCGCCAAGGCCATCGCCAGCCTGACGGACGCGCCGATGCCCTTCTGCTTGCGCTTGTATGCCGCAGGCGCTTCGGCTGACAAAGCCTCCGCCAGGGCGTCAACATCATCAAGGGCCGCACCCTTGGGGACAAGCTCCTTGTAGAAGCGGCCAAGAACCTCCTTCGCCTTGGCAAGGGAGTTGACGACGGTGCTGCAGCGATCTTCGACCGCCGTAGTAGCATCATCTAGAGCACTCCCATGCTCCTGAGCACCGTGGTCAAACTTGATGCCTGCGGCATCTGAGGCAAAAAGAAAAGGAATGAAGAAAGCGACACAGAAGAAGATAAGAAAATGAAAAGAAAGGAGCAAAACTAAGGTACTCACCTGAAACATCCTTGGTAGCAGCCATGAGTTTGCCCGCCACCTATTTTTCACGCGCAGACGCAGCCATGGCAAGCTGCTCCTCGCGGTCTGTAGCCTCCTGCTGCGGACGCTCCTTCGCTTCGGCTGCCTTGGCCAGCTCCAGCTCAAGGCGCTCCTTCGCATCAGCGGAGTCCTCAGCCTTCTTCTCCGATTGACCAAGGCTCTTCTTGAGAGCGTCGATCTCATGGAGAGAAGTATTATGCTCCTCCGCATTCAAAACAATCAAACGTCAGAAAGCAGGACAGGAATAAAGGGAGAAGCAACCCAAAGCATACGGGTACCTTGAAGCTGTTGGAGATTGGCCTCCAGCACCAGACGCTCCTGCACCAGCCGCTTGGCTTCCTGCACAAAAGGCTGCAGGAAGAAGAACAACCATTCAGAAAAAGGACTCGGGGGCTACGCCCAACAGGAGAGAGCAGAAGAAAAAGAATCACACGAAAACACTCGGGGGCTTCCCCCGAGACTCGAAGAGCAAACTCAGAAAACTCTTTTTCACACGCTCGGGGGCTCCCCCCGTGATTAGACGACTTACATGCTCCAACAGCGATGCCGAAGGCCCGCTGGCGAAATTCTGAGGCGCAACCACCTGCACCTCCTACAGAGGAGGATTCAGAGCGGCGCCCCTCGATGTTGCCACCGTCTGAGGATGAGGAGACGCAACCTTCGACTCCCCCATCATCTCCCGACCACCATCGCTGGAGGAGTCGTGGGAAGAATGCCTGCATACGAAACAATTAGCACAAGTACAAAGTCAACAAGAAAAAAAGGACAGCAGTATAACAAGAAACTTACGAGTCCAGTGACCTCAGGTCGAAGACAGGAGGAGTCCTTCGGGCTCTCTTCTCCCCCTTCTTCTCCTCCTTTTTCTCTTCCTTCTTTTCTTCCTTCTTCTGCTTCGCTGGCGGGTGCGGTGCTACATCCCGCATAGGAATGGCAGGAATGGGAGAGGAAGAACCTCCATGCCCGTCACTGTGACGATCAAGGCACAGAGGGTTTCTGGGAGTCGGAGGAGTCGAAGCATCCGAAGACTCGCTGGAGCTCCGCGATCGTTTGCGCGTGTGGTCCTCGCTCGACTCGCTGGCCTCCTCAGCTGGCGATCGTGCCGAAGGCAGTTCGGACACGGAATCCACCACGTCATTATCCGGCGCATCCGGAAATAATTCGGGCAATGGAGGTACCATGCCCGGCACCTTGAAGGTCTGCAAACAAGAAGGGACTTTGTCAGCAAACAAAGGAAAATAAATACGCAGTTGACAAAAAGCGCTACGCGCACGAATCTACACCTGTGGAACAGCCAACGTCGAAGAAAACGGCGGAGTCAGCGACTTCCCCGGGATTTTCTCTCCGGCCTTGAACTTCAACAGCGAGAGAAGGGTCCTGTCAAGATCCCCCTCGGAGATTTTCTCAGCCGAAACCCTCGTCGGATCACGGCGCCCAGAATAAAGAAACATCGGGTGCGCCCTAGCCTGGAGAGGCTGTACCCGACGCTCGAGAAACATGCGGATGATGTCCATGCCGTTCACTTCCTTCTCCGGAATCAACTGGAGATCCTCCACCCGACGGTAAAGGGCCTCTATCTCCGTATCCTCGCCATCCAAGATCTTGTTTTTCCAAGACCTTTTCGGCTCAATCTTTTGGGAGGGGTCAAAAGGAACAAGACCAAAATCTTGCCCAGGCACTACGGAGTCGCGGATATAAAACCATCGCCTCTGCCAGTACTGGACAGATTCGGACATGGAAAAGGAAAAGAAAAGAAGATTGGGACTGAGGGAGATGATGCAACCCCCAATGGGATAAACACCATCCGAACCAGACTGCCTCTTCACGGAATAAAGCTTCCGGAAGAGGCCAAAGTGCGGATCAATGCCGAGCCAGCACTCACAGAATGTGATAAAACAAGCAATGTGAAGAAGAGAATTGGGCGAAAGATGATGCAGCTGGATGCCATAGAGAAAGAGCAGTCCACGTGGGAAGTTGTGGACTGGAAAGGAAAACCCGCGCATAACAAAGGCGAGAAACATAACCCGGTACCTAGCGGGGGGACGGTGGATCACCTCGTTGCCGGGGAGTCTGACGGCCTCCCTATCCTGCGGGATCAAGCCCCGCTCGTGAAGCTTGCGGAGATCACTCTCTCGCGTCTCTGATCGCCGCCAACCACCGTCGGTGACACGGGTAGCGGTGGCGCTTTTCTTTTCTCCGGCGGCACTGGTACCAACCGCAGATGATGACTTATTTGATTTCCCCATCGTGCTACGGCGACGCCAGCAGTGAGAGCACAAAAGGGAAGATGGAAATGTGGAAGGAAATTCTAGTGCGCAGCAAGAATCGATGGAGCACAAGGAGGCAGTGAAAACAAGAACTGATGCGGTGAAAACAAACTGCAACTTTCCCCAATGATTATAACGACGAGGACGATGCACGGCAGCCGTCCATCTAGAAGACCTAACGCCAACGGTAGATCTGGACATACACGTGTTAGAATTACAACGAACCGTTGTTACCATGCCGTCCACTACGCACGGAAATCAAGGAGACGCCGTAATTATCTCCACGCCGCGCATGACCGGTCAATTCAAGGTCAGCAAGTGGGACCCACGTTCGTATAGTCAAGTCATCTCTGGCGCAGCAAACGCTTGAGGTCATTGATCGTCAGCACTGATGTCATCAAAAGCTATAATAGCAACAACTACAAGTTCTTCGGCTTCAAAGCTAAGAGTACTCACTCGAATCTACGATTCGACTAAATACTCGGGGGCTACTCCTATTAGGAGCGCTGGCCGCGCACCCGAAGGATGAATACGAACTGTTTCTTCGAGTCCTATGTCGAGTCTGCGACTCCACTACGGACTCGGGGGCTACTCCCATAGGGAGGACAGATTTAAGCATCCGAAAAATTTTCTGTACTACGGACTTAACAACTGAACGATGTTTGAACTAAAGTCTCCGCTCGAGTCTACGACTCGAACAGACACTCGGGGGCTACTCCCATAGGGAGCACTGGTCGCGCACCCTATGAATTCTTCGACTGCGATCTTTCGGATCAACATGCAAAAACTTTTTGGCAACTCTGCCCCAACAAAACGCTGAGTGAGCAACGATCTCCTTGGCCACCCGAAACACCTCCGCGGTGACAAACATTCGGATGCTGTGTTTGCGACACAAAGATAAGACCTACAGATATCAGCTGATGGCCTGGCAACGCACACGACTGCGCTCTGCTAAGTATGAACCCGTTCCAACAGGCGCGATGAAAAATCCCGACGGACGCGTTGGGTACATCAATTAAATTCACTGGAATTCCACTCCTGTAAGTCCTCCGTGGCCTGAGTCGAATTACGCAAGCATATGTTCCAGTTTCGAGTTGAGGGACTCGAACCCGAGGAAGATCGTGTTGTTTTGTCCTAAGACAGTTAACTGACCCTGATCCGTCGGATAAGTCAGGCACACGCATCAACAATCCCTACACACATACTGTTAATACATAGTTGCACCCGAAGGATTGAAGAGTCCTCAGCCGAATATATGATTCGACTGATCACTCGGGGGCTACTCACATGGTTATACCCTACGGGTACGTGATCTCAGTATACCTGGTCCAGCCCAAGGAAGGCCCACGGTGGATGTACGCCGGCCGATGAAGACTTTCGGGTGGCCCAGGCCCATGACGCCTTCGGATCCTTGGAGAGAAAGACTAGAGTAGATAGGAAATTCAAAGGGGTAAAACCCTAGAACCTGTAACCGACTAGGTCTACGCCTGGGACCTGCCTAAGTCTATATAAAGGCCAGGAGGGCACGACCTAGATCTCTCGACTCATACTTTCGCATACACACCTCCACGCTAGATTGCATCTGCGCACCCTTTAACCTTCGGTTCCGCCGTAATCAAAGAGCAGACAAGCAGGAGTAGGGTTTTCCCTCCGGGGGCCTGAACCTGGGTAAACCTTGTGTCCCCGTGTTGCTTGTTTGCTAACCGTTCCACGATCTCCAGCATCCCCATCTTCTCCAAAACCCAAGTCCATAAGAATGGGCATTGATGAGATGAAACCTCGTCAACTGCCGATCTTTCGGGAAGGAGGCCAGCGACTGGCCTGAGATTTTTTGATTTTTAAAGGCTAGGAACCATGGGTGAGGTAACTTATGGCCGCAATTGGACCATAAGTTTAGAGCTTGACACTTTAGGTCCTAGAGAGCTTGCGCAGGGGAGGAGAAGTCCCTAATGAGCCATCATGAACCATGGGTGAGGAAACTTGCAGCCAAGGAACGTGCCGTAAGTTCATAGCTCGACACTTTAGGTCCTGAAGATTTTGGATGCCGGAGGGAAGTGCCTCACGATCCGCCAAGAACCATGGGTGAGATAACTTGCGGCCGAGGAACGGGATCTAAGATCAGAGCTCGATGCTTTAGGTCCTGGAGATTTGGGCCGTGAAGGAACAGTGCCTCATGATCTGTCAGGAACCGTGGGTGAGGTAACTTGCAGCCAAGGAAAGGGCGGTAAGTTCAGGGCTTGACGATTTAGGTTCTGAAGATTTGGGATGCCGGGGGAAGTGCCTCACGAGCCACCCCGTAGGCCTCTCGAGAAGAGTACCATGGGGCCCGTGCTTACCCGTGATCCTCCTGAGGGGGGATCGTAGGTATCACACGTTCTGGCTGTCCTGACCGAGGGCGAATGTGCCTGGCTAGGTCGCGTATCTAGAGCTGACCTGTTTCGTTTATACACCATGTGAGGGTCTCAAGCACCGGGAACCATGGGTGAGGTGACTTACTGCTGGAGCTAGTCCGCAAGTTCAAAGCTCGACACTTTAGATCCCCGGCATTAATGGGGGCGTTCCGGTGATGGGCATCGTCCTAGCCCCCGCTCGTATGGTAGATACATGAGAACATAGCGAGCACATGGGAAGAAAGGAATATCCAGCGGAACGAATCAATTTGCAAGAAAAGCGGACAAAAATAGTCGACAACTGGGGTGGTTCCCTTTCTCAAGACCTTGCCCTCGAGGGAGTGAAAAACGCCGCCCGACAGAAAAGAGTGGGGACTGTGAGTCACCTTGGGAGGGCTTAACCGTGGCTTGCGCGACCTCGGGGGCACGGGGATGTCCCTGGCTCCATGAGCTCTTCTGTGCGACCGGCTCACCGATGTTGCTTCCGCAACCCTTGCTAGCCCCTGGGTCCCTCGCGTGAGCTACGGGTCCGGGGCACTAGGACACTGGGCCCTGCTGTGCTTGTTGCTTTGTTCTCGCCTTCTCTTGATGTCGTACTCCTCTCTTACCTCCCTAATCTTGACACACTCGCTGGTGTCGTGGCCTTGCCTTTTATGGAAGATGCAGTACGGGTACCGATCAGCCGCGTCGCTCCCTCCCTTCCTTAGGGGACGCCTCTTAGAGGCCTTCCCTGCTCGTCGGCCATTGCCTCCTCCCGGCTCCATGGTCGGGTCCATCGTCACATCCTCTCCACGGACAAACAGGTTTCTAGCTTCTGCCTTGGCACAATGACCCGCCACCACGAAGAGCTTGGCAACCGTTGAAAGGTTCTCTCCATGGTGTCCAATGTTGTCGAGCACCCGAGCGTCGGTGACCCCTTTGGAGAAAGCCGTGATGACCTCTGCGTCGGTGGCCTCGCTGACTCTGACTAGGCTTTGGTAAAAGCACTATAGATATTTGGGCAGGGTCTCACCGGGGCCCTGCCGCACCTTTATGAGGTCCTCGTAGGTGCATACTGGCCTGTCCGTGTCTGCGAACTTGGCAATGAAGAGACTGTAGAGCTCGGTCCACGAGCCTATGGATCCTTTAGGGAGGTTCAGCAGCCAAGTGCATGTCTCCCCCCGAGGCCCATGGGGAACCGGTTGGCGAGGATGCGGTCGTCTCCTCCCGCTGCCTCGACACCCGTGGTGCAGAGCTGTAGGAACTCCGTGGGGTTAGTGGTGCCATTGTAGCGTGGTGGCATATCTGGCTTGAACTTTAGGGGCCACACCACCCTGCGGAGGTGCTCGGCGAGGGCAGGGAAACTAGAGCTGAGGGTCTCCATGCTGCTGGCGAGGGCCGCCCTGTTTTGGAGCCCTGCAGTCAAGATGGCTTGGAGAATCCGGGCCTCGTGGCCTCAACGCCTTGCCAAGGTTACCCGCGCATCCTTCACCGAACGGACGACCTCGATCCGGCTTTGGATCTGCCCAGGATACGCCGGAGCTGGCAGATCTGTGCCCCCTAATCCCCCAATCCCGTCATGGAGAGGGGGTGGCGGGGGCGCGCTGTGAGCTATGTCACCCGGCCATGCTTCAATCGTTACAGGGCTGTTCCAGGAAACGTCCATCAGGGCCACAAAGCGGGCCTGCCACTCTTCCCGCGCGTCCTCGGCAAGAGAGTAGCAGAGAAGCTCCTTCGCCATGAGACAAGCCGTCTCTAGGGTGAGTAGGGCTCGGCGCACCTGGGTTAGCAAGGTACTCGAAGAGGAGTTTTCCCCGTGCCCCCATGAAGGGTCGTGGCGGGAAACTGTCGCTGGCTCCAGAGCGGGACGAGGGCGTGGGGCAGCGTGGCACGAGCCCCCGAGCCTTTTCGCTTGCTCCCGCCGGGAGTGGGTGTCGCGAGGCTTTCTATGAGCGGCCATGTTGGTGACATCTTCCGAAGTCCCTTCATGCACCTCATCCCCCAACTGGCGTGCCAAATGTCGGAGATTTGTCCCGCAAAGGAAACTAGGGTACAACGATCCCTTGTTTTGAGAGGGGCGGAACACGTAGTTCCAAGGATTCTTAGCGATGGTGGCGACGACGGAGCAAGCACACAAGAGAGAGGTGACACAAGGTTTTTTTACCCAGGTTCGGGACCCTCGTGAGGAGGTAAAGCCCCCAGTCCTGCTTTGTTGTATTGCTCGCTTGGTTCATGAGGGTACAATAGTGTATGCAAGTCTAGGGTTTTTAGATCATTGGGGATCGACCTGCTCTAATGTAGGAGAAGGGATCCTTATATAGGGTGGTGACGGGCCTCTTCCCCCAAAAATTAGGCGGAAAGGGCTACCACATTCCCGCCCGGGAGGTTTCGGCGTGCCTTGTCTTCTTATGGCCACCGACCAGCTGTAGCGCTGGCGCAGTGGACGGTCGTCCCGCTGTCCCGCTGCACCATCCTGGACTCTTTGCACCAAAGTGGTATGTCAGGAGCTACCATCTCCTAGCGTCACCCCTTCCACCCTTGCATAAATAATAGTGGGAAGCGCCTCGCTTTCCCAGGGCAGACCAGTCTTCGCGTGGACTTCCAGTTGGTGCGTCGTCTAGCGCGATGTGTCCCGGATCACGGATGTACACCCTCACGAGGCCTTGGCTCGCGGGTCTTCGGCTCATGAAAAGGTCGACCTTGCTGCCTGTCGGCGCTCCATATAATTCTTCTACCTCCCTGATGGTCACGCTCCTCGCGAGGCCCATAGGGAGCGCGTCTAGTGGGCCTGGTGCCTCGGTGGGATGAGGTACCCCAGTGCCATTAGTCCAACAAGCTCCAATGAATCTGATGGATAAAATGAATCGAGCACTACAAGTGAGGCGCCTCATAGGCGTTCGTACACATACGATGCTTGACGACGACTCCCAGTCCCTGACCCAGCACAGGTTGCAGAAGTAGATCTCCTAGGTCTAGAATCCCCGCAGCGCGATGGTGATCCGTGGTGAAGAACTCTCTCATTCGCACAACCCTTACAATGGGGCCATGGTCAAGAGAGAGAGAGAGAGAGGGCACTTGGCGGGGGAAGCCTCAAAGCTTGGGATTAAATAGTGTGTTTAAATCCTTCCATTTGCCCTCCTTTATATAGGGGGAGGGAAGGGCACCACCTCCCTCAAAGTCTCGGGTTGGGACTGATCAAAAGAGGAGGTGGAGGAGGTGGCTCCGGCCATCCCCACCATGGGACCCATGTGGGGAATAAGCCCACTAGGACCACCGACCCTCATTTGGCCCTTCCTAGGGCACGACCCTCCCTTTTGGGCCTTTTCCCCTAGGGAATTGGCCCATTAGGGATGGGCTGCCCATTAAATCATATTTAAATCATTAAATAAATATAAATAAGTGTATAATTCAATAATTAACATATATTTACATATTATTTAATTCTCTTTGTATCGAAACTCCTTCCGGACAACTCCGGACATCCGCCGGACTTTCCCAGAACCCTTCTGGTTTCCCTTTCTCTTTTCTTTGGTGATTCCTATGATACCCAAATGATCTCCGAGTGTTGTCAAACCCTTAATTGTGCTACCCTACGGTTTAGGAACACTCTAGACATGGTCAAGACCCCTATTGGACCAATGATCATGGGCGGGACCTGGATGCCCGTAATGACCCCTGTACATTCCATGAGAATCTTTGTCATTGAACCATTAAACATATAGCCATATTACCTTTGTTAATAGAGCCATATTCCCTTTGTTAATATGATATTTAACTTGTTTGAGACTTGATCAACAACATCATCATGTCTGGTTCAATATTGTTACCGACAAGTGCAACTTTACTCGTTCCAAGCTATGCCACCCCTCACACGCTGTAGCTTTATGGATGTCATGTCTCTGAGTGGGCCCAGAGTATCTCCTCGGCACGTGGAAGAATAAATCCCACTCTTGTCACATACGGATCAACATGCCCCTATGAATACTTGAATACACCTTTATCATCACCATTCTATTGAGTGACGTCTGATGCTAACAAGGCACTCTCGGGTGATAGTGATTTAATATGGTCTCATGATCTAAGGAATTGGTTACTATGTTTCCAATCATTGTAACGATGAACTTCATGACTTGACCATGTTTGACATGGGTGTGACCTATGGGGTCCTTATGATTAGTTACCCTAGGTGCATAAAAGCTTATGGCCCACAAAGGCCCAACGGAGTCCAAGAGGCACCAAACGAATAAAGACTTGCCTTACCGATCAAGGGATAGTCATGAACCAACAGAGAGTTTGCATTGTAATCATAAACTTGCAACCTCCCCGGCTATGGATCCAGGACCCATCCTCTCATATAAGGGATGGGAGGACCCGACGGAGAGGAGCACCTTAGTTTTCCAGCAATCCGCCATAAGCTAGATCAAATCTAGCGAATCAGCGACCTTGTAACCGAGCTTTCTCCATAATCAGACTACATCGACTTCCTTGTTTGTCTGATCAGCCGAAAAAAATCCCCAACGCTCTCTTTTCCACGAAACCCTAAGCCCGTAGCAATGGGCATTTCTGTGGTCACCCCTGGTCAATTGGTGCCGTCTTTGGGAACTCTGAGCGTTGGAATAATGGATTTGACGGTTTTCCCTTCACCAAGCAGCAACCCGACAAACAAGTTAGTGAGGTCCATTATGATCTCACCAATACGTTCCCGCCCACCCCTTTGTCGACTGCCATCGATTTTGACCAGGAGACCGATCTCGTGATCAGAAGTTTCCACTTTCACATGGGGGCACCCGAGAATCTTTGCCTTTTGACTCCGGTCTATTTGGACCCATCAGCTACACCTACATATCCTACGGCAACACTAGCGTCATCCATCGGCTCAATTGGGGAAGTTGCATCTAATCCGATAAACGTCGAAGAAACACGTGGAAACTCTATAGATCTGGAAGATTTGGCTAATCATTACGATGGCTTCTATTTCGGTTCAAACTCGCAGTCAATGCTGCAGCGCAACCCCAGTCCATCAAGCAAAGTTCCTAACGAAGCTGAGGAAAGCGTAGACTCTAGAATCAGGAAAGGGGAATCATACCCAGAGCAAGATCCCTGGGACTTTGATGGTTCACAAATCCACGTCTCTTATGGGTACAACAATGATGACAACCAAACGTACCTCATGCACCACCAACTGTGCGTGATCCTATAAGAAGGAGACACTTCAACACCCATGGACTCCAACAGTAACCCAATCATTAACTCTGTTGATATTTTGTCGGATGATGCCACAAGACATTGTGGGAACAGGCAAGACCCACCAGAGGGGACCGTCGCGTTGCACGAAGAGATAGAGAATACAATGGTGAGCGCACTTCGCCTACCCCTAGAAAACTGGCAGAAGGTCCGGGATGCTATATCGAGGGCAGTGCGCATGACAACAGATGCTACAAGGGAGGAACTAATGGCTTTCCAATATTTTCTGCACTACAAGAGAAGGGATTTACTCTGACTATAAAGGTATCTAGATGAAATGAAAAGGCTAGCCAATGAATCCATACTCCACCGGGCACAACTTAGCTCCACCCAAAATTTTGGCAGTGTCACTGGAGGACCATAGCCTAGGAGAGGCACTTCGCGGCTGCAGCGCATCCTAGAGGCCGAAAGGCATGAGTTGTCCAGAGACTTAGATCTGTCATTTATGTTAGTAGATTCTGCAGGTAACATTAAAGAAAAAAAGTAGAGGCCGCCCTTGTTGCCGCCCAAACCTACCTCCTGACAACTCAACCAGCAGCCGGTGGTCTGCGGGCAGCCATCCACCACTCCGCCCTCATGGGATTGGGTATGGTAGAAGAAACTCTTGCACAAGGAGAACAAGAAATCGTGCAGCGAGCTAAAAAATCACCACGCCATCGTAGCATCCCTCAGCACACGGGGAACACCCTACAATTCAGCTCCCCTCACCACGTGCGATTCACACATTCCTCGCGTGGGGACGAAGCCAGAAACAACATCACACATGGTCAATAGATCCAGGGAGGAACGCAGTAGCCGAACATATTCTGATAGAGAAAGTGATGACGAGCGTGAACCTTGTGGTGCCAGCTGCTTTACTTATTGGGTTCGCAAGACTCTGGTACCCAAGGATTTCAAGCTACCTCACGACCGCCAAAAATATGACAGACTCTAGGAACCCGAGGCATGGCTAGCTGATTATTTGCAAACCGTCAAACTTCTGGGTGGTTCGAAGGCCATTGTGATGCAAAGCCTCCAATTAAATTTAAGCGGTGTTACACAATCGTGGCTCAGGAAATTACCCGCAGAATCCATCAGTAGATGGAGCGATCTAGAGGATAAATTCATCCGAAATTTCAAGTCCACATTCAAGTGACCCGCATCTATCGAGGAGTTGCGGGCATGTAAGCAGAAACCCATAGAATCTATTAGGGCATACATCCAGTGGTGAAACTGTTGGGTTCGTATCATAGAAAACAAAAAATTTCCTACGATATGAACAACTAAGCACCAAGATATATCTATCTAGATACAAGCAATGGGTGGATATAGATCCATAAAGAACTTACCCTCGAAGACCGACAAAGCATTACGAGATTGGTTCTCGTGGATGATGTAGTCATTCACTTGCCGATCTCAAGATCGCAATGAAGTCTAGCACGTCCAACACCAGCAAGTCCAACACTGCAAAGCAGTGGTGCATCCGTGATCGCACACACGTCCGATACCCCGACAACCTCTGAGTTCTCACTCCAGCGAAGCAGCGGAAGAATCAAATCCTTCCAGAAAAAGACACCGGGAACATGTACCTCGCTAGTCCGAGGCAATGGGGAACATTCTAGAGAGGGAGAGATCATTCATGAGGTGTGAGTGAGATGGAGGGAGGGGGTGCCTTTTATAGGTGAGGGGGTGTAACACCCTCTGATCGGCCCTATGCAAGTTTGAGCGATTCCCGCCAAACCCGCATAGAAACGATTCAAAGGTGCCCACGAGGCACTTTCGAGCGATTGGAAAACAAAGTAATACCATTACACATTAGTCCACGATGGAACCCACAAAACAAATATATATATATATATATATAGCAATGACTCAAAAAGTCAAGAATACAGATATATAGTACAATGATCCAAATCACCTTGAAAATGATAAAGTATCTCAGTATGGACAAGATGTAAATTGGGCTAAGAGCCCTGAAGAATAACCAATGGCGTCCATAACCCTGCCCAGGCCAATCCGTAAGGGTAACCCTCCTAATGACATCGATCCTAAAACTGCGCAAACAAAATGGGTGCCAGCAAAGGGAAAACGAAAAAGAGAGCGACCAGTACTGAGGCCAGTACATGGCGAGGCTTAGAATTCGGCGGCTCTCGCCTACATAGGTATGGTGGACTGAAGCGGCAGCGCAACATGCAATAAACAACCTATAGAGACTTGACACAACTAGAGTCTTCATGTCTAGTGTCTCTATGCTCTCAACTGATGGAGAGTTCAACTCGACTCTTATGAGACAAGGATGCGAAGAACATCCGAGGTTAGTACATATTTGCTGGTGATAATGACTTATAGTATGCTTCAAGGTTGGTTCAGCTCCATGCTACGTGTGACGGCGGCGGTAGGCTGAGCTCCGGATTCATCTCACCCCCCGTAGTGAACCAACACACCACTACATGTTGTAGTGTGCAAGTCATTGGCATAACACTCATGGAACACCGTTCCACGAACATTAAACCCAACAGAGTAGTACAACAAAAACATCGCAGGTCCAAGGCCTGACTATATATTCATATCATATATCTTCATAGAAGATCCTCAGAACTTCCATGACACAATGATGTTCATTAGGAATGTTCCTATTCAATTCAATATCCAGAAGAAGCAATTTTTAGTCTAGTCTAGCACCAGATTTACCTCTAAGTCTATCTCAATAACTAATGGCTGACTATCACTTCATTAGCAATGTTCTAATGGCATGGTGTATATTGTTGGGATTTCTTTTCTGTTTAGATTTAGTTCTATCTACGCTAGTACTGACTATAGTATCTGACGATCTAACTCTAATGGACTAACTCCAGTATTCACGTATACGACTCCTCCCATCTTTAAGTTCCACTATTGCAGTCCGGTCATTGACTCCATAACCTAAGTAGGGTTTGAGAAGATAGATTAAGTATGATCATACTCATCAAGTTTTACTATGCGGTAGTTTGATGCACTATCTCTGCTACCGTGGATCGGAGATCCAAGACCTATGCCAGTCTTTAAAATTGGGTTTTTAGAGAAGGTAATTTTTACTTTAGAAAACTATGTCCATCAACTTTCACAGGTTGCTAGAACTTTATAGAGTTCCTTTCAATGCTATGTTCGTAATCCTTTCCTAGGATAGGGATTACCATGAAACATTTTATACACTCTAGAGAAGTGCGCTACTTTACCCACAAACATCTTTAGCCTTGTTACACAACCGGGAATTGTATGCACACAAGTGATGGCAACGACTCCGTGTGTACCAACTCGTTGGGACTCCAAGTGAAGAGTGTTGCAGGAAGCGTCTTTTCTCCACAAGGATGACTCGTGGGTTTATATCTAACGCCTGGGGAATTCGCTTAGAGACTTCTTTTGTTTTCTTCTTCAAGCAACCTACAAAATAAAGTAGTTTCCTTGTGTCCCCAACTCCACCATGTGGTTGTCAAGCACAAGGTTTCATATTATTAAAACAGAAATAAAGTATAAATAGATAAAAGTAAAATCAATCTATAACTAGACAAGAAAATAAAAACAATAAGGTAAAGGTATTTTGGATTTTTTTGTGTTTGCTGATATTAAAAGTTGTTTTGTTGTTTTCAGATTTAATTGGTGCAACAAGTACAAAATCAATGAAAGTAATAAAGATTGTGTTTCTTATAATAAAAGATTGAGCGGGGTTTCATGGTTCAGTTGTCAATTCTCTCATAAAGTGTGGTGGCATAAAACAATAAATGAGAAATAGTATATTGTTAAGTAACTTCATTATGTGTATGATAAGCATTTATATGGGCATACCATCCTATCATAAAGATGATGCAACACATCTCACGTATACTCCTCTAGAAAGAGATACTCCAAGCAATCTAGAACTAAGAACAAACAGAGTATAGCCTTAGGTACTTTGACATGATGGTTAAATGACAATATGCTACCTTAAACAAACAAGATCATATGGGTTGTCACTGGATGATAATAACACATGCATTCACTTTATCCCTAGTGATGTAACAAAATAAAGGTAAAAACCATAGTAGATCTTGAATTTGTTATCACTGTCCAATCACCACCATCGTGTTACTCCATCTAATACACACGTTCCCCCACACATGCCCTCTCATGCAAGTTGGATCATAACAAGTAATAAATAACGGGGTACATAATATGCATAGACTAATACATATCACTCATAATATAGATCAGATCTCAAATATTAACTCATAGAATAAAGATCTGCCACATAGGAATTACATAGATGACCATAATCATGTTGGGGAGCTCATATGGTACTAGAATAATGATAAATATCAGAGAGAAACAGATCAACAAAACGCATAGTACATAGGTGTACTACTACTCCCTCTTCATCATGGCGATGAAGCCGGAAATGTTGGAGAAGGTATAGATCCCACAGGAGGCGGTTCTGATGAAATTTCTCCCTCCAATCTTCACGGGTTCTATCTCTATTTCAGTGTTTCTGTGTTTCTACACCGCCTCCTTTGAAATCATCCTGGGGGTATTCTTATAGGTGTTCTTAGGTCACGAATTTGATCCAGGGCTCAAGATGGACGTCTACGGAGGCTCGAGGAGGGAATGAGGAGTGGTGGCGCGGCTAGCAAGGTGGGCCATGCCACTAGGCCTCGTTCGGCCTCGTGCCTCCCCTCTCGTGGTTCTTGTGCTCCGGTTTCTCCTCTTCGTGAAAAATACTTCTCGAAAAATCCTAGGTCCATTTGACTTTATTTAGGTCCTTGAAACTTAAAAATACACAAAACAAGTTTTTCCTGTCATCTAGAGCTATAAACCAAATAAAGGGGATCATTGGTAAATCCCCATAAATCAATGTAAAACGTGAATATAACATCGTATAAGTTATAAATATGTAGGAATAGGTGTCAATAAACTATAAAGTTCATGTATGCATTTCACATACATCAACAAGTTCCCATCCGGACATCCGTGGTCTGAGGCACAGTCTAAATATTTGCTAATCACTAGCTTTATCTACCCTGCAATCCAGTTATTGCAAAGAACTTAGTCAATGACCACAGTTCAGTTGCACGCCTTGGAATGACTGACTATAGTTGTTGTTTAATCCTAGGTTTTATTTCTCAATCCAACGATATCTTTTCCCATCATTGTTTCCATCGACCATCTCAGTAGATTATCCGACCACCTAGGTCCAGTAACCCAAACTCCATATTCATTATGACGACAGTATTTTGCATTTGCATGCAGGTGATAATGCAATACTTTTGAAAAGTAATTCAAAGGACATTCAAGCTTACACTTGCAAACAGTATGCAAGATTGGTCTTGTAAGATTTATGCAAGAGTGAATTTGCCTCCTGATTGCAAGAATATGCAATCAACATTCCTTCTAGTCATCGAAAGATCCAGATTTGAAGAGTAGCATCATTGGTCTGGTAAGGACTAATGTTTAAAGAATTGTAAATATGCTATTCGGCATAAAGTATGATATGTCATTATTCTACCCCTAAACTGACCCCCGTTGGTTTCATCTACGTGTTTGGTTTGCTTTTAGTTTGAGTGGTTTATTATATATTTGGTTTAAGTTCATGTTTACTTCACACATAAAGTAATGCTTAATAATTTATCTACATCACACATGACTCAAGATCATATAACACCAATATAATGCATGGTTGGTTTTAGTTGGTAATAATTATTTCTTAATAGTTTATTAGTACTAATTTAATTTTATGTTATTTTACAACTTGCAAAGTTATTTGGTAAATCACATGGATAAAATGGTATGATGACTTGATGATTATGTGGGCATGATATTAATGCTAGTGGTTTAAACAAGTATAACTCTATATAGATACTAATGAGTTGCTAACAAGGTTTAATTCAACTACTTCATAGTTGAACATGTAAGTTTATCTAATTAGAGTTGGTATTGGATTTGTTGGGGTTCGAGGGCAGAAAACAAAAAATTTCCTAAGATCGAAACCCTAATGCCAGGATCTATCTACTAGTAATGCAGTAATGGGAGGGGATACGGTATTCATACCTTTGAAGATCGACGCGGTTAATGTACCGCAAGGAACATGGTTGAAGAAGATGCTCTAACCTCGAGGTCACGAAGTCCAACGGCCCCCAAAACTCCTAGCACCGAAAGCACGGCGCCGCCAGAGGGAGTCACGCACGTATGATGCTTGACGACGACTCCCGCTTCTCCCCAATCTATCCGAGATTGCGTAAGTAGATCTCCCGGCTCCAAATCCCGCAGCACAATGACGCTCCACGGTGAAGAACTCCTCGCTCGCATAGCCCTAACAAGGGGGCCACGGTCACAAGAGAGAGAATAGATAGGCTACATAGGCCTTTTCTGTAGTTTCTGGTGTGATTTAATCCTCCTATGTGCACTTCTTTATATAGGCGGAGGGAGGGCTCTCTCCACCTTAGGCGACCCCATGTGGGACTAAAAAACTGGAAAAGGGGGCAATTCCCATGCCCAGCTGGGTGGGATGCCTGCCCACTCGCATGGCCCAAGCAACATCAGCAGCAGGTAAGGCGGTGGCTAGGTGGGATGGCCTGCCCACCCCCCGTGGCCCGGCAGTGAGCGGCCATGGCGGAAGCGAGAGCCAGCCCGGGTGGGCCAGTCCGTCTGTGTGCACGCCAGCGCCTAGGTGAGGAGGAGGCGGCATCGGCTATGGCTGGGTGGTCCATGGTGCGGCCCGCGAGCCAGCCCAGCAGCCCCCCCGCGCGGCCCACAGTACTTGCCGCCCACTTGGGATGGTCAAACTAGCCCTTTGCTGTTTTATTTTTGCCTTTTTTTTCCTTTTTTCATCCGTTACTTTTTAGGTAAAATCCCTCCGGGTTTTTTTGCCTAATAAGAAAGATACCTTTATAAATTTTTTATTCAAATATTTATTTAGAATATATTAATTCATAATTAACATATAATAAATATATATATTTAAATCATCATTTATCTGAAACTCCTTTCGGTCCCTTTTCCTCTATTCTTTCTCTGAACACCTTCGGATCTCTCTAGAACATTTTTGGTTACTCTCTTCTTATTTCTTTAGTGATTCCGAATAATCCATTAACGAACTCTAAGCTTCGTAAAGCCCTTAAGCATGCTACCCAACAGTTCAAGAACACTTCAGATATGGTCAAGACTCCTCTCTGACCAATGATCAACAGCGGGACGATCCACCAAGTTGCTCCAGTGAATCACAAACGACTTGCACGATTTACCCCGCACCCCGCATGATTTCCGAGGCATAAGGCTCCTCTGAGGTGACCGTTGGTCGGCCTTCGGCTTTCGCCGGCGTCTCACCGGCAAAAGCTCTGCATGGATTCCTCAGGAGGTTGTTGGAAGATCACCTACTTAGGTGTGACCACGGGGGGTAAGTTTCTTGAAGGTTCTCTCGCTCTCTCGGCCGATTCTTGGTTGGTTCTTATCAACGCCAAAGGCTCTCCTCTTGAGGGCAGATGCCTGGAAAATGGGGAGAAGATCTCTATTGGATCTGTTTTGAGGTTCCCCTCTCATCTCTCTCGTGTTAATGATTCTCTGGATTCTTCATCTGGTTTTCTTTGGTAGATCTCCTACCATCTCTGGAACAGATGAGGAGACTGGTTTTAAATGGCATGCCCTTTGCTCCTCTTTGTCGGCTGATGATCTTGAGCCTTCTAAAGGTTTTTTGATGCTTTTCCCTAGTTCAAAAAGGCTGGTTCTCCTCAACCACAATAAGGTGGTTATTGATGCTAGATACTTGATTCAAGGTGAGGTTGTGGCCTCGGGTATTTCTATTGATCTTCAAGTGAAGAGGGCTGTAGTTGGCGCACAGATTTTGCCCAGCCCTTTGGTTAAGAAATTTTCCCTCAATATTGAGAAGATTGTGCCAAAAACATTGGATTTCACCGAGGACCTTCCTTTGGAGTGCACTATCAAGGATGAATCTTTGAGTCGACCTGTCCTGGATTTTTCATTAGGGCAGGATTTTGAGAAGAAGATTTTTGATAAATTCAGGCATCAAGTTAATTTCCTTGGTGGCTTCAGAAAGAGACCTTTCTACCTGGTTTGTTCTTTTGGAAGAGCAAATTTTAAGTTGGATTTCCATACGGTTAGTCTTGCATTCCAAGCTTGTTTTGGTGGTCAGGCTTCTAAATTCCAAGTGAAATTTCTGCAGGATAGAACTTTTCGTTTCTCGGTTGCTTCAAGGGCAGTGGGTTTTGAAATGTACAATATTTCAAAGTTTTCATGCAAGTCGTTTGTGATTCACGTCAACCTTTGGGCTAATGGGGGCCCAAATTGGATTTTTGAAGAAAAGTAATTCTACAAAGAATCTGCAGGAGATTGGAAAGTTGTCACATACAAAAAGAAAAGTTCCAAAAAATCTCCTTCATTGAAGCCTAGCAATAAAGGTGTTTCTGTTTTCTATCGGCTCAAATTTCCGAATCCTGTTGCGGTTTCATCGCCTGCTCCTGCTGAACATAATAAGTGCAATTTCAAACCAAGCATTCAAGATAGATCCTATGCGCAGGTTCTCGCTGATGGCGGTGTTAAATCAGTAGTAACGCCGGTCGGGTCATCAGGAGGCGCCAATCGCGCGGCTTTTAAACTACCTGGTCCCATTCATTTTTTGAAATTCCCTTCCTTCCCAAAATGCTTGTGGCCCGACAATTCTTACAAGGGGTGGTTCAAGGCCTAGAAGAATCCTCATTCTCGGCCCATCGTTCACAACAGTTTTCACGAGTTCACCATTTCTTTGCAAAAAACGACTGCTGTTTTCCCTGTCTCCTCAACTCCCCCGTCTGCAGAAACCCCATCCCTCCCTTGCTCGTCGCCGGTGAAGACTGTCGAAATGGCGAACATTCCTATTGATCCTGCTCCTTTCTTGCCGAATGGCTTCCAAGTTTTGCAAGTGGCTGGATGGAATCGTGTCAAAAGGATGGTGGTGCCGCGGAGGTCGAGGACTCATGAACAGTATGCTATCGCTACCATTAATCCCCTCCCCCTGGTCCAGTCCCTTTCTTGAATATTCGTGATGTTCTGGTCGATTTCCTCAACAATGAGGCTTGTGTTCACTTTCGGGATGTCCAGGCATGTCCTTTTGGGGCTGCATATGTGCAATTTCACCATGTCAGTGACAGGGACGGGCTCATTGCGGCTAGCCCCATTCCGTTTCAAGATGTGCATGTTTCTTTTGTTAAGCATAATGAGGGGGAAAATTGGAGGAGGGATCAATTCAACAATGAATGTTGGGTGATGCTAGTTGGTCCTCCCTTGGACCACTGGCATACTGAGGATCTGAATGCGGTTTTTGCTGATATTGGGAAGGTCCTTTTATGGGAGAGGGACCAGGATCAAAAAGGAAGGATTCTTGCAAAGATACGTGTTACTGATCTGGTTGATATCCCCAAGAGTGTAAGGTTTACTATTGGCGACTTGGTGGAGTCTGAATCCTGGAATTTTTCTGTTGAAGTGTTGCAAAGTGACCTGCTTGGGGGGGGGGGGGCACCTGATGAGCACCCACTTCCAAATGACAATGAGGACCCACATCCTGCACCTGTCTTTGGGCCCTAGATCCCCCTCCTCCCCCTCCCCCACCTGCTCCTGGGGTTGGTTGGTGTCAGTGGTTGGCCCGTGTGCAGGATCCTGCTCCTGAAGGTGACAATAATGAAGGTTGGGGCCCCTGGGAAGCTGCTGCTGCTCCTGTTCAAGGCCATGTATTTGCTCCTGGTGAAGACATGCCAGTGGATAACCATAATCTTCCCCCACAGGATGTTAACAGTGGAGTTACAGGTGCCATCCTTGTTAATGACTGGGAGTCTGATGATGATGAGTCTGTAAATGCTGATCCTGTGGTTGCTGAGGGCCAGGAAGTGGTTGCTGGACCTCAAGGTGTTGGTATTGGTGAGGGCCTTCAGAACATTTTGCAGAGCTATTTGGTTGATGATGATGTAAACTCTGATGATGAGGGGAGAGTGGAGAGCCCCATGGATACAGGTGCTGTGGCTGCTGAAAATGAGGATTGGATGTTGGAGGATCAGCACCTCCTTTCCCCTAATGAAGCACATCTCTAGGTGGGAATGGTGAGAACTTTTGTGTCAATACCTGATGTGCATGCTGCAAAACAGGGTTTTTCCCAACAAGACCTGAAGCTCTGGGAAATTTATTTTGCTCCTCATATTAAGAAGAACTCTTCTTCAAATGGCTCTCCCATGTGTGATATTCCTGTAAGTTGGTTTAATTTTATTACTCTCATGCTTGATACTCCTGAGAAGTTTAGTTGGGTCAAGAGCTTTCTTACTTCTCCTTTATGGGAAATTATTAAAGAACCTATTGCTGAAGAGAGCTCCATTTCTTTCATCATCCCTAATGAAAGCATTTATCAGATGGCTCCTCCTTGTCTGGGCATTGAAGCTAAGAAATCTTCCTGCTCTCCCTCCACCCTGTCGTGGGAATGGCCATGGCAGATGCTGCAATCGGCAGCGAGTAGTAGAACGAGGGGCAAGGGCGGCCAGCCATCTGCGGTGCGAGATGAGGGAAAAGACACAGGGTTTTACCCAGGTTCGCCCCCCCGGAGGGTAAAGACCTACTCCTGCTAGATTGTATTATGGAGGTGTTTACAATGGGCGAACTCGGCGACTAGGCGGCGAGTTGCTTGGGTGTATGAGGGAACGTGTCTCTACTCACCCCGTAGGGAGGTTTATATAAGCTCACCTCCCCTAGGGTTTACATATCTCAACCGATTCAGTTACAGCTTTGGTAATCGTTTAACCTAATCCGACTGGGCCTATCTACTCGCCTGGGCCTTCAACTTCCAGTCGCCCAATAGCTTGCTGGGCTTTGATCCACTCGCCGTTATGCAGGCCCACTCGCCAACCCTTGGGCCAGTCGGAAACGTCCCGCTGAGTATACCCCAGTAGGCGTATCCCCATCAGTAGTCCCCGAGGCCGTCGTTGATTAGGCGTGAGTGGCTGCTGGCAGTCGGAGTATACGGCTTCAAGTTGGCATCCAGTCGAATCGTCGGCGGGCTCCTGCATGAAGGAAAAAATCCGGCGAACCGAGTTGCGTCTTGGGCGAGTTGAGCCAACGAGACGCGGTCTCGGCGAGTGACTTAGCGAGCCGAGTGGCTGGAGGTGGACCGTCGGGCGTGGTCAAACTAGCCGTTAAGGTAACTCAACGGTAACTTTTGGCGTAATCATCGCGCGGTAACGGCCCCCTAATTTGGCGGGCAACTCCCGCTATATAAGAGGAATGGTAGGCTATCGCAAAGCCAACCGCCCACCATTTCTTCCGAGTGCGCACATCTTCCTTCCTTTGATTCCGCGATCCAATCGACCCGCAATCCTCCGACCTCCAAACAAATCCTCAGCCATGGCCCTCTCCACCGAACCTTGGGGTAGATCCAAGTGCACCAGGGCGCAGCTGGCCTCCTTCGAGGAGGCCGGAATCCTGCGGGCCGGCTGCTGGCGTATCCCCGCAGCCGGAGAAACGACCCCAAACCCGCGAGAGAGAGAGAGTTCGTCTGTTTCACCAGTCACCTCGAGCGGGGATTAGGGTTTCCCACATCTTTGTTCTTTCGGCGTTTCTGCGCCTACTACGGGATCCAGCCCTCAGATCTGGGTCCCCATAGCATCGAGCAGCTCGCCATCTTCGTGGCGTTCTGCGAGTGCTACTTGGGCTGCCGGCCCTACTTTCCCTTGTGGCAAGATCTGTTCCATGGACGGATCAGCCGCGAGGAGGCGGGCGGCCCAATGCTAGCCGCGGGCGGCTTAACCTTCCAACTCAAATCCAAAGCTTCCTTCTTCGACCTGATGCTGCCGGCCAAGGCAGCGAGCGACTGGAAAAAGTCATGGTTCTACGTGACCGAGGCGACTCCGGAGGACGAGGCAGCGATCCCGCGATACTCGGCCAATCGTTCCGAGCCACGCCATCTCCAGGTCGGCAAGCTCCCCGACGACCAGCGGATGGTCATCGACGAGATGCTCCAGGCCATCCGTGGTCTGAAGAAGAAGGGGCTCCAGACGGTAAACTTGTACAATTGTTGGCTTGGGCGGCGGCTCGTTCCGCTCGCCCAACGCGACCATTACATGTACCAGTACACGGGCCGGGGAGACTCGACGAAAGCCTGCCTCGACGAGTGGAAGCTGGAGGACTACCTCTCAGCGCTAAAGAAGATCACCCAAGCAGCATACACGGATGCGCAGGCTGGGGTCCCTCCCTACACCGTGAAGCGTCCGGCTCCGACGGTAATCTTTTTATCTTGTTCGCAGTCGCAGCGTGTGCAGTCGCGGTAATTCTAACTCTGTTTCGTGTTTAACGCAGCTGTTCCAAGTGGTGGAAGGGTGGCTACCACCCGCCGACGACGAGAGCCCCGGGCCATCCGCCCAGGATACAAGCGAGTCGCCACCCGCCAAGGGTAATGAGGACGACGAGGACGAGTCCGAAGAGGAGATTGCCCCACTGGTCCGAAAGACCCGCGGGCAACGTCAGCGCGAAATCGAAGCGAGCAGGAGCCTCGAGCGTCATGACGACGACGACGAACTCCCAGAGACCACCTCGCGCCGTCAGGCCACTCCCGCGAAGAAGAAGAAGAAGGAAAAGGAAGCGAGGGCCCCCCTGAGAAGGAAGACGAAGCCGCCGAAGGCGGCCTCACCGCCGCACTCAACGAGCAGCTCTGATGCTCACAGCTCGGCCGGTGACGGCGCAGCCCCGGCGACAACCGCGCTAGATGCGCCATCCGTGGAAGTGCCGCTGGCCTCAATGCCTCCGCCCTTCGCGCCGGTCCCCGTACTAGGGAAGGCTCCGGCTGTGGCGACTTCGCCTCGCAAGGAGGTCCCGAGCGCGGCGGTCTCGCCCCGCAAGGAGACCCCGGCCGCGGCAGCTCCAATTCGCGAGGAGGCCTCCGCCGAAGGCGTCCCGGAGGCGCCAACCGCTACCTCAACGTCAAAGAAGCCGTCCGTATCCTGGGCCCCCGACGTCCTGGAACTGGGGCTCAGTCGCCGACTGGGCCCTGAGCTGGAAAAACCGGCCAGCCTTCATACAGGGCTGCGTTTCATTCCAGTCGCCAAGTGAGTGCACTCGGCCTTCTCTATTTTCTTTTAGTACTTCGATTGTCTTTTATTGATTTGATTCGATGTGCAGGACCGGAGTGAAAAAGATGGGTCACCCGACCGTGGCCAAGGTACCCTCCGCCGCTAGCGAGGAGGACCCTTCCCGCAAGAGGAAAGGTGACGAGGTCGCCGCCTCAGCGGAAGGTAGCAAGAAGGCCAAGGGCGACGACATCATCGCCGTCTCTGACGACGCGGCGGCCGCGCCGGCTGGACCCGCAGTGGAAGCAACCGCGTCTACGAAGGAGGGAGTTTCCTTGCCTAGGCCGGAGGAAGCGACTTCCTTTGGGGCAGGCGCCTCGATTGCTACCTTCCCCCGCTTCATGACCAAGGCGGCCACGGCGAGTGGGGCTGCGGCCCCGAGCCTCGCTCCAGGGACCGCCGACGCTGAAATCGACCAACGTCGCGGGCACACGCCGGCGCTGCTTGCGTCTGTGGACGCGGTACAACTTCACGACATGCTTGGTGCGGCCATCCAGGTACCTCCAGTCCCCGAGGATCAGGTCGGTGCTTAGCAGCGGCTTGATTCTTATAGTTACTTGTTTTGTACTTTCGAATCCAGTCCCCGAGTGCGTATGCGCTAAATTTTAGCGGGTATGCACTGAGGAATTTTCGTGGTCGCCAGTCCCCGAGTGCGCACTCGCTAAATTTTAGCGGGTGGGCACTGAGTAATTTTCATGTATGCTGACTTTGAAGATGCACAGGGTCTGCAGCTGGAGTCGGCAGAGCGATTGGCTGCGAAGCAGCGTGCTGAGAAGGAGCTGGCCACTATCCAAGAAGCAAACAAGGAGCTTCAGGCTGTTGCTGCGCAGGCGGAGGTGGCTCGCCAGGAGCTTGTCCCTGCTGGTGAGCTGGTGGCAGTGCGGTCTGCGTTAGGCACTGCTGAGCAGAGGATCGCCGACCTCGAGCGCGAACTGCGGGAGGCAAAAGAAGAAGCAAGCTCGGCGAACGGGCGAGCTAAGGCCGCCATTGCGGCCGCGGAGGAAGACCGAAAGGTGTCGGAAGCCCTCATTGTTGGGCTTCAGGACGATCATACGTCGCTTCAGAGCTTCATCACGGGACTCGCCCGCCCGTTGCTTGGTGAGTGCGTCTTTCCTGTCTTTCGGTTGTATTGTTTGTGGTTTCCATGGTACTCATAATTGTCTCCTTCTCGCAGGTCATGTTATTGGTAGCCAAGAAGAAGCGAGCTCTCTTGACGCAAGGGGGTGCGTAAGCATGCTTGTCGATTCGGCGACGCTGTCGGCGACGTGCATCCGCGCCTACCTTCAAGAGATGTCGCCCACGGAGGTTATTCCCAGTGACCTCGTTGAGGTGTGGGAGTACTTGGAGAAGGCGCCCGCGGTCGTAGAGTTCATGACGCGGTCGGCGTTTCGGCGCGGAGCGTCGACAGCTCTGAGCCTTGGACTCGCCCACTTCCCCGAGGACTTCGACCTCGACGATGTGACGAGTGGGTATCCTTCGTCGACTGGCGCGGTGGATCTGTCCGAGGTTCTCAAGCTGCAGGAACGTGCCGCCGCGTACTCGGAGCGTGTCTGGGCGATGGGCGACCTCCTTCCCTACCAGGAAACGGTTGTCGCGCCAAACGACCCCGAGCCGCCGCATCGTGACTTCAAGGTCGAGCAGCCTTTCCGTGCGGCGATGGCGGGTGAGCTGACGACGTATCCGTCAAACCCGTACACCGCGTTCATCCGTAGGCGCCGGGATTCTGGTGCGTCATCGTCGAAGCCTGCAGAATAGGGTAGTGTGCCTAGATATGTTAGCAGCAGTTCTGCCGAGCAGGCATAATTTGTAATGTAAGACAATGTGATGTGCGATTGAATGGAATGTTGTGTCCATTTTGCTAGTTATTTGTGTGTTTTGGATTGATTTTTGGATGAGTCCCCGAGCGCGTCCGCCCTTTTGTGGGGTTCACCTTGTATATGATGTTTGTTGTTATCATGTGTTTTGTTAGTTTAGTCGACTCGCCCGAGCTCGGAGAGCCAGTCGCAAGGCGACTCCCTTGAGTGCTCTGTACTTTACCGTTTTCCCGTACGCGAACGGGGTCGGGTGGCCGAGTCCCCGAGCGTGGTACTTGGTAGTTAAAGGCGCGACTCGAGGGTGGTTGAGGACTGAGCGCGTTGGTGTGGGCGCGTCACTCCTGCCTGGCCCGGAGGGTCAGTCGCGTGGCGAGTCCTGGGCATGCTCTCTTACTTGGCGTTTTCCCTGACCGATCGCGACGGACTGGTATTCAGTCCCCGAGCGTGGTACTTAGCCGTTCGAGTCGCTATGCCGAGGATGCAGAGGACCAAGGTCGCTGTGGGAAGCGAGGACAGTTGTCTTGGTTCACAAAACCAGTCGAGCTAGGCGACTCCAATGGGGCTCCGGATTGGCGTTTTTCGTGGACGACGCAAGACCTGAAAAGACTCAGTGCTCTTACGTCGCACTACTTAGCCGTGCCGGTCGCTGTACCAAAGGTTGACTTCTGTATTTTAGCATGACGCTGTTTATTACGAGTGCGAGTGGCACAAGGCATGGAGAGTAGACGAACTTCGCAGTAACCATTTCTTTTATTTCATAGCGACTGGAGAGTACATATGTGGGGTTCTAGGAGTAGAACTTCCGGAGGAGATTTACATTCCAAGGCCGTTTGACGTCGAGTTCGCCGTCCCCGCGGACGTCGATGAGGTAGTAGGCGTCGTTGCCGAGTACGCGCCCGATAGCGAACGGGCCTTCCCACGGAGGGGAGAGCTTGTGCATGCCCTTCTTGTCCTGGATGAGGCGTAGCACCAGGTCGCCTTCCTGGAAGGTGCGGGTTTTCACCCGTCGGCTGTGGTAGCGGCGGAGCCCTTGCTGATAAATGGCGGTGCGCGATCGGGCGAGGTCGCGTGCTTCGTCGAGTTGGTCGAGCCCATCTTGGCGGGCCAGCTCGTTTGCGGCTTCCGTATAGTGGACGACCCGCGGTGAGTCGTGTTCGAGGTCGGTGGGCATGACTGCTTCGGCGCCGTAGACCATGAAGAAGGGAGTGAATCCCGTCGACCTGTTGACCGAGGTGCGGATTCCCCAGATGACGGAAGGTAGCTCTTCGACCCAGCATCCGGCGGTACGCTCGAGTGGTACTTGGAGTCGCGGCTTCAGGCCGTGGAGGATGCTTTGGTTGGCTCGTTCCGCCTGGCCGTTGGATTCCGGGTGTGCGACTGACACGAGGTCGAGCCGGATGTGGTGCTCTTCGCAGAATTTGGCCATTGCTCCCTTGGCGAAGTTTGTGCCGTTGTCCGTGATGATGCTGTTGGGGAACCCGTAGCGGTATATGAGCTCGCGTAGGAACTTAGTGGCGGTCTTCCCGTCGCATTTCCGGACTGGCTTGGCCTCCACCCACTTCGTGAATTTGTCGACGGCGACCAGCAGGTGGGTGTAACCAGAGGGGGCCTTCTTGAAGGGGCCTACCATGTCCATGCCCCACACGGCGAATGGCCAGGTGATGGGGATTGTTTTGAGCGCCGAACTTGGAACGTGCGTCTGGTTGGCGTACTTCTGGCACCCGGCGCATCGCTGGACGATATCGACAGCGTCGGCGTGTGCGGTGGGCCAGTAGAAGCCGTGTCGCATAGCCTTGGCGACCAGGGAGCGCGCGGCAGCGTGGTGGCCGCAGTCGCCTGAGTGGATGTCGTGTAGGATTTTGCGTCCTTCAGCCGGTTGGACGCAACGTTGGAACACGCCGGTGACGCTGCGCTTGTGTAGCTCGTCGTCGATGATGGTGTAGGACTTACATCGGCGAGCGATCATTCGAGCGCTTGTCTCGTCTGCGGGCAGGGTGCCGGTCTCCAGGTAGTCGATGTAGGGCTTGGTCCAGTCGTCTGGCTCGGTGATGAGTGCGACCAAGGCTGCCTCTGGTTGGAGAGGGACTCCGATGTCGATCTCCCTCGGGGGAGAGACTGATGGTTTGGAGATTGTGTCGAGGAACACGCCGGCGGGTGGTGCGAGTCGAGCCGACCCGATGCGAGAGAGGGCGTCGGCCTCTTCGTTTTTCCGCCTGTCGATCCACTCGACAGAGTAGCCGGTGAAGTGGCCGCCCAACTTGTCCACCTCTTGGCGGTACGCCGCCATGGTAGGGGAGATGGCGTCGCAGGTGCCGGCGACTTGTCCCGCAACGAGGTCGGAGTCTCTGTAGCATCGAACGCGATTGACGCTCATCTCCTTTGCGGCTCGCATGCCGTGGAGTAGGGCCTCGTATTCAGCCATGTTGTTGGTGCAGGGCGTGAATTCGAGGCGGAGGATGTAGCGGAGTTTGTCGCCCTTTGGTGAAGTCAGCACTATCCCCGCGCCTGCACCGTCCGCGTTCTTGGACCCGTCGAAGTGCAGGTTCCAGTAATGGAGGTACGGCGGCTTTTCCGGCTGCTGGGCCTCCTCCCAGTCGGCGATGAAGTCTGCCAGTGCCTGGGACTTAATCGCCCTTCGTGGCTCGTATTTAATGTTGTGGACGCCGATCTCGACGGCCCACTTGGCGACCCGCCCGGTCGCCTCGCGATTGCGGATGATGTCTTGTAGTGGTGCTGAGGAGACGACCGTGATCGGGTGCTCCTGAAAGTAGTACGGCAGGCGCCGCTGAGCCCTGAAGACCGCGTATACTAGCTTCTGGTACTGCGGGTATTGCTGGCGCGACTCGGTGAGGACCTCGCTGATGTAGTACACCGGCCGCTGGACTGGGCGCTCCTTTCCTTCCTCTGGTCGTTCGACAACCATTACGACACTGACGACGCGCTCGGACGCCGCGACGTAAACCAGCATGGGCTCTTTGTCAGCGGGTGCGGCGAGTAGTGGTGCGGCGAGTAGCACCTTTTTAAGGTCGCGGAGCGCGTCGTCCGCCTCCTTGTCCCACTGGAAGGTGGGATTCTTGCGCATCAGGCGGTATAGGGGCATCGCCTTTTCGCCCAGGCGGGGGATGAAGCGACTGAGGGCCGCTACACGCCCGGCCAGCTTCTGGACGTCGCGCAGGCACTCGGGTTTGCCGAGCCGGGCGATCGTGTCGATCTTCGTTGGGTTTGCCTCGATCCCTCGTTTGGAGACGACGTATCCCAGTAGTTGCCCGGCGGGTACACCGAAGGTGCACTTGCCTGGGTTGAGCTTTATCTTGTACCTCCGCAGATTGGCGAAGGTCTCTGCTAGGTCGGCGAGTAGGTCGCCTTGGCGAGCGGATTTCACGACCACGTCGTCGATTTAGACGTGGATGTTGCGGCCAATTTGGCTCGCTAGGCATTCTTGCATGCACCGCTGGTAGGTTGCCCCGGCGTTCTTGAGGCCGAAGGTCATGGCGGTGTAGCAGAAGGCTCCGAATGGCGTGATGAACGCCGTCTTCTCCTCATCCTCGACGGCCATTTTGATCTGGTTGTACCCGGAGTAGGCGTCGAGGAAACATAGCGACTCCGAACCCGCGGTTGAATCGATTATCTGATCGATCCGCGGGAGGACGAACTGCTCCTTTGGGCAGGCGCTGTTCAGGTTTGTGTAGTCGATACACATTCTCCAGGTCCCGTTTTTCTTCTCGACCAGGACTGGGTTTGCCAGCCACTTGGAGTACTTGATTGGCCGGATGAAGCCGGCAGCGAGCAGGCGCTGCACTTCCTCGGCGATTGCTCGACGGCGTTCTTCATTGAAGGGCCGTAGCGACTGCTTGACGGGTCGCACTTTGGGGTCAGCGTTTAATTTGTGCTCATCGAGCTCCCTAGGGACACCAGGCATGTCGGAGAGTTTCCATGCGAAGATGTCCCTATTCTCACGAAGGAACTCGATGAGCGCGCCTTCCTACGCTGGGCTCATGCCTGTCCCGATCGTCACCGTCTGGCTGGGGTCGCCTGGGACCAGCTCGACGGTGCGGGTGTGCGTCGTGGCCTCAAAGGTTGAGGTGTTTGTGCCCTCTGAGTTGGGCCTCTTGAGTATTGTGGGGTCGTCATTGTTGACCCCGCTCGCGTATTTGGCGAGATCGTCGGCGTGATTAGCTTCTGCCGCGATGACGGCGTCGGCGAGTTCGGCTCCTTTGGCCTCGCATTCGGCGGCCATGTCGGGGTCGCCGTTGATGGTTATGACGCCGCACGGCCCGGGGAGCTTCATCGCGTTGTACGCGTAGTGGGGCGCTGCCATGAATTTGGCGAACGCCTGGCGCCCCAGGACGCAGTGGTAAGGGCTGTCGAAGGGCACCAGCTCGAAGACGATCCGCTCGGTGCGGAAGTTTGCCGGAGTGCCGAAGGTGACGGGTAGCGTGACCTTGCCGATCGGGTACGCCTTCCGACCGGGGACGATGCCGTGGAACGTGGTGTGGGTTGTCTCGATCATCGACTGCGGGAGCCGCAACCGCCTGAAGGTGTCGAGGTAGAGGATGTTGATGGAGCTGCCGCCGTCCATCAGTGTCTTGGGGAGCCAGTAGTCGCCAACCTTGGGCTTGACCACCAAGGCGACTCGTCCTGGGTACTCGATGCGTGGCGAGTGGTCTTGCCGGCTCCAGGTGATGGGCTGTTCCGACTAGTTGAGGAACTGGGGGACGTCTGTTTGGGCCACCGCGTTGACGGCGACGGCGCGGGCGATGACCTTCTTCTCGCGCTTCGTGTTGAAGCCTGTGAAGGTGTGGAGCGAGCCGGCTACTTTGCCGAATTTTCCGCCATTTGGCGGGTCGTTGTCGGTGTCCTCCCGCGCGTGCCGTGCCTTCTCGATTTCCCTGAGGGTGTGGCAGTCGGCGGTGGTGTGCGTGGCGGGCTTTCCTTCCCTGCTGTGAAACGCACATGGTTGGTTAAGGAGGGCCGCGGGATCGAACCTTGGCTTGTTCTTGTAGTTCCCGCCATCGCGTCGTTGCCCTCCATCGCGGCGGTAGCTCTTGGGCTCGCGTTGTGCGTGCCCAGCGTTGGCGACGAAGTCGACTCGCCCGTCGTTGCGGCGCTTGCCTGTGAGGCGGGTGCCGCTGTAGCGTATGTCGGTTCGGCGTCCGCCGTCGTTGCCGCCCGTGCGGCGTTGCCCTCCTGACTCGTCGTCGACGTCTTGGTTGGGATCCTCCTCGGCGTACCGTTTGGCGATCTCGAGGAGGTCGGGGATGTTGTCGAGTGTGCGGGCGTGTCGCTTGAGCTTGGCGACTAGAGGCTCGTAGCGGCACGAGGTCTTGAAGCAATGGATCGCGGTGTCCGGGTGGATGCCGACCGCGTTGTACCAGAGCTCTTGCCACCGTTGGACCCAGTTGCGGGTCGACTCGCGGGGTCCCTGGACGCATCATTCCAGGTCCTCGATGGTGGTGGCGCGGGTGTAGGAGCACTCGAAGTGCCTGACGAAGGCGTCTCGCATTTCCTCCCAGGAGTCGATACTGTCCTGGGGGAGCGTGTTGATCCATTGCCTGCACGTCCCCTCCATCATCAGTGGGAGGTAACGGGCGGCGAGTAGATCAGTGTGACCCGCGATCCCCATTGCCATGAGGTATGTGTCAAGCCAGACTGCGGGGTCGTACGAGGAGTCGTATTTTTCTATCTCCTTTGGCGCCTTGAAGTTTGGCGGGTACTTTTCGCCTCGGATCATTGGTCCGAAGCACTTAGGCCCTAGTCGACTGAGCGACCCCATAGGCTCGCCATCGCGGCGATTAGCTAGGGTGTGCCGCAAGTCGTCGGGCTGGCGTGCGCGCCAGTTTTGGTTGTTGATGATGTGAGTGCGGGCGTCGATGGGTTCTCCGTTAGCGGCGACGAAGTTGGTCGCCGGCCTGGGATCGTTGGTGGAGAGTGCCGCGTTCGCGGGTCGGCGTTGGAGCTGCAGTGGCTCTGGTGGCGGGCAATTGAGGGTGTTTGCCGCCGCTGGGCGGCCGCTTGAGGCCGCCCTGCTTCCTGAGGAGCGTGAGTATACTCGCCCTTGCGAGTCGGCGCCCGCTCTTTGCTGCTCCACGGCCTTTGCGAGCAGGGCCTTGACGTACTGGATTTGTAAGGCGCCGTCGCCGGTGGCCGTGATGCTATCGGCTGCTGCTCGGCCTGCCACGAGGTTGTCCATCGGGGTGGAGAACAGTGGGAGGCCGTTCGCGTCTCGCTCCCGTGAGGAGACGACTATCCGCGGCTGGTCCCTGGGAGGGGTGCGGTTGGGTGGTGGTGGGGCGCCCATCGCCGTTGATCCTGGCGGGGGCTGGGCGCTACCTCCTGGTGGCGCGTTCTCGCAGATCGCGCGCTCGGCTATGCGAGCCGGGTCGTTTTCGTCGTCGAAGTTCAGGGCGCGCCCCTGAACGGTGGGATTCAGGCGTGACCTGATCCGCTGCTGGTGGTAGCGTGACAGTTCCTGCGCTGTCACTTGCTCGAGGCGAAATTTTTCGCGCTCGGCCTGCTCTTTGCGTACTGCCTCCGCCAATTTCAGGCGGAGTTCCTCGACCTCCGTTGCCGTGGCGTTGGGAGGGATTGGGGTGGAGAAAGGATCCTCCGGCGGATCGGCGCCGGTGGCCATGTAGGTCGCGGCATGGTGACCGGTTCCGTCGTGGAGGTCGGCGGAGTTTTCCGACCCGGAGTCGAAGTCGAAGATCCCGAGGATGGAGGGGTCCTCGAAATCTCCCGCGTTGGAGACCTGAGCGATGGAGCCCGCGGACGAGGCCGCGGTGATGGATCCGGCGAGTGACGCCGGGGTCGCCGAGTCGGCGTCGTCGGTGAGGGCCGCATCTTCTGCGGCCGCTGAGTTCCCAGCCACGTTGCTGTGGGCCGAGTTGTACTCGGAGGCGAGGCGGTGGATCGTGCGAACCTGGCTCTCAGAGAGCCGATCGCGTGGTGGCGACTCGCGGATGCGAGCCGAGTCCTCCGAGGTGATGACGTCGGTGAGGCCGACGAAGAGGCTGATCGTGCCGATTGGCAGGATTACGCTGTGCGTGACGGGTCGCGCCGCCGGGACGTAGCTGCTCGGCAAGATCTGGAGCATCTCGCCGATCGCTATCATACGGCCGGTGGCGACCGTCTCGTTGATGGGCAGATTGGATCTCGCCGCAGAACACCGGCCAGACCGGCCAGGCCCCACGGTGGGCGCCACTGTCGTGGGAATGGCCACGGCAGATGCTGCAATCGGCAGCGAGTAGTAGAACGAGGGGCAAGGGCGGCCAGCCATCTGCGGTGCGAGATGAGGGCAAAGACACAGGGTTTTACCCAGGTTCGGCCCCCCGGAGGGTAAAGACCTACTCCTGCTAGATTGTATTATGGAGGTGTTTACAATGGGCGAACTCGGCGACTAGGCGGCGAGTTGCTTGGGTGTATGAGGGAACGTGTCTCTACTCACCCCATAGGGAGGTTTATATAAGCTCACCTCCCCTAGGGTTTACATATCTCAACCGATTCAGTTACATCTTTGGTAATCGTTTAACCTAATCCGACTGGGCCTATCTACTCGCCTGGGCCTTCAACTTCCAGTCGCCCAATAGCTTGCTGGGCTTTGATCCACTCGCCGTTATGCAGGCCCACTCGCCAACCCTTGGGCCAGTCGGAAACGTCCCGCTGAGTATACCCCAGTAGGCGTATCCCCATCACACCCCTTCCAGAAAGAGAAAGGGCAAGGAGCCTCTAGTTGACACTGAGGTGAGAAGAAGCCCTAGAATTGTTGAACTGAATGGGGGTTTTAAAATCCACTTAAACTGCTTAATTGCTGATTGCCTGGTTTGCAATGCTGTTCCACCTTGCTTGAATCCTAAAGTGGTTAAAAATATTGCTGCCTCTTTCTGCAAGGTAAAGGATGGTGACCTGGAGAAGAGGTTGCTCAAGAAAGGGAAGGCCACTGAAGTGGCAGTAAAGGCTCCTCCAAAAGGCATCATCAAAGGAACTGGCTCATCAAGCTTGAGCATTGGAGGCAAGAAGAAATCTGGGGCTGCTGGTACCTGTGGTCCACAATTCAAGAATAAACCCCCCACTTAAGTGTTTAAATGTATCAAACTATGTCTTTTGCTAGAGCCTTGTTGGCTCCCTGTTCTGAAGCATGATCTAGTGGTCTTTTGATATGTTTGTTACTTAATGTTGAATCTGTTAGTGGGGTTATGATATGGATTGCCTTTTGTCTATGTGGATGTATTCTTCTCAATTGGGTGGTTACATTACTTGTATCACCTCATCATTCAACATACATCTGGTTTGTTAATGGATAACAAAAGAATTTGGAAGATCTTGAACTGGAACATCAGGGGAATTAACTCTGAAAAAATGGGTTACTCTCAGAAATAAAATAGATGAGTTTGGCTGTGATATTATTTGCCTACAAGAAACTAAGAGGGATGATTTTGACATCTCTTATATAAGAAAATTCTGCCCCCCCCCCCAAATTTACCAATTTTGAACTTCTTCCCTCCAGGGGAGCCTCTGGGGGTTTGATCACCATTTGGAATAGTTCTCTGTTTTCTGGGCACCTTTCCTTTCACATTGAGTTCTCCATCTCCATCACCTTGACATCTCTCTTGTCCAATGAAATCTGGATCCTCACCAATATTTATGGGCCATGCTTACCTGAAAAAAAGGCAGATTTTTTAGATTGGTTTGGAAATATTGATATGCCTGATGATATGGATTGACTCATTGTGGGTGACTTCAATTTTTGTAAAAAGCCTTCTGATAGAAATAGATAGGGTGGGGATGTGAATGGTATGCCTCTTTTCAATGAAGCCATTAATAATTTGGGTCTCATAAAATTACCACTTAAAGGTAGAAAGTTCACTTGAAGTAACATGCAAAAAGAACCCCTTTTGGAAAGGCTGGACTGGTTCTTTACTTCTGCTTCCTGGACTCAGAGCTTTCCTTCAACTTTTGTTGCTCCTCTTACCAAGCCTACCTCTGACCATTTTCCTTGTGTCATCTCCATTGGCACAATGATACCCAAAACTCAGGTTTTCAGATTTGAAAATTATTGGATGCATCATAAGGATTTTAAAGCAATTGTTCAAAATTCCTGGAGCATTCCTGTTGGCTTTCATGGTTCTGCCAAAAAAATTAATGCTAAATTAAAAAATGTAAGAAGGGGGCGGAAGCTCTGGGCAAAAAATCTGCCCTGCCTGAAATCACAAATTTGCAATGTTAATGCCACCATTGATCTACTAGATGCTATGGAGGAAATGAGAACTCTTACTATCCTAGAATGGAATCTCAGAGATCTCCTGAAGAATCTTATAATTTCTCTTTTACAAGATCAAAATGCTTATTGGAAACAAAGGGGAAAAATTAAATGGGTCAAGCTGGGTGATGAGAACGCAAAATTCTTTCACTCAAAAGCCACCATAAGTTTCAGGCATAACTGCATTTCCATGCTCAAAGATGATTCTAATGAAGAGATTCAAGATCATGATGGTAAAGCAGATATTCTATGGGAAGCCTTTAAAGATAGATTGGATACATCTGATAAGCCTGAAATGGACTTCAATCTTAGTGAATTGGCAGGGGAATGCTTAAGGCAAGAGGAAAAGGATGCTTTGGAAGAACCTTTCTCTGATGAGGAGATTGAAGATGTAATTAAAGAACTTCCTAATGATAAATCCCCTGGCCTATATGGTTTTAACAATGAATTCATGAAACAATGTTGGCCTATTATTAAGGAGGATGTGAAACAACTCCTTGTGGATTTCTATGAGGGGCAGACCTCCTTGGAAAGCATTAATGCCTCTTTTATAACCCTCATTCCAAAAATTGAAGCTCCTTTGACACCTGCCGATTTTAGGCCTATTTCTCTGCTAAACAGTGTCCTCAAGATTATAACCAAAATTCTGGCTAACAGACTACAAAAGTTTATCCTTAAACTTGTCCACAAGAACCAGTATGGTTTTCTCAAACAAAGGTCTATTCAAGACTGTTTAGGTTGGGCATTTGAAATCCTTGATCAATGCCACAAGTCCAAAGAAGAAATTTTAATTCTTAAGATTGATTTTGAAAAAGCTTTTGATAGAATTGAGCATTCAACAATTATCAATATTCTCAAAGACAAAGGCTTTGGTGACAAATGGATTTCTTGGATTCAGTTAATCTTTGGTTCGGCTTCCTCCTCTGTTTTGTTAAATGGATTGCTTGGAAAGAAATTTTATTGCAGAAGAGGTGTAAGACAAGGTGATCCTTTATCTACTCTCCTGTTCGTCTTGGCTGCTGATATTCTTCAAAGCATCCTCAATAAGGCAATGAATATCGGTCTTCTCTCCCTTCCCATTGAGGGTGTGTTCTGTCCTGATTTCCCTGTTGTGCAGTATGCAGATGACACTTGTAAGGTTCCCAGCCTTTAATAAGGTAGAGATCCCTGTGTTTACAATGCTAGTCCCTGGATCAATAGCTAGCATCCACAGTTAAGATGTAATATCAAGAAACAAAGGTCATAATACAACTTTATAACCAAGAATAAAATAAGTTATTACATCTTACATAGCTCATTTGGCTATTACATTACTTTGCAGCAGAATATCTATAAGCATGGGTCCTTCATCTTCAAAGTGCCACATGCAGACATGTTGGTTGTAGACTTTGTAATCCTAATCATTTAACTTCACTAATATCAAACAAACCTGCAACATAACAAGTTACAGCCACAAGGGTCAATACATTTGAATTGTATTGGCAAGTGATACTATGGTAGTATAGTGGAGTCTGTCATCCATATGCATTTGGCAAAGTGGAGTTGAGGCTTGCATTGCTCAAAAATAGATTTTTTCCTTATCATTTGAAAACACTAAGTTTTTGCTTGACAAAAATCACCCAAGGCATCTACCAATCAAAGATTGAAGATCCTTTAACTCTTGTTCAACCACAAGTTTTTAACTTAGAAATTTGGATGATGAGATTCTTGATAGCTTCCATGTCTTGATGCTCAAATTGTCCTTTACCAGGGACATGGCTAAGTACTTAGATTTTACACTCTGCAGAGGTGGTGCACTTTCCCCACAAGACTTGGTTTCACCAAGACAAGATCTTTCAGAAGCCTTCCCTTAGACAAGAATGGACGCGTTCCAACCTATCAAACCCCTACCACCAACTGTCCATTTGGCTAAGTTATTGCAACCTATATGATCCAGGCAGAGCCCATAATGCCAAGTGGCTGCACTTGAAGCTTCTCAACATTTGACATCTCAAATCTCTTTGTTCCTGGGTGGCCATCCACAAGTGAGATACACAAGGTAAACCATAAAAATGGGCCTTGTGAACCACTCAACACAAACCTTTCCTTCCATTCCACCCAGGTGATTCATTCACTTAGTTGTTTTATTAAACAAAACACAAGTCCTCAGACTTAGAAATTTTTCCATAGTGTGAATATATATTCCACCCTTGTTTTCTACTAGCTAAGCTAAGCATGATAGTAGTAGGGATCTTAACTTAGGAAATTTCTACTAAAGTTTCATCTACTAGGATTTCCCATAGCATGGTTTATACTTAGCAAAATTCCATGCAAGTCTTATTTAGAAATATCACTAATGCATAGTGAAAAATAATGGGACAAAGTATGAAGCATCACTTGCCTTTTTGGTAGAGGGTATAAGTTCACTCCTTGATCTTTGCAATGTTCACACACTTCAGGTCACTACAATTCAATCAAGCAAACAACCTTTCAATCTACCAATCAAGCAAACATCACATAAAATAATAAAACAAAAAATAATGCATGCAAGAGATTGTTTTATTTGAAAAAGTGGTTTCTAATGGTTCATAAACATTTGAAAGCACCTAATGGTCATTCTATAAAGTGGCAAAGCCATTTGCAAAAGGTTTCACTCCATAAACCATTTTTAAACCAAGTCATTATTTTATGTGGTGAAGAAATGCTTTTAATAAGGAAAAATTCTATAGGTTTAACAAAATATGTTTTCAAACCATAAAACTTTGTGTTTAGGCTCAGAGAGTTTATTTCCAAAACATTTTCCAAAGGTTTTCCTCCAAAATCATTTTTAACAATTTAACCATATTTTTATTTGACTACAAATGGTTTAAATCAAAGATTCATTCTTTTGTTTCACCAAATACATTTTTGAAACCACAATTTGTTTCCTATGGTCAGTAGGTTCAAAACAAACCATTTTTCAAAGATTTTATCCCCAAAATCATTTTAGAATAATTTTTATAACCTAAACAAGCATACATATGTTTCTGCAAAATCAAACATTTTACTAGAAGCTTTTTACTAAACAAATGGCATGGTTGGCTAGGGCTTGTTTTTCTGAATCCATTGATACAAAATTTGCAAAATTTGGACGTGTGGATTTAAAGTTATGGAATTTACAAAATCACATATCTAATAGATCAAATTCTGTTTTTAAAACAAACTCTGGGACACACGTCTTCTTCTGGTTGGACAAAAACGGTTCGGCTGGATCGCGTGCTGTGAGGCGTTGGATCAAAATGAAATCGTGCGGCACAGGTAGCTCCATACCGCTTCGGTTAGTCATTCTATCTTAACCTTACGATCTAGATCTGACGGTGCTAAGCTTACTAGCCAAAGATGGGCGGCGCTGCGGTGCCTACTGGCGGCGGAGCTGTCGGACGACGACGATGGCGACGCTACAGGAGGTGAGGGGGAAGGGGGAGATGCTCACCGTGTTTGCAACATCGTGGGGAAGCTCAAGGTGCTCTCGAGGAGGCAAGGGGTGCACGGAGTTCACGGCTATTGCTCACCGGAGTTCACACGGCGTCGGGCATGCTCTGGTCGTCGTAGTTGGTGAGGCTACATGCCACCCGAAGGCAAGAGAGAGGTTTCGTTAGACGCAGGCGAGAGCATAGATCACAGGAGAATCAACAGGGAAAACAGGGGCGAACGGAGGATGCCTGGGGAGTTCGCCGGAGTCCAAGCCGAAGACGGTGGCGAGCGGCGTTGAGGTTGCCGATGCTAGGGAGCTTGCGCGGCTGAGCTCAGAGTACTGGGAGATGCGCCAGAGGCCAAGGAGTGTGCTCGTGTGGTCGAGGGGGCGAGGCGCGGCCTGGGTTCGTCGGAATTTGAGTGGGACCTCGTCGGAGGCAGCGACGGTGCAGGTGGAATTGGGGATGGCCTAGGGGCAGAGAGAGTCGGGTGAGAGAGGGGAAATGGAGAGGAGGAGCAGGCGAGTTATCGAGCGTGATTGATGACAAACATTACTTGCTGTATTGACGTGAATTACTCCCGCGAGATCAATGCAGAAACGGGTGAGGAAGTGGTCGCAGGGTGGAGACGATGAACAGTGTGTGGGTCCTGGTTGTCTGCCAGAGAGAGAAAGTGGTTGTGGGGTCCAGTCGTCATCCACTGTGCGGGTAAGCTCCTGAGTGAGAAAAGAACGGTTCGGTGGGGAGAGAGGTGGGCTGCTGGGCTGGGATGGGCTGGGCTTGCTGGCTGGGCAGGCTTAGTTCATTTTTTTTGTACAGATTTGTTTTTCCTTTTCTTTTTCTATTTGATTTTCTGTCTTGAAATTCAATCAAACAATTCAAACACCAATTCAAACCACCACCACCAAACATTATATTGAGTTTTAGTTCTGTTTAACAACATAATTCAAAGTCCAAAATAAAATAATATTTTTATTCTTTTTAGGATCTATTTAATAATTAAATAAAATAGTCCTTAGTTATTAATTCAAATAGGTTTTGATTTATTAAAATCTCCATTTGAAATCTAAATATTATCAAAATCAAATCAGTAGGTTTTATTTGAAAATATAAAATACTTGGAAAACTTGTTTAAAATAATTTAACAAGTTTTGATGTTTAATTAAAAGGGAAAAGCCATTATTTTAATAAAATTGGTTTATTAATAAAACTCTCACTATTTTATTAATATAAACTTTTACTCTTTTTATCAAATAGGAATATTTTAATTCTAAAGCTTGGCCAAGATTTAATTTGGCTCTATAAAATAATCCTTATTTATATTTCTACCTTTTCATTTGAAAACTAAATCTTTTTACTAAAAGATCCAAAAATAGTAATTTCACATATTTATTATTTTCTTTATTAATTGTTTATCTTTTCAAATCCCTTTAGGATTTGTTTGATCAAATAGGTTTGAAGGTTTCCAATTGGAATCAAAAAGTTTCTTCTCACCCTGAAAATCAACAAAGTTTTATTTTATTCATTTATTTTTCACATAACAAGATTTGGAAAATCTTGGGATGTGACAGGCTACCACCCTTAAAATAAATCTCGTCCCGGGATTTGGGAAGGCTAGGGTTACAAGTTGGCTCAAAACAACTAGGGTACTACCACCCTTAAAAATTTCCAACTAGATTACATCTTGTCTTACTTGGGATCTTGATGTAACTTTCTTGGACAGAGGTTTGCATAGTGGCCTAGCTCCTTGCATTTGAAACATGTGATAAGGTTAAGGTCTTGAGGTGGCTTCTCTGGACAATATGATGCATAATGTCCTAACTTTTTGCAGTGGTTGCACATCACTTGGCTAATATCCTTCCTCATCTTGGGTTTCACTAGCTTTTGTTTGTCTTCTTGGCTCTTCTTCTTTTCTGGGCATTCACTGGCATAGTGTCCCATCTCTTTGAAATTGTAACATTGCAACTGGCTTTTGTCCTTCTTCTTCTTTTTGGGTCCCTCCAAAGCTAGGAGTTCTTCTAGTTCATGCTCTTCATACCTCACCTCAAAGGTGGGAAATCTTTCTCTCTTCTTGGGGCATTGGTTAGTTGGATGTCTCTCTTCACAATTAGGGCATTGATCTTCATGCTCCTTGGATGTATGATCCTTGTCTCCGCAAATCTTGCAAGCTTTGGTTCCTTATAAAATAACATCTTTGTCATCCTTGTTGTCATTAGCTCTTTGGGAAAAGTTTTCTCCCATGTTGATCATTTGAGTAACCAATCCTTGCAACAATTGGGATTGAAGTTTCAAAATCTTTTGTATGGCTGGGTCTAGTCCATTATTGTTGGCTAAAAGCCGAGTTGTCACTTGGCTCAACTGGTTTTGGGTTGCTATAAGTTCTCTCATGTTGTCCTCTTGGTTGTTGTTGGTGTCATCAACCCTGATGTTGGAGTTTCTTGGAGTAATCATCTGTTTGGGTTTAGTTGGGATTAGAATAGGCAAAAGAATTTCTAAGGAAATAATTATAATTACACACATCACAATTCACACAAGCAATGTGCAAGCAATCACAAAAAAACATTCTACTCAAACAACAAGTTTCAAGCATATTTTTAGGCAACCAAAAATATTTTTGTCACACCACATAAGTTGGTGGGTTTTGACTTATAATAAATATGGTGGTCCATCTATATGGTTCACTTGAAATCTTTCCATCCTTCTTAGTTGATTTTTCATGAACAAGATCTTTGTATCCTTAAAGAATTTCTTGCATCTTGGTCCCAAAACTTCAAAGAGATGTTGGTTCCTTCTAAGTTGTGTTTCCTTAGTCTTCAAGTCTTGAGTAACATTTATTGTCACACTTGTAGTCCTTAGTAATATCTATGGTTGAAGTCCTTGGTGAAAATGATGGAGATGTTGAAGTCATTAGAGTTGAAGATGTTGAAGTCATTAGAGTTGAAGATGTCGAAGTCATTAGAGTTGATAAAGTCCTTAGCTCATGGTGAAGTCTTTGGCCATGGGGTAGGCTTTGTCCATCAAGTTTGAAATAGAAGAGATGTAGAATCAAAACCAAAATGGTTGAGGAAAGAGTTTACAAGATGGTTTGTAAATAAGTTTTGGAACAAATACAACTCCTATTTTTCTAAGGGTTTTTGTCCAATCCTAGGTTTACAAATCCTACAGGCAACACAATGCTCTGATACCATCTGTAAGGTTCCCAACCTTTAATAAGGTAGAGATCCCTGTGTTTACAATGCTTGTCCCTGGATCAATAGCTAGCATCCACAGTTAAGATGTAATATCAAGAAACAAAGGTCATAATACAAATTTATAACCAGGAATAAAATAAGTTATTACATCTTACATAGCTCATTTGGCTATTACATTACTTTGCAGCAGAATATCTATAAGCATGGGGTCCTTCATCTTCAAAGTGCCACAGGCAGACATGTTGGTTGTAGACTTTGTAATCCTAATCATTTAACTTCACTAATATCAAACAAACCTGCAACATAACAAGTTACAGCCACAAGGGTCAATACATTTGAATTGTATTGGGAAGTGATACTATGGTAGTATAGTGGAGTCTGTCATCTATAGGCATTTGGCAAAGTGGAGTTGAGGCTTGCATTGCTCAAAAATAGATTTTTCCTTATCATTTGAAAACACTAAGTTTTTGCTTGACAAAAATCACCCAAGGCATCTACCAATCAAAGATTGAAGATCCTTTAACCCTTGTTCAACCACAAGTTTTTAACTTAGAAATTTGGATGATGAGATTCTTGATAGCTTCCATGTCTTGATGCTCAAATTGTCCTTTACCAGGGACATGGATAAGTACTTAGATTTTACACTCTGCAGAGGTGGTGCACTTTACCCACAAGACTTGGTTTCACCATGACAAGATCTTTCAGAAGCCTTCCCTTAGACCAGAATGGACGCGTTACAACCTATCAAACCCCTACCACCAACTGTCCATTTGGCTAAGTTATTGTAACCTATATGATCCAGGCAGAGCCCATAATGCCAAGTGGCTGCACTTGAAGCTTCTCAATATTTGACATCTCAAATCTCTTTGTTCCTGGGTGGCCATCCACAAGTGAGATACACAAGGTAAACCATAAAAATGGGCCTTGTGAACCACTCAACACAAACCTTTCCTTCCATTCCACCCAAGTGATTCATTCACTTAGTTGTTTTATTAAACAAAACACAAGTCCTCAGACTTAGAAATTTTTCCATAGTGTGAATATATATTCCACCCTTGTTTTCTACTAGCTAAGCTAAGCATGATAGTAGTAGGGATCTTAACTTAGGAAATTTCTACTAAAGTTTCATCTACTAGGATTTCCCATAGCATGGTTTATACTTAGCAAAATTCCATGCAAGTCTTATTTAGAAATAATACTAATGCATAGTGAAAAATAATGGGACAAAGTATGAAGCATCACTTGCCTTTTTGGTAGAGGGTATAAGTTCACTCCTTGATCTTTTCAATGTTCACACACTTCAGGTCACTACAATTCAATCAAGCAAACAACATTTCAATCTACCAATCAAGCAAACATCACATAAAATAATAAAACAAAAAATAATGCATGCAAGCAGGCAAGAGATTGTTTTATTTGAAAAAGTGGTTTTTAATGGTTCATAAACATTTTAAAGCACCTAATGGTCATTCTATAAAGTGGCAAAGTCATTTGCAAAAGGTTTCACTCCATAAACCATTTTTAAACCAAGTCATTATTTTATGTGGTGAAGAAATGCTTTTAATAAGGAAAAATTCTATAGGTTTAACAAAATATGTTTTCAAACCATTAAACTTTGTGTTTAGGGTCAGAGAGTTTATTTCCAAAACATTTTCCAAAGGTTTTCCTACAAAATCATTTTTAACAATTTAACCATATTTTTATTTGACTAGAAATGGTTTAAATCAAATATTCATTCTTTTGTTTCACCAAATACATTTTTGAAACCATAATTTGTTTCCTATGGTTAGTAGGTTCAAAACAAACCATTTTCCAAAGATTTTATCCCCAAAATCATTTTAGAATAATTTTTATAACCTAAACAAGCATACATATGTTTCTGCAATAATAAACATTTTACCAGAAGCTTTTTACTAAACAAATGGCATGGTTGGATAGGGCTTGTTTTTCTGAATCCATTGATATAAAATTTGCAAAATTTGGACGTGTGGATTTAAAGTTATGGAATTTACAAAATCACATATCTAATAGATCAAATTCTGTTTTTAAAACAAACTCTGGGACACGCGTCTTCTTCTGGTTGGACAAAAACGGTTCGGCTGGATCGCGTGCTGTGAGGCGTTGGATCAAAATGAAATTGTGCGGCACAGGTAGCTCCATACCGCTTCGGTTAGTCATTCTGTCTCAACCTTACGATCTAGATCTGACGGTGCTAAGCTTACTAGCCAAAGATGGGCGGCGCTGCGGTGGCTACTGGCGGCGGAGCTGTCGGACGACGACGGTGGCGACGCTACAGGAGGCGAGGGGGAAAGGGGAGATGCTCACCGTGTTCGCAACGTCATGGGAAAGCTCAAGGTGCTCTCGAGGAGGCAAGGGGCGCACGGATTTCACGGCTATTGCTCACCGGAGTTCACACGGCGTCGAGCATGCTCTGGTCGTCGTAGTTGGCGAGGCTACAGGCCACCCGAAGGCAAGAGAGAGGTGTCGTTAGACGCGGGCGAGAGCGTAGATCACAGGAGCATCAACAGGGAAAACAGGGGCGGACGGAGGATACCTGGGGAGTTCGCCGGAGTCCATGCCGAAGACGGTGGCGAGCGGCGTTGAGGTTGCCGATGCTAGGGAGCTTGCGCGGCTGAGCTCAGGGTACTGGGAGATGCGCCAGAGGCCAAGGAGTGTGCTCGTGTGGTCGAGGGGGCGAGGCGCGGCCTGGTTTCATCGGAATTTGAGTGGGACCTCATCGGAGGCAGCGACGGTGCAGGTGGAATTGGGGATGGCCTGGGGGCAGAGAGAGTCGGGCGAGAGAGGGGAAATGGAGAGGAGGAGCAGGCGAGTTATCGAGCATGATTGATGACAGACATTACTCGCTGTATTGACGTGAATTACTCCCGCGAGATCAATGCAGAAACGGGTGAGGAAGTGGTCGCAGGGTGGAGACGATGAACAGTGTGTGGGTCCTGGTTGTCTGCCAGAGAGAGAAAGTGGTTGTGGGGTCCAGTCGTCATCCACTGTGCGGGTAAGCTCCTGAGTGAGAAAAGAACGGTTCGGTGGGGAGAGAGGTGGGCTGCTGGGCTGGGCTTGCTGGCTGGGCAGGCTTAGTTCATTTTTTTTGTACAGATTTGTTTTTCCTTTTCTTTTTCTATTTGATTTTCTGTCTTGAAATTCAATCAAACAATTCAAACACCAATTCAAACCACCACCACCAAACATTATATTGAGTTTTAGTTCTGTTTAACAACATAATTCAAAGTCCAAAATAAAATAATATTTTTATTCTTTTTAGGATCTATTTAATAATTAAATAAAATAGTCCTTAGTTATTAATTCAAATAGGTTTTGATTTATTAAAATCTCCATTTGAAATCTAAATATTATCAAAACCAAACCAGTAGGTTTTATTTGAAAATATAAAATACTTGGAAAACTTGTTTAAAATAATTTAACAAGTTTTGATGTTTAATTAAAAGGGAAAAGCCTTTATTTTAATAAAATTGGTTTATTAATAAAACTCTCACTATTTTATTAATATAAACTTTTACTCTTTTTATCAAATAGGTATTTTTTAATTCTAAAGCTTGGCCAAGATTTAATTTGGCTCTATAAAATAATCCTTATTTATATTTCTACCTTTTCATTTGAAAACTAAATCTTTTTACTAAAAGATCCAAAAATAGTAATTTCACATATTTAATATTTTATTTATTAATTGTTTATCTTTTCAAATCCCTTTAGGATTTGTTTGATCAAATAGGTTTGAAGGTTTCCAATTGGAATCAAAAAGATTCTTCTCACCCTAAAAATCAACAAAGTTTTATTTTATTCATTTATTTTTCACATAACAAGATTTGGAAAATCTTGGGATGTGACAACACTTTATTAATCCTTAGGGCTGACTCAGAGCAATTATTGTGCCTCAAGGCTCTCCTTCATACTTTTGCTCTCTCCACTGGACTCAAAGTTAATTATTCTAAATCTAGTATGATGCCAATTAACATGGACACTATGAGGCTTGAGCACTTTGCCAATACACTCTCATGCCTCCCTGGCTCATTGCCATTCACCTACCTTGGACTGCCTTTAAGCATTAATAAGCCTGCAGTGGAAAATTTTCTGCCTATTGTTCAGAGAGTTGAGAGAAGATTGTGTGGGATTGCTGATTTTCTAAATTATGGGGGGAAATTGTAGTTAGTTAAATCTATTTTATCTTCCCTTCCCATATATTATATCAGCTGTTTTGATCTTCCTGTCACTATTAAAGATCAGCTGATTAAGTATATGAGACAATTCTTGTGGAGGAATAAAACATCTGATGTTCAAGCTAGGGGTCAAGCTCTTGTTGCATGGAATAAATTTTGTAGACCGAAGAACCATGGGGGATTGGGGGTGCTTGACCTTAATGTTCAAAACTCAACACTTCTTCTGAAGAATTTGGATAAATTTTACAATCATAAGGATATCCCATGGGTTCACCTTGTCTGGAACACTTATTATTGCAATGGTAAACTACCTGGACGAAGTCTGGAGGGATCTTTTTGGTGGAAAGCTCATCTGAAATTGGTTGACATATTTAAAGGAATTGCCAAGTGCTCGGCGGGTGATGGAAAATCCACCCTTCTCTGGTCTGATTTGTGGAATCATGGATGTCTACAGCATAAGATTCCTCATCTTCTTTCTTATGCAAAAAACCCTCACATCTCTGTCCATGAGTTTTTACAGACAGCTAACATGCAAGATCACTTTTTTCTCCCTCTGTCACAGCAAGCTTACCATGAATATCAAAGCCTTGAGCAAATACTCAGTGATGGCATGCAGGGAGAAACAGACAACTGGAGTTATATTTGGGGCAGTAATATTTTTTCAGTCCAAAAGGCTTACTATTCATTATCTGGTTATCAGCCTGTACAGCCACATTTTTCCTGGTTGTGGAAATCCTCCTGTCAACAAAAGCATAAGTTCTTGTTCTGGCTCTTGCTCCTTGATAGGCTAAACACACGGAACCTTCTGAAAAGGAAAAGATTTACTCTGGCTTCATATGAATGTGTGTTTCATGGCTGCACTAGTGAGGAAACTATTCTACACTTATTTTGGGGTTGTCCTTTTGCAAAAGCTTGTTGGGCTGAAATTTCCCATGTCCAAGTGGCTGATCACAATCTTTTTGAATCTTTGGCCAGTATTAAAAAAGGTCTTAAAGTCCCTTTTGCAATGGAAATTATTATCCTAGGAGCTTGGGGCATATGGATGTGCAGAAACAATGAAATTTTCAACAACAAGCATGCTTCCCTTGAGGAATTGAGGGCTATTGTCGCTCAGGAATTAAGATGGGTCCTGTTTAGAATTAAGAAAAAGAATTATCAGGGCCTCAAAGATTGGATTAGCAATAATTTAGACATGAGATAGCTGCTCAGAATGTTATCCCTCTTTTGAGGTGGCCTGAAACTTGTAAATACTTATTTGTAACTTTATATGATTTATAAAAATTGCAGTGGGGTTCTTTACCCTACTGTTTTACCCTAAAAAAATCAACAGCGGGACCTGGATGCCCATGATGACCACCTGTGCATTCCACAAAATTTGTCGTTGAACTTTAAACGATGTATCTTATTCCTTTTGTCTCTGTGATACTTGTATTGTCCGAGGCTTGGGCAAATGAAATCACCATGTCAGGTTCAACATCCACTACAAGAAAAATGTCCTTTTACAACATAAGATTTTCATGGTTGAAGGCCGTTTTTCATGGCTGAAAAGCCTTCTATGATGGATGCCCTTCGTCGTAGAAGCCCCGTCACAAATGAATCTACCACAGTTTTTTTCGACTATGGCGGATCGGACAATTCATGAAAAGTCGTTCTATCATAGATCTGTTTGCCAGCCGCATTGGTTGATGACGTCATGCAAACTGCCACGTGGTGATCATCGTTAACGGCCAGTTAGCGCCGTTAACTGTCAATGAAACTGTGGTAGAAGCTAGGCCCAACCAAGGCCTGCTTATTATTAAGTGGGCTGGCCCGTTAAGAGAGCCCAATAGTATCATGTCCTATTACTGTTTCGTCCTGCACTGTTACAAATGGGCCCACTATTTTTGCCAGCTACAACCCGTAAAATTTCGGGCCCATTACTGTTTCGACCTACACTGTTTGAAACGGGCCCATTTGAATGGCCCGCAAACTATCGGGCACGTTACTGTTTTGCCTTGTACTGTTTGAAATGGGCCTGTTTGGTCAGCTCGTGAACTTTCTGTCCCGTAACTGTATAGTCCTGCACTGCTATTTGAAATGGGCCCATTTGTACAGCTCGTAAAATATTGGGCCTGCTACTGTTTCTCCCTGTACTATTTGAAATGGGCCTATCTGGCTAGCCCACAAACTTTCTGGCCTTTACTTTATAATCCTGCACTATTTGAAATGGGCCCATTTATGTGACTCACTGTGGCCATATACTTTTGGGACCATTACTGTTCAGGCCCATAAACGGCCTACTCATATTCTGTCCTGTTACTGTTCTGGATAATACGTTTCTCGGCCTGCTACTATTTTGGCCTGGTGCAAATTCGGCCTTGTACTATTCTGGCCTGCTATGATCCAGGTTTTTTCTGGAGTGGCCTGCTACTGTTCTGGCCAGTTATAGTTTTTGGTATTTTAAGGTTCTGGCCCATTACTTTTCTGTTTCGTTACTACTTTGGCCTTCTACACAGTGTCAGCATGCCACTGTTATGGCCAGTTACTGTTACTAAGCATGCCTGTGGGTTGACCTATTACTTTTACGGTCTTTTATAGTTTTAGCATTTCAGGAGCCCATTCCCAAAAGGTGTACAACTTGCGAGCATCATTTACTGCTCATCGTCGTCCCAATACAAGAGGAGCAAATAACAAAGCGCCTGGACCCTAATCAACCTGGCTAGCGCAGGTATGGTATCGCCTACCGCTATGTGTGGATGGCGTCAACTAAATGCCTACACGGCCTATGCGATTAATCTAGATATTACATCAAATTCAAACTACTTAAAATTATTACATATTATCAACTCAAGGGAAATAAAAATCGGCATTTCAGTTGACAATCGACTTGATAGCAGTCCTCAATTTGCTTCTCCATCTATCACCTACATCTCCCTTTTGAGTATGACATGTACATTCGAAAACAACCTTGAGACATGATTTTGCAGCCCCCTCTTTGGTGGCGATAGCAATAAATGCAGTCTGAAACTAAGTAATAATAAGTTAATACATTAAACAAGGAAAACTACTCATTTAACTGATATGACATGAGCTATGAACTGGAGTTTACTACTAGTCAATGGTTCAAATATATTGACCATCACGTCAAACAAACAGGACAAGCAAGCATTAAACAAGTGTGCCTACCATGAAACGAGAAATATAACAATGTCCGTGGCTTAGAATTTCAGTAAATATAAACTAGCCAGGACATTTCAAAAAAAATATAGAAGAATAAACCAGACAATGGCATACAATTAGTGTCGTAGATAAGAATGAACGATACAAAGATTATAACGGCATCATGTGAGAACTAGTAGAGCAGGAATGCAAACCACAAATGAACTATACAGTAGAGGATTTATGTTGTTGCTTAGGACGAACTAGAACCAGATACGAAATATAATGGCGTCGCTTGTGAACCTATAGAACATGACAAGCAAGCATTACACAAGTGTGCCTACAATGAAATGAGCAATCAAACCAGACAATGGCATGTAGTTACTATCATACCTAAGAATGAACCAGATAGAAATTATAATGTCATCATACTAGAACTTGCAGAGCAGGAACGTAAACCACGAATGAACTACACAGAGAGGATAGCTATGTCGTTGCTTAGGATGAACCATCACCTGATAAGGAAACAATGGCATCACTTGTGAACCTGTAGAGAAAAGGACAAGTAAGCATTAGACAAGTGTGCCTACAATGAAATGAGCAATCAATCAAACTAATTTTAGCAAATATAAACTAGCCAGGTGATTCAACAAATATATATGGAAGCAGTTGTTTATGTTGGAATGCAAGAGACATTGGGTGACTCAGAATTTGCGGTGAGCTACACAATGGGCATGCATTTACTGCAATATCTAGGAATTAACTGAATAGAAATTATAATGGCATCATAAGAGAACTCGTAGAGCAAGAATGCAAACCACGAATGAACTATATATATACAGTAGAGGATAGCTATGTCGCTGCTTAGGACGAACCACTAGATATGAAATATAATGGCGTTGCTTGTGAACCTGTAGAATAGGACAATCAAGCATTACACAAGTGTGCCTACAAATGAATTGAGCAATCGAACAAAGTGTTTCTTAGAATTCTAGAAAATATAAAGTAGCCAGGTCATTTCATCAAATATATATAGAAGCAATAGTATATCCTGGAATGCAAGAGACATTGGGTGACTCAGAATTTGTTGTGATCTACACAACGGGCATGCAGTTACTTTCATAGCTAGGATTCAATCGGATAGAAATTATAATGGCATCATACCAGAACTTGTAGAGCAGGAACGCAAACCACAAATGAACTACAGAGTAGAGGATAGTTATGTCGTTGCTTAGAATGAACCAGCACCATATAAGGAAACAACGACATTTCTTGTGAACCAGTAGAAGAGGCTATGCAAACCGACATGTTCAGCGTTCCCTTCTTGAGATCTATGCAAAGAAAAAGAAAATAGTTAGTGTTAAATCTTTTAAAGATCTAGATGGCAAAACAAAATTATAATGGAACTAGTACGATGAGTTTAAACGGGTACTACATGATAGCATAACGATGCCAGGGAGGAAATAATAGCAGGAACTTAGCTCAGGACGAACCAGATAGATTCAGTAACCGTGGAGCAGGGAATCCACATTAATATTTTCCACTGACTTTACATTTTGCAAGAACTACACAATAGCAGGCAATTATAGTTGCAGGGAGTAGCTAAGAACATGCGAATGACTTGAAATTTGTAGAGCAGTGAATGCAAACCAACATGTATAGTGACCTTGTATGTAGCACAAAGAACAGGCCTGCCCAATGACTTGTATGTACTAGCACGATTCCAAAAAATACAGTTCACTGCTACAGGCTTGAACCTGCTATACTGCTAACAAAAAAGGGGTTGGAGATTTTGTTACCTTGGTCGAAGAGGCGTCTAAGCATCGTCGGTACCGTGCGAGTGATGTGCAGGTCACCGAGGGTGCTGCGGTTGCGAGGAAGCAGATCCTGGGTAGTCGGGGAAGCGGATCTTTGGGTGGTCGGGGAAGCAGATCTTGGGCAATCGATGTAGGCTTGAGCGCGATGGACGAGAGCATCACTGAGGAAGATCCGCTGTAGTGAACGGTGATGCATGTGCAGCTCGTTAAACTAGATCCCATCCGGTGGACACCAGTGAGGAGGCTCCGGTATGGTTGGATAGCATTTGACGGCAGGGAAGTAGAGCTTGGGCGGTCAATGACACCATAGGCATGGTAAACGAGACCGTAGCTCCCCTGCCATGGCAGAGAAACCCGATGAACTAGATCCGGTGGGGTGGGTGTCAGTGAAGCAGCTCCACGGCGGTGCACGAGACCTCAGCTCAAGTGGCTCAGGTCGCTGTGGAATTGGCACCAGCCGGTGCGCGCGGTGGTCGTGGAGGGGACAGAGGAGCTTGGGATTTTTGGGAGGGCCAGAGGGAAAAACTGTGCAAATAGGTACCATAGAGGTGAATAGAAAAATTACAATCGTGCCCCCAAGCTACCGACTTTAGCATGCCATTTTTCGTCTGAACAAAGTGTAGAATGGTAATTTTAAAGTTAAAAGTTTTTGAAACGGAGGAGCGCGAAATGCTTCAAGGTCGGTGTCTGATATTGCCGCTCGATTGATATTTTGAATTTGGTTAGCGCCCATCTTCTATTCTAATAAAATGGTACTACCCGGTGGGAGATTTTCGCTCGAACTTTTTGAAACGGAGGGCCGAGAAATGCTTCAAGGTCGGTGCGGTGGTTTTGCCGCTCGATTGATATTTTGAATTTGGCTAGCGTCCATCTGGTAATAATAGTACTAGAAAAATGGTACTCCAACAGTGGGAGATTTTGCCTCAAAATGTTTGAAATGGAGGTGCGTGAAATGCATCTGAGTCGGTGGGGAATTTGCCGCTCGATTACAATTTTGAATTTTGTTGCTAGAGGCTAAGTAATTATATAAAAAAGCTAGTAGACCATTCGCTATTTGTCCAAGAATTCAAGTCCGAGAGTCACGTCAACTAATCATTCATGACCATAATGAATGCGCAGACTGATATTCTTAATTTGGCTAGCGTCCAAGCATTAATAGAAAAAAGGGGTACTCCTTCTTAAGGAATTGAAGGCCGAGTGTGAAAGGGTTGAAGGCAGGTTATGCCGCTTGAATAAGATTTTTGAATTTCGTTAGCGTCCAGGGAATAATAAAAAATGGTACTCCTTCCATACGAATTGAAGGCTGATCATCAAAATACTTACCATATTGGAAAGAAAATTGGATACATAATCTCTGATTCAAACAGGTTAGGCGGTAGGTTTTTTCGATCGACTAAGATTTTGAATTTGGCAGTTGTCCAAAGAATAAAAACTTTGTTCAGTTCATGAATCCAAGGCTTGAGAGAGTGAGGTCCGGGCACAGGATTTTTGTGCATGGAGCACAGTATGAACAAATAAAAGCATGATGCAAAACAAATAGTCCCTCTGTTTTTGTTACATGGCCCCAAACATAGCCTAGTCTCAATATTACTACTAGGAACCATTTCACACGACCACTATACTCACCTGTCATTGTCAAGGTTCATCTTCAATTTACAAGAGTCTATTCCTCTATGATCTCTCGAGAATTCAGTTGATCTCGTAACATCTTCAACTCTGCATCACTTGCTAATGCTTCCTGTCTCATATCTTTGATTATTCATCTTTGCACTTCTTGTTCAGCTCGTACTGCTACAATTTATTCCTGATAAGACATACCCTGACTTGGACTTGGACTTAGACTGCGGCAACCCATCATTACGCAGGAACGTACTTTTACGATGACCTTCACCTTTTAGTACCATGTTAAATGTTTCTAGACATTCTTCTTGGTTTTGTTCTAGACCGTCTTTCCCTGATTTTGACATCTCCTCATTCAATTTAATCTGTATGGTTATCAGTTGGTAGACATGGGTGAGAGAAGAGAAGCCACTATAGAGGATCATGCAGACAACATATTTAACCTGTCTATGAACAAATCTTACAAGTTGGCATGGCTAATTATGCATCATATACACTGTAGTAAAAGCATACTAGCTATCTAATCATACTGATAAGAAGTTTATCACTAAAACTCAATAACAGGACTATGCCAACATCGCATCTATCTGTTTGTTCATCGCCAGGTGCATGATATCAAAGGATAACTCTTTGTACCATTCAAAACTGAAACTCACACTAGTTGGAAATCATCTACTATACTTAATTAAAGAAAACTAGGAAGCAGTTAAGGCAGTGTTGCACATCTAACTATAACATATAAATCACTGAGGGTGTGTTATCACAAAATATCAATAGAACAGAAGACTCACAATAACACTCTTAGCGAAGGGATTGAGCCCTTATTTTTTGCTCATCTGGCATGCCTCGAATTTTTGCTATAGACTTATCACATCTTTCTGCAATGTGAGCAAAACACATGATCAAAATATAAGAAGCACAAAGTCTCTATAAGATTACAGACTAATTATCCTTACAATTGCGCTCAGGTGCCCAACCAATGCACGAGATCCAGTTTGATTCGTTAAGCATTGTGCGACACAGTTCCTCTTTTTTTTTCTCAGCGTTCATCTGCAAAAGGAGACTAGTGATACAAATGCGCACATAGTAATTTTGAATGTGATCTGTTCTCGGTCTTCACAAACCATACCGTAATCTCTGGATCAAACCAGTGGTCGATAATATATATCCACTATTGGCCAGTCATAGAATGTTCCATAGGAGACGTTCTATGAATATACATACTTGCCTTACCATCAAAGTATTTATTCTTTAGCCTATGGCGCTACTCGCACAAAGAACAGGAGAACATGTCCATGAGAACATACTCTACATCCTCATTATCCTGATCGAAGTTGAATTTTGTTAGTCGGCAAAAATGGAATAGTTGATGTGTTATGTGACTTAGAATAGAACCAATGGCAAGCTTGAAGGAATGTGTAACATCCTAGGAATTAGCAACTAGAAATAAAGAGGACACATGTTTGTGCATTGCATTCATGCATAGAAAATCCGGGTAATTTTCCCGTAAAACTAAAGGGCTACAGAGTGACCGAGGTCTCTCTTGCTCTGATGTAAATGTCAGCACAATTGCGAGAGATTTCGACATGATCTTTGTAAAATTCTTTATTTAGGGGGGGGGGAGTGATTCAAACATTAATTTGAATTTTAAATTTGAATTCAAATGGATTTATAAAAATCACAAATTGAATTATGGAATATTTAAGTAATTAGGAGAGATGGAATATAAAGTCTTGAATAAAGTAATATGATAAAATTATTGGAATACATATTATATTGTCTTTACATTTATTCAAATAGAAAAGAAAATTGAAATTGTAATACAAAAGGGAAAAAGAATTACAACAATAAATAAGAATTGAATACATATTTATAAACAAGATATAAATATTACAAGATTCAAATTACAAATAGAAAGATTATTTAACTTTATTAATATTATACAAATTTACATTGTCAATTACATTATTCAAAGTAAGGAGAATTACAAGAATAATAAAAGAAGTCCTAAATTGCATTTTCTAAACTAAGTTAAATCTTGTATCTCCTTTTCTTCATATTCTTTATTCCTGCAAAAAAACAAGAAAGGAAACAAAACAAAAATAAAGGAAGGTTATGTTAGTTAGTTTTGTTCTCAAGAATACAGTGAGATGCACTATGATGTTCATCATTGAGCATTGAAATCAGGGGCAAAGTAGTAATTTGTTCTTATCAAGTTTGTGGCCTCAGTACAACATCACATGCTTTGAGAGGGGCAAATTTCACCATAGCAGTAAAGGTCAAAAGATAAAGACTCCACAAATATCAAGTTTTCACTTGATCTCATCCACACCAGCAGGTCCCACTTGCAAGCAGCATACACATCACATGCACCATGATGTGTTGTCAACATCTTAGAGAGAGGGCAATTGCCATTTGAGGCAACATAGCCGTAGCATAGCACAAGGAAAACCAGAGAACATCTATCATCTACCGACCCTTATAAGAACACCACTATTCTTAATAGAACACTACCAAGATCTTCATAGTTAAATTAGCTCATCACCAAACCTCCACTACACAGTCAGGGACACCACTGTTTTGTCTCTAATCTATCCACACAAATCACCAACACTCTGGTTCCTTGAGGGAGCCATCGAGAAGTCAGGACAAGGTGAAGATCAAGATTAAGCCAGTATCAGTTCCAGGAGTAGAAGGCTAACAAGCTCAAGACCAGAGTACTAGGCCGAGCCGACAAAGATACAACACACCAAGCATCCACATGCATCAAGGTAGAAACTCACTAGATCACTAGCTAGATCTGGTACCATACCTGTTCTTATCAAGCAATATAATCACTTAGGGAGATAAAGCTCTCAGTACTGCATAAAACATTTATGTCAGGAACATCATAGAACATAATTGGGCCTTATCTTATGCATCATTGACTGGGGCATAGCAGCAGCTCATACTGATTAGATCCACTGATGTGGACACACCTCAAGGGGGCACCACAACAGTAGATCCAATGGTAGCAGAAGCCACTAAGTTATTGAAAACAACCAACAAAAGGCCAAACCTTAGAATCTGTTCTCATCAGATAAGAAGCTTGAACATGTATGACAATCACATCATAATCATTGAGACCTATTACTGTGTACACTCAAAAGAGGCATCACAGTAACAGGATCTCAACCATTAATGGGAGGATTAGCTTAAAGAATATCAATGGTTCCCACATCACATTGGTCCCCAAGGTGGCTTCTCCCACTAGTGTAAATGACTTTCGACCCATATCTCTTACAAATGTCTGCCTCAAGTTCATCACAGAACTTGCTGCAAATTGATTACAAGGAAAAATTCTGCAATGTATTCATAAGAATCAGTATGGATTCCTTTAGAACAGATCTATCCAAGATTGCCTTGCATGGGCATTCGAGTATATTTATCTTTGCCATATCTCCAAAAAGCCCACTGTCATTCTTAAGCTTGATTTTGCAAAGGCCTTCGACACGATTGAACATGAAGCTATCATTGAGGTTATAAAACACAAGGGGTTCAATGAGAAATGGTTAAGATGGGCCAGCGATATTCTGTCCTTAGGCTCTTCGGCAATTCTTCTAAATGGTATCCCTGGAAAGCAGTTTCTATGTAAGAGAGGGTTACGCCAAGGCGACCCACTATCACCTCTTTTTTATCTGTTTGGGTCTAATCTTCTTTAGTATATCGTTAATGAGCTCATGACTCAGGGTCTGATTAGAGCTCCTATTATCACCCATGAAGTGGATTTCCCCATCATTCAATATGCTGATGACACGCTGTTGATTATGCCTGCGGATCTAGATCAAGTGAGACACCTCAAGCATGTTTTACATCAGTACTCTCTCTCTACGGGTCTCAAAATTAACTATAGTAAATCTCAAATGATCCCAATCAATGTGCCACCACATCTTCTGGACATTCTGGCTAATGAGTTTGGCTATATGAAGGGTTCTATGACTTTTACGAATCTAGGACTGCCGTTTGGCACCACCAAACCACAAATCATTGACCTCATGCCACTAGTCTGTCGTCTGGAAAGGAAACTCTCCTCTAGCTCCAGCTTTCTGCCTCAGGGTGCTCGTTTCCAACTTATCAACTCTGCACAAGCATCAATGCCCCTTCATTTCCTCTGTACTCTGGATCTTTCCCAGGGTTTAACGAAGAAGCTAGAGAGAATTCTTTGGCAGTGTCTCTGGCGTGATTTTTCTGACACTCCTAAACAGTCTCTGGCGGCATGGGAATGGTCAGTAAGCCAAAATCTTGTGGAGGACTCGATATTATTATTTTTCAGAAACAAAATGCTGCTTTGCTTATCAAGTTCTTGGATAAATTTTATAACAAAGCGGATGTACCGTGGGTGCATTTGGTCTGGTCTACACATTATCAGGGGAAGATCCCACATGCTGAAATTCTATCTGGATCGTTCTGGTGGCGAGACATTATCAAATTAGTTGACAACTTTAGAGGGGTTGCTAAAGTGTCTTTGGGGAGAGGGGACAACTTTTTATTCTGGTCTGATAACTGGTCTTTGCATGATTCTGCCCGACCTCTAAGTGCTAGATTTTTGAGGTTGTTCTCATTTGCTTTAGATGTCGATATCTCTGCAAGAGATATGTACTCTCTAGAGGATCATTATTCCCATTTTTATTTACCTCTTTCAAGAGAGGCAAACCAAGAATTATTGTCTCTTAGAAACCTAATGGAGACAAATCCTCTATTGGAGCAGAGAGATACATGGACATACTACTGGGGTAACGTTATGAAGCTAGGAAATTTTATGCTCATATACATGCTCATCTGACTGACCCAAAGGTATATCATTGGTTATGGAAATCTTCTCGTGTTTTGAAGACTAAAGTCTTTTCCTGGTTGCTACTCTCGGATAGATTGAATACAAGAGATATGTTGCAGCGTCGACATTGGAGGGTCACTGATGACACCCATTGTGTATTGTGCCCACTGAGAGCCCATGAGGATAGAATGCACTTATTTTTTGAGTGTAATTTCAGTGAAATGATCTAGACTTACCTTCAGATAGATTGGTCACATGGTAATGGTGATCTGCAAACGACTATTAATCTAGCAAGGAGGAGTTTTGGAAAGCCTTTATTTATGGAGATATTAATCATAGCTTGTTGGAATATCTGGCTTCTATGAAATGGGAAAATCTTTAGAGATGACATGACATATTTTGGCAAGTGGAAGGCTCAGTTTGTCCACGACATGCTTTTGCTGCAATATCGTATCAAATCCAAGTACAGGGAGCAACTAATTGGTTCGATCACAGATTTTCATTAGATCTTAGAGCTTTCTAATCCCCCACCTTTTCTTTAACATGTAAATATGTGTACATAACTCCTTTTCTTTGTTTATTAAATAAATTAATGTGGGGCTTTTGCCTCACAGTTTGCAGTGAAAAAAACAGGATCTCAACCACTAAATCCACAAGAACAAACTAGCATAAGTATCTCAGGTCCTCAAGCTATTAGAAGTTAAAATAAATCATTTCTCTAGTCATATATTTGCTAGATATCATTTTCAGAGATCTAGATATATCTGATAAGAAACAAATATAATCACTGAACCATAGGTTCAGTGCATCAGGTCAAACATAGTACTTGATTCATATCATGCTTGTACAAAATCTAGTAATCTATAGCAGTAGTCTATAGCTAAAGAAACATCCAAGTAGCCAAACCAAACATATCTTACCCATTTGTTCATATCAAAAGATATACACTGAATAACTTTATCAATTGATCAACCAAAGAAGTAGGGAGGATGTACAAGCTAAAGCAAACAACACAATTTACTCAAGATATTACAAGCATATGATCAAATAATTAATTGTCATCCAAACAAAGAAAAATCTACTAAGAAAATTACCCGAAGCATTATCTATTTTAATCATAGAAGGAACAGATCAGAAACAAAAATAAATATTGCATAGAGGAATTATTTGCCAATACTACTCATCTAATGGTCATGAAATGATCAGGAAACCATTGACCACCACTTGTATTCATCAACATGGATAAGAAGTTAATTTACAAATCCAACCCAAGAGCAAAACTAATAGAATCATCTAGAACTAAAGCATCTAGTACTATAACCTGATCAAGTGCATCTTGGCTATCTTGTGAGTACCAAATTTGTACATCACCACAACAATAGTTTAGGATTTAGGATTCTAACTATTTGAGATAGATTAATTATCTTAATCATAGAAGTAGCACATGTCCAGTAACACTACCTGATCACAAATGATTCCTAGAATCAACAGATACACTGCCAGACCCTAATCTACTTAGTACCACAGATCAAATCCAAGATTTCCAGAACCTAAGCCTGCGTCCTACACCTAAATGACTTCATCGGCTCGAAGGCCGGTCACATGAGCATTACCTGTCTGGATACATGGTTGTTGTAGTAAACAAGAAGGCCTACGTCGGGGTTGCAGAAGCTTGCCTTCCCGCCGGTGTCGAAGAAGAAATGATACCATAACACCTCTCCCACCACCACAGGAAGGTCATGAAGCAGCACGGCGGCGCATCGAAGGGCGCCGGGGTTGCATCCCAGGATGCCGTCCCTTCGACATCAGGGATTGGAGCAAACCACAACAACTACTGCAATACCACACCACTATGAAAAGAACAGGATTAGCATGTTAGGGTCGAGGAAGGGGATATCCTGGTCTCCCTCGAGCAGTAGCCAGGGGCATAGGGGACCAGCGGAGACGCGCCGGCGACCTAGCCGAACCGCATGGCTAGGGTTTCGCAGGGGCACGAACGGTGAAGCAGAGCAGCGCCAATGCAAGGTAATCACTGGAGAAGCTTGAGTCAAGGCCTTTTCGGTAGGCAAAGGCGCCGGAAACGGCCGTTGACCGGTCATAGCAGCAGTGGCGGCGGCATCACGCACGTGTCAGAGGGGAACGAGGGATGCGTGTATGGCCGGTGTGTGTGTGAGCGAGAATTGTGAGGAGAGTGGTGGGTGGATTAGTCAGGCCTAGTTAGGCCATATCAAGTTGGGTCGGCCTTATGGGCCAGGCTGATCTAGCCCAATTTCACCCCTAGACCACAGTCTAATTATCAAATTACCCTAAAATATTTTTCTGTTTTAATACATTACCAAAACACATTACTTTCTGTCACATCCCAAGATTTTCCAAATCTTGTAATGTGAAAAATAAATGAATAAAATAAAACTTTGTTGATTTTCAGGGTGAGAAGAAACTTTTTGAATCCAATTGGAAACTTTCATAAAAACCTAATTGGATCAAATAAAATCCTAAAGGGATTTAAAAAGATAAATAAACAATAAAGTTAAAAATATTTAAAATTACTATTTTTGGATCTTTAATAAAAGGATTTGGTTTTCAAAGGAAAAGGTAGATTTATAAATAAGGATGATTTTATAGAGCCAAATTAAACCTTGGCCAAGCTTTTGAAATAAAATGTTTTGCTTTGATTAAAAGAGTAAAGGTTTATTTAAATAAAATAATTAGGATTTATTAATATCCAATTTTATTAAAAATAAAGGTTTTACCTTTTTAATTAAACATCAAAACTTGTTAAATTATTTTAAATAAGTTTTCCAAGTATTTTATATTTTCAAATAAAACCTACTGATTTGGTTTTGATAATATTTAGATTTCAAATGGAGTTTTTTTAAAATAAATCAAACCGTATTTGATTTAATAACTAAGGTCCATTTTATTTAATTAATAAATGGATCCTAAAAAGATTAAAAATACTATTTTATTTTTGACTTTGGTTTTGTATTGTTAAACAGAACCAAACTCAAATGCAAAGTGAGTTGGAAGTTTGATTGATTTGAATTCATTTGAGTGTTTGTTTTGTTGTTTGAATTTCAAAACAGAAAATCAAAACAGAAAAAGAAAAACCAATCAGATCAAAAAAAGGGAAAGACCCAACCCATCTAACCTGGCCCAGTCCAGGCCCAACCAGCCCACTCCCTCTCACCCCGCAGAAAAACGCTTCGCACCCAGCAACTCACCCACTCAGCGACTGACCGGTGGACCCCCATTCCCTCTCTCTCTCACGCTGCCAAGCGGACCCCACCTGCCTCGTCAGCGTCTTCAACCGCGGACGCGTTCTTCCTCCTCGCTGCCGTTCTCTGTCAATCAATCCCCGAGTAAATTCACTTAATTGCAGCGTTGATTCCGCACGGTAACCTCGCTCACTTAAGCGCCCACTCCCTCTCTCCATTTCCCCTCTCTCGCCCGACCCTCTCGGCCACCAGGCTGCTCGGAATCCTCTCCGAACCACCACGGTCTACGGCGAGCTCCCGTTCAATTCCGGCCACCACCGCCAGCCCCACTGCTTCTAGAGCACACGAGCTTGCTCGCCATCATTTCCTGCACCTGCCAGTGTCTTCCCCTCGCTCGCGAGTGCTCTGCAGCGTCGACTTCATCTTCGACAGAACGACGCCGCCGTCCGCTCCAACTCCGACGAGCTCCACAGGTAGTTTCCGACCGTGCCTCTCCTTCTCCTTCACGCACGCATCTTCGTCTTGATCTTGCGCATCTAACCGTTCCCTCCGTTTGCTCTCTCGTGACCCATAGCGCCGCCCTCGACGACGACAGAATGTGGCCGTCGTCAGACGCAACTTCGGCGAGCCATTACCCTCACCTCCGTGCGCCCCTTGACTCCTCGAGAACACCTTGAGCTTCCCCGGGCTTCTGCGAACGCGGTGAGCATCTTCCCATCCTCTCTCGCTTCCTCCTTCGCCAGCACCGCCACCACCTGAGCGCTCCGCCGCCAGTAGCCACCGCAGCGCCGCCCATCTCTGGCAAGTGTGCTAGATGCCGTGCGATTAGGATCCAGCGGCTAGGATAGAAGCTAGGCGAAAGGGGAAGTAGCATCTGCGCGCCATGCGATATGACTTGATCCAATGGTCTGTGTTAGTCGATCCACGCGAAACGTTTTCGACGAATAGGAATCAGACGCGTGTCCTAGTGTTTGTTTTAAAAACAGAATTTGATCTATTAGATGATCAAATTTGTAAATTTTATAACTTTAGTTCCACACGTCCAAAATTTACAAACTTTATATCAATGGAATCAGTGGAACAAGCCCTAGCCAACCATGCCATTTTTTTAGTAAAAAGCTTCTGGAAAAATGTTTGTTTTTGCAGAAAAATTTGTATGCTTGTTTAGATTATAAAAATTGTTCAAAAATGATTTTGGGGATAAAATCTTTTGAAAATGGTGTATTTTGAACCTACTGACCATAGGAATCACTTTGTGGTTTCAAAAATGTATTTGGTGAAACAAAAGAATGATTCTTTGATTTAAAACCATTTCTAGTCAAATAAAAATATAGTTTATTTATTAAAAATGGTTTTGGAAGAAAACTTTTGGGAAGTGTCGTGGTGGTGGCACGGCAGATGCCATGGGTAGGCTAAAGTTTGGGGCCAATGGATGCTAGAGGGATCTGGGGAGGGAAGATGTAGCTGATTCTACACACAGAAGTCTAAAGCAAAGATCTTTATTTCTCCTTCCTTGGGCTACAAGTGCTCCTTGAGCTGTATACTGGGAGAAGAGAGGAACTTTACCAGCCTAACGGCTCTAACCTTCGTCGATTTTCCCTTCAGAGCAAGCCTCTCCTTATAAAGGAGAGCCTTGGGTTCCTCTAGGGCTGACGTGGCAAGCATATTCGAGGAATATGCTTGTCCCAATATAGTAGTTCGGTGCCCCCCTTTCCCTGTCGCTCCCCTAATGACGGCAAGGTTCTAGAGGGCCCCTCCTGTGCGCCTCAGGCTTCTGGACTGTCACCTCTGTGTCCTCCTTCTGCCTCTCTGTCGCTCTGCGTCTTTGTCTGTAGTGCTTGGCTTCGCTCAGATTCTCCCTATCCTGCAACTAGGGTTTGACTTCAGCTTCTCCTTCTCCTGCAAGCTTCACATTATTCGGCCCTGCCTCCTGTAGTTCGGCATGTCCTTCATCTGTATCAAGATTACTCGGCATTACCCAGCAGAGTCAGCAAGTACCTCGGTCGGGTAATGTATTGTCATTACTATAAGGGTTCTGCCCTTTCCTATCTCGGCCGACCTCTACATGATTCGGCCGGCTCAGACAGTAACTCGGAAACTAAACGGGGAACATCCTTTCGTCTATCCCCATCTTTACCCTATCCGGGGTTATCTCCCCAACATTAGTCCCGAAGCTGGTAGGGCCCTGCCGACAATCTCGGCCGGGTCGTACCAGTTTCACGACTCACGTCCTTTATTGTTTCCAAGTTGCTCCTTGCTCGTTCGAGGTATCGTTGTATCTTCTCGTATACGCCTCGTCCTACGTGTCATTCCCATAATTACTTCTCTAGTTTTTTGTTCCTCTACAGTATTTTCTGACAGGCTACAGTTACTACTGTGCCTGTCACGCCGGCGCTGCGTCGCCTCGTGCTCCGTTTCCGCTTGGGATCGTGATCTTCTCCGCTACCGTGTGGCCCTAGGTGTGGTTCCGCTCAGCGACGTGCGGTCGTGCCGTACACATGATCCACGCTGCCAACCGCCACACCCACGATCCCACTACCTTGCTCGCAGCTAGGTTATAAAGTGGGGTGCGGCGCTGGAGGACTCACTTTCCCCCTTTCGTTCGCATGTGCCCTTCTTCTTCCTCACGCTTCCGCGCCCGCTCGCTGCCCCGCCGCCGCGCGTTCATCAGACTCTCTGACGGCGAGGGCTCCGCCGCGTCGCTCCGTCTGCCTCATCCGCGTTCGCTAGCTTCGGCGTGGTCGCCGGTGAGTTCTTTCCGGCCGCGCCGCCTAGGCTTTATCCTAGATTCCTCTGTCTCGATTTTGTATTCGTGCGGCGGTTCCTCTCCTCCTCCGCCGCCGTTCTTGTGTAAAATCACGACGGGGCCTCGTAACTCCAAACTTTCCTCCGCCGCCAGTTCTTCCTCCGTCGATTTTTCCGGCGAACCCATGTCTAGCTCCTTTAGTGGTGCCCTGGTAGAGGATGACGACGCTGGCTCTGGGCCTGAGTGAGGCTCGTGGCAGGGCTCCTCCGTTACACGCCGCTAGATTGAGTGGCTTATCTGAACTCGTAGGATTCCCGCTGAGGTCTCCTGTCGCTTACCCGGCAGCGAGTCCTCTCCGGATGTCGGGGAGGGCGAGTATGTAGTTTTTATGTCACATTTCTCGCGCGGCTTTGGTCTCCCTCTTAGCGATTTTGCTAGAGATTTTCTTGACTACTTCGGCCTTCAGCCGCATCATCTCCCTGCAAATGCGATCGCTTCTCTTTCCGCTTTTATCTCGGCTTCGGAGGGATACTTCGGCCTATGGCCATCTGTGCATGTCTGGTCGAAGTTCTTCCAGATTCGCTCTAACGTAGTCCCTGACAAGTCTCTGCACCCTTCCGAGAAACTGCTTACTCAATGTGGGGCAGCGTCTATTACACCTCGGAGGAAGTCCGTGTTTCCTCGTGTCACCGGGTTAGAGTCGTGTAAGAAGTGGCATAAATCCTTCTTTTACGTCAAGAACAGAGGGACGGAGGACAAGATTCGGCTCCTTGCCTTCTCCATTGGTCCACCATCTAAGGTGAATTGGACTTATAATCCGAGGAAAAGTCACGCCTTGGCCGAGGCCTTTGAGATTCGGCTCAAAGAGCTGATCCGTGCCGGGTTATGCGGCGAAGATCTGATGGCTACCTTTATCAGTAGCCGAATTTGCCCATTTCAGAAGCGGACTCACAAACTGTGCTACATGAGTGGTCCTCTTGATCCTAACCGAGTCTCTACCGTGGAGCTGGACAACTATCTTATCTATAAGCGTGTCCGAGCTATCTTCAAGACGGAGATGCCTGAGGATTGGGCTTGGGGACTGAAACCGTTCACCCGCGATCGCCCGCCTCCCGAAGTAAGCTTGACCAATGGCGTTCTGCTATCCAATTGCTTTCGTAACGGTTTTTGCTAATTTTCTTTTTTCTTGTCTTGCAGAGGTTCACAGAGCAGAAGAATGAGGATGCCGAAGTTTTGTTGCTTCCGTGGCCTGCGAACCAGAGCACCCCGGACACGGGTGAGCCGGACTCGGAAGAGTTCGTCCCTAAGTCGGATCCTGCCCCGGCCCGAGCTCGTGGCAAGACCTCGGCCCACGAGGAGGAAGGTGATTCAGACGAGGTCCAAGTTCTTGAGGTAGTTGCCGCAATGCCTATTTCTTATGCATTTCTGGCTTCTACTTTCCCAGCTAATCCGGACGGTCAGGTTCACGACGCCGAGCCTATTGCTTCCCGACCCCCTGTTACCTCGGGGAAACGCGGGGCTCTTGCTAGTGCCTCTGAGGCGGCCCCCAAGAAGCGAATGAAGAAATCTGCTCCGAATCCTCCCAGGCGCAAGACCATGCCTGGGGTCACAGGGTAAGTTCCTTTTGCTCGTATTTCTTGTTTCTCTCTTTCTGTTTTTCATCCTGACACCCTTTTTTATTTCTTATTTTCGCAGTGCTCCGCTTTCTGTCAAGCCCGGTGGTCCTAGCATGACTAGCCGCCTGATTCGGCAGCCGTCTCCTCCGCCCGTTGAAGATACTAGGATTCCCAGTCCTGCTCGTGTTGCCTCTCCTTCAGCTCCGAATCAATCGCCCCCTCGTCGCGATGTGCCTGAAACTCCTTTCGTCGACATCGATTCCACTCGGCCCTCCGAGATTTCTGTCGAACCCGTTGCCCCCTTTGTGGATCCGAGCGCCTCTACTGAGCCTCTATCTGCCCCAGCAGTCTCTGCATCAACTCCAGCCCCGGCCGAAGAGGTCGTTATCTCGGCGCCTTCTGCGATCGTGACTCCTGCTGCTCCTAAAGACTCCGTTCCCATTACCGAGGTATCGGCTTCTGCTGATGCCTCTTCTAAGGCAAGAAAAACTGTTGCCACCAAGGCCTCCTCTTCTCAGAAAGGTCTTGTCGGCTCTTCTCAGCCGAGTATTGCCGATGTGCTGCGCAAAGGAACTGCGCCTACCAAAGCCTCCGTTACCTCGGCTGCCAGCACTCAGCTTGCTCTTCATAAAAGCCCTGCGACCGTGGTGGTTACACAACATGTCCGGGGTAAAGTCTTAACTCGGATGGCTAGTGGGAACAGCCTCGGCTCGCTGGTGGAGTATGCCAATAATTGGAATGCTGCTGATCAGTTTGAGGGTAATCCAATCAGTCAGCCCTTTCAGCTTTCCGACATCAGCGGCCGTTTCGATCAAGCTTCCAAGTTCATCCTTGATACTAACAAGATGAATGAGGTAATTGCTACTTTGCGGAGTTTTAACTTAGTTCTCCAGATGTTACTATATGCTCTAGTCCCCGAAACTTGCAAGGAAATAACTTGTTATATGCTTGGAAGTTTAATAATGCTTCACTTAGTCTAATTTTATCTCTAGGGTTCGAATTTATATTCAACTAGATTTGTCTTGAAGTTTGCTTGACTCGGATCTGGTCTAGCTTCAAATATCCAGCCACCTAGATCCGGGTTAAGTTTTGCTTGACACGGATCTGGTTTAGCTTCGAATATACAGCCACCTAGATCCGGGTTAAGTTTTGCTTGACTCAGATCTGGTTTAGCTTCGAATATCCAGCCACCTAGATCCGGGTTAAGTTTTGCTTGACTCGGATCTGGTTTAGCTTCGAATATCCAGCCACCTAGATCCGGGTTAAGTTTTGCTTGACTCGGATCTGGTTTAGCTTCAAATATCCCTTCATCACTTTGATCCATTGTTCAGGTTGCACATGACCGGCGGACTGCCGAATTTCAAAGGTTGCTTTTCTCGCACCGCAAACTGGAAGAAAAATATGAGAAAGTCCTTCCTGTGGTAAAAAAGGCTGGTAAGTTGATAGTTTCTTTTCGTCGTTTTCGACATTCTTATTGTTTTGTCCGCGGGGTGTCGGCTCACTTTTTTGGTGAACAGGTAATATCAATAATCTCAACATTCGTCTTGAGAAGAGAGTCAAGAACTTGGAAGGTTAGTTTCCCTTTTACTCTACACCTTTTCGCCCTTTAAAACATGCTCTAAACTTTTTTCTACTTCGTTTCGCTTTTGTAAAGCCGAGTTGCAAACCTTTGCAGCATCTCACCAAGATTGCACGCCCATGCCTGACGTGATGCTGCATTTTTTAGAACAAAGCGCTACTCATTCGGTGCAGCTAAAAGAAAAAGATGATGAAATAGCTCGCCTGCGGGCCGAGGTGGAGGCCCTTAAGCTCTCTTAGAAATCCGAGCTAGAAAAGGTCGATCAGGAATTCTCCGAGGAGAAGAATCGGCTAGCTTTGGAGCTGCAGAAGAATAAAGAACTCCTCGAGGCTACCGAACTGAAAACCCAGGGAATGAGCGAGGAAATCGCTCGCTTTGAGAAGAGCAAGATCGATTGGGCCAAAGACCTTCAGATAATGATGAGTTATATTCATCGTAATCTTCTTAGCACGGCCGAATTATATTTTTCTCTTTGTCCCTGCTGCCACCTGATATATTCATGTTTTGCGCAGATCATTTTCCCGAAGCTAAGCCCGTGAGTTCTAAAGCGGTTCTTGCAGCTCATGTGCGCCGAGGTGTCGCTGTTGCCGCTGACTCGGAGTATTCTATGGACGATTTCCTGGTTGCTGTTGGTGGTACAATTGGTCCAATGAAGATTATGGGCCGGGATTTGGTGAAGGCAGCTATTCGAGCTTACCATGTTCTCTGGCCGAACACTTCTGGGACTCCTGATATCAATGAGGTCGAATTGCTGGTGAAAAGATTGATGGCATCTGAGAAGCAATTGAGTCTTTGGAGAGAATCAGCTGGACGAGCTGGCGCTGATATGGCTCTCACTGTTGTCATGTCGTGGTACGAAGACATTTCTCTTGATATCCTGAGAAACTTGCGCACTGGTTCCCGTTGGGTCAAGGACCCCACTTTCGTTGCTCTTCGGCAAGCTCGCGCCTTCCAACTCGTCGAGTATGCCGACGTGCACACCTGGAATGAAGGGCCGAGTTTCCTTCCAAACCCGGACGAGGAGGTCGTAGTCGAGGATGCATCAGATGAAGATTCAGCTGATCAAGGGGGCGATGAAGATGACTCGACCACTTCTGGCGACTCCAGTTCGAGCTCGGCCGGCAATGGCGACGCGCGATCCTCCTCCAAGGGTACCGGGCATTCCACTGCGCAAACTGATGCTCCGCAGCAGCCTCAGGCTTCTACCGTGGTTGCACCTGGGTCTGCGGAGGGCGAGGTAACATCAGCCGAAGTTCCTCCTACCTCGGAGTCCCCAGCTCCTGACCAAGTTGCCGCCTCTCTAGCTAAAAATGTTTAAGTCATTTCTTATCCTTGGTATGCCGGGCGTACGATGTACGTGGAACATTCATCTGTCCTCTGTATGGATTGGATTTCTTTTGCGGTGTGCTACTGAGATACATGTTCTTAATTGTTATCACTTTGTCTAAGTGGTCTTGTTCGTCCGAATCTTTTGCTGTGTTGGCCTGCGATTTCTTAATTTTGGGATGTATCTTTATCGTTGTACTTGTGGTTTACCCAATTAATCCAGGTGTGAGCTTTGTATATCATACCAGTTTGGACTATTCTTACTTTCAATGTCGAAGTTTGATACTTTCTTTGTATCAAAGGCTAACCAGGACTTCGGAACAAGATGTAGCAGTCCCCGAGTTACTGCCTGTGCCGCCGAAGTCTAGCGTATAAATCGAACTGCGGAAAGTTGCTGCTCAAAGTGCCGAGGTTTAGTGTACAGAAATTTTAATATCACATGGCAGTCCCCGAGTCACTGCTCTGGATGCCGAGGTTTAATATACAAGATGAAATTGGAGTAACCTATGATAGTCCCCGAGTTATTATTCTGGACGCCAAGGTTTGATCCATAAGATGAAATTGAAATAACATATGGCAGTCCCCGAGTCACTGCTCTGGACGCCGAGGTTTGATACATAAGATGAAATTGAAATAACATATGGCAGTCCCCGAGTCGCTGCTCTGGATGCCGAGGTTTAATACATGATGAAATTGAAATAACATATGGCAGTCCCCGAGTCACTGCTCTGGATGCCGAGGTTTAATACATGATGAAATTGAAATAACATACTACGAGTAAAACGGACGAAGTAAAGCTACATTCCATGGCCTTTTCGTTTCTTCGCCAGATTTCTCTGCTCTGTTCTTTCCAGGGACTGAGCATAGATCAGGTAATAGGCATCATTGTGCAATGCTTTGCTCACGATGAATGGTCCTTCCCACGGAGGTGATAGCTTGTGCATGCCGGCCGTACGTTGCACCAGTCGGAGAACTAAATCCCCTTCTTTGAATACTCTTGGATTTACCTTTTTGCTGTGATAGCGTCACAAGTTCTGCTGATAGATAGCTGATCTTGATAGCGCCAGCTCTCTGACTTCTTCTAGCAAGTCGAAAATATCTTGCCGAGCTATTTCGTTTACCTCTGAGGTTGTATACTGAGTAACCCTTGGCGAGTCATGTATTATGTCGGCTGGAAGCACGGCCTCTGCCCCGTATACCAGAAAGAATGGTGTATAACCTATTGATCTATTCGGAGTAGTTCTGAGGGTCCATAATACGGCTGGGAGTTCCTCAATCCAACATCCTGTTGACCTTTGCAGTGGTTCAACAAGTTATGGTTTTATTCCTGACAATACTAGTCCATTAGACCTTTCCACTTGCCCATTAGATGCTGGGTGAGCCACAGAGGCAACATCTAACCTTATGTGTTTCTCTCTGCAAAACCTAGCGAAGGCTCCTTCTGCAAAGTTTGTGCCGTTATCTGTAATAACACTGTGCGGATACCCATATCTTAAAATAATATCTTTGAGGAATTTTACTGCTGTGGGCCCATCGCATTTTTTATTGGTTTCACTTCAATCCATTTTGTGAACTTGTCCACCATTACCAATATGTGGGTCATTCCTCCTCGGGACGGCTTAAATGGTCCCACCATATCTAAGCCCCACAGAGAAAATGGCCAAGTGATGGGTATCGTTTTTAACTCGGCCGATGGCATATATATTTTGGTTGCATATCTCTGACAACCATTGCATTTTTCAACCAACTCTTTGGCTTCTTTCAGCGCCGTCGGCCAATAAAATCCATGCCTGAATGCTTTTGCTATCAAGGCACGAGATGAGGCATGGTGTCCACATTCTCCTTGATGTATATCTAGGAGGATCTCCTGGCCTTCTGCCGAACTCACACACTTTTGAAATACGCTTGTGACGCTTCTTTTATACAACTCATTGTTTATGATTGTATAAGCTTTTGCTCTCCTTACAGTTTGTCTTGCTAATACTTCATTACTCGGCAACATCGCGTCTTTAAGGTAAGAGAATATGGGTTGCGCCCATAGCGGTGTGACTTTCTCTGGCGTGATCTCACTGTCTATTTCCATGATTTCTGCCAACATATCTACCTCGGCCTCCTCCATAATTGTGCTTACTTCTGCTGTCCTCCTCTTGGGGGGTTCCGAGTCATATTGTTGGTCTACTTCCATCGGCGCATTATCTTCTGCTGAATTTGCCGGAATAAAGATAGATTCGGATTCTGGTGATGGGATTATTGATGGTTTCCTGAGGTGTTCCAGGGCAATACCCGGGGGAATTGACTGCCGGGTTGATCCGAGTTTTGACAACGTGTCTGCGGCATCATTTTCTGCCCGAGGTATGTGGTGAAATTCACATCCTTCGAAGTATCCACTGATCTTTTGCACATGAAATCTGTATAAAGCCATATTGGCATCTAATGCATCCCAATTGCCTGAGACTTGCTATACTACTAGATCCGAGTCCCCATAGCATAAGATTCGGCGTATGCCAATCTCTTTTGCTACTTTCAGTCCATGGACCAGTGCTTCATATTCGGCTACGTTGTTGGATGCGGCAAAATGTATTTGTAGCACATATTTCAGCTGATCTCTTTTAGGCGAGGTTAACACTATTCCTGCCCCCAAACCATTTCTTAATTTGGAACCATTGAAATGCATCGTCCAATAATTCGGGTCTGGTAATGGTGGCTCATACTGCACTTCGGCCCAGTCTACGAAGAAGTCGGCGACCGCTTGAGATTTGATTGCATCTCTCCTATCAAATTGTGGAGCGTACGGTGACAACTCGATTGCCCATTTTGCTATTCGGCCACTTGCATCTTTGTTGCTCAATATGTCGGCTATGGGCGCTTCACAGATCACTTTGATGGGATGCTCTTCGAAGTAATGTTTAAGCTTTTTTGCCGACATATACACTCCATAAGCCATCTTCTGATAATGTGGGTAATTCTGCTTTGAAGTGGATAACACCTCACTTAAATAATACACCGGCCTCTATACCGACTTATTATCTTCAAGTCATTCTACTACAACTACATCACTTACTACTCTGTTGGTAGCCGCTATATAGAGCAACATAGGCTCTTTTGATAGTGGAGAAGCCAAAATGGGTGTTGTGACCAACATCTTTTTCAACTCATGAAATGCGCTGTCCGCTTGTGGAGTCCAAATGAATTTATCTGATTTCTTCATCAACTGATATAGTGGTAGCGCCTTCTCTCCCAGCCGACATACAAACCGGCTGAGGGAGGCTAGACAACCCGTGAATTTTTGTACATCGTTTAAACATCTTGGCAATTCCATTCTTTCTAATGCCTTTATCTTTGTTGGGTTGGCCTCTATACCTCGGCTAGATACAAGAAAACCGAGTAGTTTTCCTGCCGGCACGCCAAACGTGCATTTTTCCGGATTAAGCTTCATTCGGAACCTTCTCAGGTTCGCGAAAGTCTGCCGTATATCTTCTAGTAATGTTTTGCTTTCCTTGGTTTTGATGACCACGTCATCTACATATACTTGTACATTTTTTCCTATCTGATCGTGTAGACATTTTTGCATGCATCTCTGATATGTTGCTCCTGCGTTTCGCAGGCCGAATGGCATTGTGCGATAGCAATAAGCCCCGTACGGGGTAATAAACGTAGTCTTTATTTGATCAGCCGGATTTAACGGTATCTGGTGGAAACCAGAATACGCGTCTACAAATGACAATAACTCACAACCAGCGGTCGAATCAATGACTTGGTCTATTCTAGGTAATGGGAAAGGATCTTTTGGACACACCTTTTTCAGGTTCGTGTAATCGATGCGCATTCGCCATACAATGGCTACATTGGGATCATCTTTCTTCTTTTCTAATAGCACCAGATTCGACAACCAATCCGGATACAGCACCTCCATGATGAACCCGACTACGAGGAGCCGAGCTATTTCATCCCCTATTATTTTTCTCCTGTCTTCGGCGAAGCGGCGGAGAGGTTGCTTCACCGGCCTTGCTCCTGGCCTTACATTCAAAGAGTGCTCAGCCAACTCCCTCGGAACACCTTGCAGATCCTGAGTTGACCATGCAAATATGTCCCGATTCTCACGGAGGAAGTTGGTGAGCTCGCTTTCCTATTTAGTGTCCAGGCCTGCACCAATAGTAACAGTACGCTCCGGGAATTGCTCATCTATCTGAAACTTCTTCGTTTCTTTAGTCGGCTGAAAAGAGACACTGCCATGCGGATTGGCTAGTGCTGGCATGTTCAGCTGTGCCGACTGAGAAAGGGCTGCTACTTCCTGAATCCTACTTTTTTCTCTTGATATAACCAATGATTCGGCCAGATTTGACCCGGCAGAAGCACACTCCATTGACTTCTTGTACTCCCCTGCAACTGTTATCACTCCTTGTGGTCCGGGTAACTTCATTTTCAGATAACTTATATGACAGCTGCTCATGAATTTGGCCAATGCTGGCCGTCCGAGTAAAGCATGATAGCAACTCTCTAGATCCACTACTTCAAACTCTAAGTTTTCTGCTCTGCAGTTATCTCTTGTGCCGAATAACACATCCACTCGGACCTTACCAATGGGTTCACACGAAAGCCCTGGCACTATCCCATGGAAAGTGGTCCTCGTGGATTGCAACATGTTCTGCGATATTCCGAGTTTATGCATGGTATCTTTGTACATGATGTTGATACTGCTTCCATTGTCAATGAGTACTTTTGAGAATTTCACATTGATGCTTGGTCCAACGAATGTCGGATCCAACACGAGTGCATATGATCCGGGATTCGGCATTATCCTCGGGTGATCCTTCATGCTCCAAGTTACCTCCTGATCCGACCAAGGCACATATCTTGGTACTGCCGGCATAACTGCATTTACTTCCATATGCCGGCGCTGCACACTCTGCTTGTCTTATTGTTCCGTTGTGAACACACAATAAGACTAATGATGTTCTCTGTAATCATTGCGTCAAGTACTCGCCGGAGTTGTCCTTCCATCTTGGACTTGGTTCATCACTTGATATACCGCGTCTCTCCGATCCGAGTTATCGTACCTCGGGGGAGGGGGCGGTAACATCAGTTGCTGTGCATTTGCTCCAGTCAGCTGCGGTTGATGCTGCTGATGTACTTGATGGGGTGCCTGAATACCTGCGGTGTTCCCCATTGCATTTTTCATCCATGCACATTGGCGGGTCGTATGATTGGCTGGCCTGGACGGGTTTGACGTGTGAAATTTGCAGGGCTGATCTAACATAGATTCGAACGTGTACTTCGGCCTCTCCTGCCAATGTTTCTTTTGTTCTGGGGTCCACTGCCTTTTTCCTTCATTCCTCGGTGTCCACTGCTGAGGACCATTCTTCTGCCGTTGAGTCGCTCCGTGACTCGGCGGATCTTGCGCTACTGCCGCCACTTGGGCCGAATTATATCTATAATCCGGCCTTTCCTCTCTTCTTCTTCCTCTGAAATCACTACGCCTGGATGACCCGGCCAAATCTCTCCCGTAATGGTCCTGTTGCTCACGATGATCCACCGACATTAATTCTGGTTGCGTTGGGTCTCCTAATGCATAGGAGTCCGCTATTCTGATAGTTTCTGCTAGTGTGGTCGGCATATCTCTTTGCAGACGTTGCCACAGCACGCTGCCATAACGGCATCCTTGTGCAAACCACGCTATTGCTTGCGATTCTATAACTCCTTCACATGAGTTTCTCAGGTTGCACCACCGAGTTAAAAACTCTCTATCTGTTTCATTCGGCCTCTGCTTGCACATGGCTAACTGTTGAGGCCTGTTTGGCCTCTTGTATGTGCTGGTAAAGTTGCTGACAAACATTTCTTCGAAATCCAGCCAACAGTTGATACTGCCCGCTGGTAGATTATTCAGCCATACCCTAGATGGTCCTTCCAACATTTGTGGGACATATCGTACTGCCCATCGTAAGTTCCCACTCGCTATTTTCACAGCTGTGGCATAATCAATCAACCAGTCTTGTGGTTTGGTGCTCCCATTATATGTTTTCGTGCCTCTCGCTAGCTGGAAGTTCGGCACAGGTGGTTCGCCCATGATCCGTGGTCCAAAGCACGCCGGACCTGGTGGACCTTGTTCTTCCAACAACTCGGACCGGTATAACCGGTCCAATTTTACTCTTGCGTCCTTTGATGGCAAATCTATGTACAGAGCTCTGTCTTGTATTCCATAGTTGTTATTTCCACCATGGATGGCATATTCCATCTCAGAATAACCATCATTGTACCTTTCATTTACTTGATTGTACCGAGCTGGCCTCGTTTCTCTTTCCTGCCGGGGTTCATATCTCGGTTGCGGGTTAAATGGAAGTTCTCTCCTTACTTCAGCCGGGGTGTTGTTTTCATGATTGCCTTTCCTGGGTTCTCTTCTGCCGAGGTCTCCATTGCCTCGGCTTCCGCCGTCTTTCTCAATACGGCCAGGATTCCTCTCCCCACTATTTCCTCGGCTTCCATTGCCTCTGTTCTCGTTTACCTTCCCGGCCATTGCCGGATCATATGGAACAATCTGCTTGTTTCTCTTTCCTGAGGTTACTGCTTTATCCTTTCGTGCATTATGTCCGGGCGAAGATGCTGCTGCCACGGACAAGGCAGGTGCTGCGCCTGCCGAGTGAACCATTCGCGAGGCCCCTGGCCTCGCCGGGTCTGCCTTGAGTATTTCTTAGTTTTGCTGGTTCGCAATGCGGACCAGATCATTCACTCTTTCTTGCTATTTCTGCCGGGCTTCCCCAGTCAACCCCTCTAATTCCAATGCTGTGGCATTTGCCGCTCTCAGGTTCTTTGCCGGGGTACTGTACCTCGGCAAACCCAAATCAACTGATTCCGCCTTATGAGCATCATGCTCTTTGTTGATATCATCCATGAGGTTCTTCCCCCTTAATCTTAATTCGTCCACCCGCTCGGGTGCGACATCAAGCTTATTAGCTTTGGCATATTCTCTCAGGGTCCTGTTCAAGGACTCCCGCAAGGCCGATACTTTTTTGGCCTCTACCAGCACCTTTTGCCTGGTTTCTTCTAACTAAGCCTGAGCATTTGCCGGATCAAGTATCGGCTCTATAGGTGTAGTCAAGTTTTCTATGGTTGCCTAAAGAATGTTCTCTGGCCTTTCCAGAGGTGGTCCTCTTACTCTTGGTGCCCTTGGAGTGGTATCCTGCACCTCGGCCTGGTTGGTCACTAGAGGGATTACCTCGGTGGGTGGTGCCGTCTGCCTGGGCGCGATCTGCATGCCTGCGGCGGGGTCTCTGGTTGATCCGGCGCCCGTTACTCCCGCCTGTACTCCTGCTGCGACCATCACCTCGACGCTGCTCACCGGACGCGCTTCGCGCGGGCGCCTTGCAGCGCTAAGGGGTGGCTCTCCTGCAACAACAACTTGATGAGGATAAATGCCGGAGATGTCGACGCCGACGTAGACCTTGTGCCTTCCCAAGTTGATGAAGACACCATTGCGCGGGGGAGTGTTTCCCCTGAAGCTGCCCGCATTGTCACTGACGTAGTCACAGAGATCGAATCTCCAGACCAAACCAGAAACAACGCGCTCGCCTGTGTTGATGAAGTTTCCCGTCCGGATCATGACTCCATCTAGCACCGCTGCTGGCCCCACGGTGGGCGCCAACTGTCGTGGTGGTGGCACGGCAGATGCCATGGGTAGGCTAAAGTTTGGGGCCAATGGATGCTAGAGGGATCTGGGGAGGGAAGATGTAGCTGATTCTACACACAGAAGTCTAAAGCAAAGATCTTTATTTCTCCTTCCTTGGGCTACAAGTGCTCCTTGAGCTGTATACTGGGAGAAGAGAGGAACTTTACCAGCCTAACGGCTCTAACCTTCGTCGATATTCCCTTCAGAGCAAGCCTCTCCTTATAAAGGAGAGCCTTGGGTTCCTCTAGGGCTGACGTGGCAAGCATATTCGAGGAATATGCTTGTCCCAATATAGTAGTTCGGTGCCCCCCTTTCCCTGTCGCTCCCCTAATGACGGCAAGGTTCCAGAGGGCCCCTCCTGTGCGCCTCGGGCTTCTGGACTGTCACCTCCGTGACCTCCTTCTGCCTCTCTATCTCTCCGCGTCTTTGTCTGTAGTGCTTGGCTTTGCTCAGATTCTCCCTATCCTGCAACTAGGGTTTGACTTCAGCTTCTCCTTCTCCTGCAAGCTTCATATTATTCGGCCCTGCCTCCCGTAGTTTGGCATGTCCTTCATCTGTATCAAGATTACTCGGCATTACCCAGCCGAGTCAGCAAGTACCTCGGCCGGGTAATGTATTGTCATTACTATAAGGGTTCTGCCCTTTCCTATCTCAGCCGACCTCTACATGATTCGGCCGGCTCAGACAGTAACTCGGAAACTAAACGGGGAACATCCTTTCGTCTATCCCCATCTTTACCCTATCTGGGGTTATCTCCCCAACAGGAAGTGTTTTGTTTTAAACTCTCTTACCCCAAACACCAAGTTTATGGTTTGAAAACATATTTTGTGAATCCTATAGATTAATGCCTTAGTAAAAACATTTCTACACCACATAAAATGATACCCTGTTTTGAAAATGGTTTATGAAGTGAAACCTTTTGCAAATGACTTTGCCACTTTAAAAAATGACCAATAGGTGTTTTCAAATGTTTATGTCCCATTAGGAACCACTTTTCCAAATAAAACAATCCTTGGCATGCTTGCATGCATTATCTTGGTTCTATGATTTTATGTGTTGTTTTGCTTGATTGGTAGATTGAGTTTGTGCCTTGCTTGATTGAATTGTAGTGACTTGAAGAATGTGATTGTTGCAAGGACAAGGAGTGAACTTATACCCTCTACCAAAAAGGCAAGTGATGCTCATACTTTTGTCCCAATTACTTTCACTATGCATTAGTGATTTTTCTAAGTAAAATGTGGCATCCCGCAAAAACCACTACTAGAAAATCGCGTTGTTTTTGTGCATTGCATCGTCATCATCATGCATTGTTTGACTGCATTATTTTGAAAAGCCTAGTTCTGTTTGTACAAACACCCCTTTTTATTTTAAAGGCAAAACCCCGAGTGTATCGGATATTTTATTTTCCCTAAAAACTATTTGCAAAGTGGATTTGTTTTAAATTAAGCAGAACCAAACAAACACACATTCTAATCAGCCTTAATCTAAATCCTATCCCCACCCAAATCTATCCTACCCACCAACAGCAGACCGCCACCTCACCCTCTCACCCAAACTATACCCACCTGCCACCTCATCAATCCATACCCCTTTTTCCCCTCTCCTTTTCTCACCCTCAGCCTCTCTACCCTCCCTCCCTGCCAGCCGGACCCATCCTAGGCCCCGCCGGCCACACCCCACCTTTTTCCCCCACTCAACCACCCCCTGGCCCGCACCCTGGCCCACGCCCCGACCCCACTCCCCAGACCACCCCACCACCTCTCTCTCTCCCTGTTCTTCTTCCTCCCTGGCGCCCCGCGCGGCCCGCAGCCTCCACCGCACCCCCCTCGCCACCTCGCCCCCAGCGCGCCGCCGGCGCTCGCCTCCGCCTCGCCCCCTCTCGCCGCGGCGCCCCTCCTCTTCCTCCCCCAGCCGGCCGCGCGCTCGCGCACCCCCCCCCCCCCCGCGTCCTCTCTCTCCCTCTGTGCCTCCCCGTCGCGTCGCCCGCTCGCGAGCTCCGCGCCGTCGCTGCTCCGCTCCGCCGGCCGCCGCCTTCCGCTCCGGCCCCGGCCGCGCTCGCCGCGCCGGCGAGCGTCCTCCAAGCCACCGCCGCCTGACCGCGTCGCCCCGCTCCCCGCCACCTCGCCGCCTTCCCCGCCACCGTCGCCCGGGCCCTTCTCCCTCCGCTCCGGTCGGGCCGCCCCGAGCTCCGCGCCCCGCCTCTGGCCGTGCTTCGCGCCGCCCCGGCCCGTGCTCGCCGGCCGCACGCCCCCTCCCCTCGGCTCGCCGCCGGGCTCCGCCTCGCTCCGGCCAGCAACCACCTCCCTGCGCGCCTCCTGCCACCACCCCTCCGTCTCGCCTCCCCGTGGTCGCGGCCTGGCGCGCCGCCCCGTCTGCAGGCCTCTGCGCCTCGCCCTCTGCGCTCCCTCTCCGAGCCGCGAGCCCTGCCGGTCGCCGCCTCGCCGCCGCGCGGACCACCTCCCCTTCCCCGCGAGCGCCTCCGGCCCTGCCCCCTCTGCGAGCCGTCGCCGGCCTCCAGCGCGACCGTGCCCCTCCGTCGCCGCCAGCGTCCCTGCGGCCGCGCCCGTTCCGCATCGAGACCGCCCGGAGCCGGCCCGACGTCCGCCGCCGCCGCGCGGGCCCGCCTCGCCTCGGGCTCGTCCCCTTCTGGAGATGCACCGTCGCAAGACGTGAACCTTGTGATCCGCCAAGATCGTCCACCAAGACGCACAAGTCCCCGAACCGATGACCAAAGGGAACCATCTCGGAACGCCATGAGCTACTACCCCGACCACCGAAGACGGAACTCCAAGTACGCCTTTTCGTACACCGAGAACCGCGAAGACCGAACCCGGATGTGGATACCCCGAAGGCCGATCTCGCCGAACCCGGGAACCCCGCTAAGATCTTCATCAAAACCCGAGAACTCCGCCGCGGTACCCGGGAGTCTCCTACATGGAACCATTGACGCCACACCCGAGTCCGGCACCGTCACCCGACAAACCCCAAGATCGTCTCTCGGACGCCAAGTGCTTCTTCCCGGCCCCGGAGCCCAAGCCTCGACACCCCGAACGCCAAGATCGCCATGGAACGACAAGTACTTCCCCCGGACATCGAGACCGCAAATGCGACAAGTATTCCTTCCCGGACCCGAACCTCGGTACCGGACAAGTTCGCCATCGTCCTCGCGTTCTCCTACACGGATGCACCGAGTTCTCCAACGGGGACACCTAGGCCGTCGACATGACCCGAAGACCACGGAACGCCAAGATCTACCCCGTTACCTGAGAATGCTTCCGCCGAGACCGAACCCCAGATCCGAACCCTGAGACCGACCCCGAACCCCGGAACCAAGACCGTCGAGACCCCTAATGTGTGAACCCCTTCCCGAAACCCTATTTTATAACATAATACAACTTGTTGCATTTTAATTGTTCATGTATGCATCCTTGTCTGTGGTTTGGGGGCCTTATGCCGATTCACCTAATAATTAAATATGGGGCCCATATGCGGGCAAATCTTGTCTCATATTGGCCTCATTTAAATTTGTGTAGCGAACCGGTGATATATTCTGCCATGTTAAGACAACATTTAATTTGCGGGGTAGATAAATAACTTGAACCGTTTAATTAATTGTCGGGACCCCGGTTCCGCTTAATATGGCCTAATTGCATCGCACCTTTGCCATGTCATACATCATGCATGCATCATGCCGACCTTTTGCCGTAGTATTAAATATTTCATCCGGTGTTTCTTCTAGTGTTTTGGTTCTTCGTGGATAAGGCCGTTGAGTTGATGCGAGTGTCGACCCGATCTTCGGATGAACCTTCGACAATGTTTTCAGGCGAGCATCTCCCCCTTTCTACCTATCTTACTTTTATAGTATTTATTTCCCTCCTGTTGATCTATTGCTATCTGTGTTGCGATGCTCTAGTTTCCGTACCCGTGATATCCCCTTGCAGCCATATATTGCCTTGGACACATCCTATTACCTGTTGTTTGGTAGATAGTTGGACTTGCGCGTCGTAGTCGCTTGCTCAAGTGTTGTTGCGTGTCGCCATGTACCACTGTTGTTGGAGTATTGCCACCTGTTTGATGTTGGAGATGATCTCGGCTTTACTTTTTGTTCACTTTAATTCCTGTTTAACAACTAAAAATTGAAGTAAGTAAGCAGAGGCATCGGTGGGTGATAGATAATATTTGGTTTCCGACCGCCCACTTGTGTCCCGTAGGACCCCGAGTACTTGATACATGTTCCTTGATTTATCGCGCTATCCACATACGGGGAATTATGGGACCCCCCTTAGCCAGAGCTTGATTCCGTCTTATTTCTTGGGGCCACAAACTAGTTTGAGGTTTTGTTACTATCCTGTACTTATGCCATGCTTTATTACTGTATTTAGGATTGTGCGAGGATCACACTGTACTGTTTAGAATCGTGGCACGATTCCGCGGTATCGACAAGCCCAGTCACACTTTCGGGTTCCCAGTCGTTTACAGCCGTCCCCACAACCTTGAGTCCGTCTCGGAGCCGGCCGGCTTCGTTGCGGGTCTACTTTAAGGGGTGGCCCCCTGAAATATTTCTGAATCTTGTGATTGCTCTGTCGTGAAATCCTCATTGGATTTTGATTTGGTTTTTCCGAGGTCGGTCGTGTGTGTGTTGCTATTTGTGCACCCCGGCCGGGTTAAAACTTTCTGAAAGCCGTGTCCGCGGTTATGGACGACTTGGAGCACAGTATCTCGATCATAGACAACTATAACTAAAGTTTACTGTTATAAATTGACTTGTATCTGATATGACTAGTAATCAGCTGCAACTACAACGGAATGGCTAAATAAAACTGCCCACAATTGCTTGCCTTAGTTGTCGCTTGCGACCATTGTACCTGACTAGTAAATATTGCAACTATAACGGAATGGCTAATAAAAGTACCAACAACTGCTGGGTTTTGGGTTATCTCATGCTAATTGTATCTGACTAGTAAGTGTCGCAACTACAACGGAATGGTTAACCAAAACGGCACACTGTTTATTTTATCAGGATGATTACCTATACTTGACTAGTAATTGCTGCAACGACAATCGAATAAATAAAACTGCCAACTGTGTGAGTTCCTCGGTTGACTTCCTCGATCGGTGTCGAGGGGGAAACGCCAGGATGGGTTTGATTGGTGGTAGAATCAGGTTGGTTCCGAATAGGTCTTTTCCTCCCCCTCTCTGATTGCCGCCAGATGTATCGAGTCTCTATAGGTTGTTTAGTGCATGCTGCGCTGTCGCTTCAGTCCACCATACCTATGTAGGCGAGGACCGCCGAATTCTATCCTCGCCGTGTACTGGCCTCAGTACTGACGCTCCTCTTTTTCCTTTGCCCTTTGTCGGCACCCCTTTTGTTTAAGCCGGTTTTGAGATCGTCGTCGTTAGTAGGGTTACCCTTCCGGCTTGGCCTGAGCAGGGTTATGGACGCCATTGGTTATTCTTCAGGGCTCTTAGCCCCATTTGCATCTTGTCCGTAGCTGGACGCTATATCGTTTTCAAGGTGATTTGGATCTTTGTATATTATACCTGTATTCTTGACTCTTTGAGTCGCTGTTGTATATATATATGTTCTGTGGGTCCCATCGAGGACTGTTGTGTAATGTTATTACTTCGTTTTCCACCCGCACGAAAGTGCCTGGTGGGCACCTTTGAATCGTTTCTATGCGGGTTTGGCGGGTTTCGCTCAAACTTGCATAGGGTCGATTCTGAGGGTGTTACATAAAACTTGCATGGAATTTTTGCTAAGTATAAACCTTGGTATGGGAAAACCTAGTAGATGAAACCTTAGTATAATTTCCTAAGTTAAGATTCCTACTACTATCATGCTTAGCTAATAGAAAACAACGGTGGAATATATATTCACACTATGGAAAATTTCTAAGTCTGAGGACTTGTGTTTTTGTTTAATAAAACAACTAAGTTAATGAATCACCTGGGTGGAATGGTAATTGCTTGGTGGTTTTTGGTTGAGTGGTTACACAAGGCCAGGGGACTGGTGAACCTTGTGTATCTCACTTGTGGATGGCCACCCAGGAACAAAGAGATTTGAGATGTCAAATGTTGAGAAGCTTCAAGTGCAACCACTTGGCATTATGGGCTCTTCCTGGATCATATAGGTTGCAAGAACTTAGCCATGTGGACAGTTAGCGGTAGGGTTTGATAGGTTGGAGCGCGTCCATTTTGGTCTAAGGGAAGGATTCTGAAAGATCCTGTCTTGGTGAAACCAAGTCTTGTGGGAAAAGTGCACCACCTCTGCAGAGTGTAAAATATAAGTACTTAGCCATGTCCCTGGTAAAGGACAATTTGAGCATCAAGACATGGAAGCTATCAAGAATCTCATCATCCAAATTTCTAAGTTAAAAGCTTGTGGGTGAACAAGGGTTAAAGGATCTTCAATCTTTGATTGCTAGATGTCTTGGGAAAAGATTATTTTGTCAAGCAAAAACTTAGTGTTTTCAAATGATAAGGAAAAATATATTTTGAGCAATGCAAGCCTCAACTACACTTTGCCAAATGCATATAGATGATAGACTCCACTATACTACCATAGTATCGCTTGCCAATATAATTCAAATGTATTGACCCTTGTGGTTGTAACTTGTATGTTGCAGGTTTGATTAATGTTAGAAAAGTTTGATGATTAGGATTACAAAGTCTACAACCAACATGTTTGCCTGTGGCACTTTGAAGATGAAGGACCCCATGCTTATAGATATTCTGCTGCAATGTAATGTAATAGCCAAATGAGCTATGTAAGATGTAATAAATTATGTTATTCCTGGTTATAAAGTTGTATTATGACCTTTGTTTCTTGATATTACATCTGAACTGTGGATGATAGCTATTGATCTAGGGACTAGCATTGTAAACACAGGGGAATCTACCTTATTAAAGGTTGGGAACCTTACAGATGGTATTAGAGCATTGTGTTCCTGTAGGATTTGTAAACCTAGGATTGGACAAAAACCCTTAGAAAAATAGGAGTTGTATTTGTTCCAAAACTTATTTACAAACAATCTTTTAAACTCTTTCCTCAACCATTTTGGTGTCAACTCTACATCTCTTCTATTTCAAAACTTGATGGAAAAACCTACCCCATGGCCAAAGACCTCACCATGTGCAAAGGACTTCATCAACTCTAATGACTTCAACATCTTCAACTCTAATGACTTCAACATCTTCAGCATATTCACCAAAGACTTCAACCTTGGATATCACTAAGGAAAAGTGAGACAAGAAGTCTTGCTCAAGATTTAGAGACTAAGGAAACACAACTTAGAAGAAGCCATCGACACCTTTGAAGTATTTGTAACCAAGAGTTTTCCCAAGGAAACCATGATCTCATGCAAGAAGAATCAACCAAGAAAGATGGAAAGATCTCAAGTGAACCATATAGATGGACCACCATATTTAGTTAAGTCAAACACACCATCTTATGTGGTGTAACAAAAATATTTTTTTTGGTTGCCTAAAAATGTGCTTGCACTTTGTTGTTTGAGTGAAGTGTTTGTTTGTAATTTCTTGCACATTGCTCGAGTGAATTGTGATGTGTGTGATTAGAATGGATTCCTTAGAAATATTTTGCCTATTCTAATCTCAATTCATCCCACACAGATGACTTCTCCAAGAAACTCCAACATCAAGGATGGTGACAACAACAACAACCAAGAGGACAACATGAGAGAACTTATAGCAACCCAAAACCAGTTGAGCCAAGAGACAACTCAGCTTTTAGCCAACAACAATGTACTAGACCCAGCCATACAAAGGATTTTGAAACTTCAATCCCAATTGTTGAAAGGATTGGTTACTCAAATGATCAACATGGAAGAAAACTTTCCCCAAAGATCTAATGACAACAAGGATGACAAAGATGTTATTCTAGAGGGAACCCAAGCATGCAATATTTGTGAAGACAAGGATCATGAATGCAAGGAGCATGAAGATCAATGCCCCAAGAAGAGAGAAAGATTTCCCACCTTTGAAGTGAGATGTGAAGAGCATGAACTAGAAGAACTCCTAACTTTGGAGATACCCAAGAAGAAGAAGAAATGCTCCAACCCTAACAAGAAGGATATTAATCAAGTGCAATGTTACAATTGCAAAGAGATGGGACACTATGCCAGAAAAGAAGAAGAGACAAGAAGACAAACAAAAGCTAGTGAAACCCAAGATGAGGAAGGACATTAGCCAAGTGATGTGCAACCACTGCAAAGAGTTAGGACATTATACATCATATTGTCCAGAGAATCCACCTCAAGACCTCAGCCTTATCACATGTTTCAAATGCAATGAGCTAGGCCACTATGCAAACTTCTGTCCAGGAAAGTTACATCAAGATCCCAAGCAAGACAAGATGTAATTTAGTTGGAAAAATTTTAAGGGTGGTAGTACCCTAGATGCTTTTGAGCCAATTTGTAACCCTAGCCTTCCCAAACCTCGGGACGAGATTTATTTTACGGGTGGTAGCCTGTCACATCCCAAGATTTTCCAAATCTTGTAATATGAAAAATAAATGAATAAAATAAAACTTTGTTGATTTTCAGGGTGAGAAGAATTTTTTTTGAATCCAATTGGAAACTTTCAAAAAACCTAATTGGATCAAATAAAATCCTAAAGGGATTTAAAAAGATAAATAAACAATAAAGTTAAAAATATTTAAAATTACTATTTTTGGATCTTTAATAAATGGATTTGGTTTTCAAAGGAAAAGGTAGATTTATAAATAAGGATGATTTTATAGAGCCAAATTAAACCTTGGCCAAGCTTTTGAAATAAAATGTTTTGCTTTGATTAAAAGAGTAGAGGTTTATTTAAATAAAATAATAAGGATTTATTAATATCCAATTTTATTAAAAATAAAGGTTTTACCTTTTTAATTAAACATCAAAACTTGTTAAATTATTTTAAATAAGTTTTCCAAGTATTTTATATTTTCAAATAAAACCTACTGATTTGGTTTTGATAATATTTAGATTTAAAATGGAGTTTTTTAAAAATAAATCAAACCCTATTTGATTTAATAACTAAGGTCCATTTTATTTAATTAATAAATGGATCCTAAAAAGATTAAAAATATTATTTTATTTTTGACTTTGGTTTTGTGTTGTTAAACAAAACCAAACTCAAATGCAAAGTGAGTTAGAAGTTTGATTGATTTGAATTCATTTGAGTGTTTGTTTTGTTGTTTGAATTTCAAAACAGAAAAAGAAAAACCAGTCAGATCAAAAAAAAAGGGAAAGACCCAACCCATCTAACCTAGCCCAGTCCAGGCCCAACCAGCCCACTCCCTCTCACCCCGCAGAAAAACGCTTCGCACCCAGCAACTCACCCACTCAGCGACTGACCGGTGGACCCCCGTTCCCTCTCTCTCTCACGCTGCCAAGCGGACTCCACCTGCCTCGTCAGCGTGTTCAACCGCGGACGCGTTCTTCCTCCTCGCTGTTGTTCTCTGTCAATCAATCATCGAGTAAATTCACTTAATTGCAGCGTTGATTCCGCACGGTAACCTCGCTCACTTAAGCGCCCACTCCTTCTCTCCATTTCCCCTCTCTCGCCCGACTCTCTCGGCCACCAGGCTGCTCGGAATCCTCTCCGAACCACCACGGTCTCCGGCGAGCTCCCGTTCAATTCCGGCCACCACCGCCAGCCCCACTGCTTCCAGAGCACACGAGCTTGCTCGCCATCATCTCCTGCACCTGCCAGTGTCTTCCCCTCGCTCGCGAGTGCTCTGCAGCGTCGACTTCATCTTCGACAGAATGACACCGCCGTCCGCTCCAACTCCGACGAGCTCCACAGGTAGTTTCCGACCGCGCCTCTCCTTCTCCTTCACGCACGCATCTTCGCCTTAATCTTGCGCATCTAACCGTTCCCTCCGTTTGCTCTCTCGTGACCCGTAGCGCCGCCCTCGACGACGACAGAACGTGGCCGTCGTCAGACGCAACTTCGGCGAGCCATTACCCTCACCTCCGTGCGCCCCTTGACTCCTCGAGAACACCTTGAGCTTCCCCAGGCTTCTGCGAATGCGGTGAGCATCTTCCCATCCTCTCTCGCTTCCTGCTTCGCCAGCACCGCCACCACCTGAGCGCTCCGCCGCCAGTAGCCACCGCAGCGCCGCCCGTCTCTGGCAAGTGTGCTAGATGTCGTGCGATTAGGATCCAGCGGCTAGGATAGAAGCTAGGCAAAAGGGTAAGTAGCATCTGCGCGCCGTGCGATATGACTTGATCCAACGGTCTGTGTTAGTCGATCCACGTGAAACGTTTTCGACGAATAGGAATCAGACGCGTGTCCCAATGTTTGTTTTAAAAACAGAATTTGATCTATTAGATGATGAAATTTGTAAATTTTATAACTTTAGTTCCGCACGTCCAAAATTTACAAACTTTATATAAATGGAATCAGTGGAACAAGCCCTAGCCAACCATGCCATTTGTTCAGTAAAAAGCTTCTGGAAAAATGTTTGTTTTTGCAGAAACATTTGTATGCTTGTTTAGATTATAAAAATTGTTCAAAAATGATTTTGGGGATAAAATCTTTTGCAAATGGTGTATTTTTAACCGACTGACCAGAGGAATCACTTTGTGGTTTCAAAAATGTATTTGGTGAAACAAAAGAATGATTCTTTGATTTAAAACCATTTCTAGTCAAATAAAAATATAGTTTATTTATTAAAAATGGTTTTGGAAGAAAACTTTTGGGAAGTGTTTTGTTTTAAACTCTCTGACCCCAAACACCAAGTTTATGGTTTGAAAACATATTTTGTGAATCCTATAGATTAATGCCTTAGTAAAAACATTTCTACACCACATAAAATGATACCCTGTTTTGAAAATGGTTTATGAAGTGAAACCTTTTGCAAATGACTTTGCCACTTTACAAAATGACCAATAGGTGTTTTCAAATGTTTATGTCCCATTAGGAACCACTTTTCCAAATAAAACAATCGTTGGCATGCTTGCATGCATTATGTGTTGTTTTGCTTGATTGGTAGATTGAGTTTGTGCCTTGCTTGATTGAATTGTAGTGACTTGAAGAGTGTGATTGTTGCAAGGACAAGGATTGAACTTATACCCTCTACCAAAAAGGAAAGTGATGCTCATACTTTTGTCCCAATTACTTTCACTATGCATTAGTGATTTTTCTAAGTAAAACTTGAATGGAATTTTTGCTAAGTATAAACCTTGCTATGGGAAAACCTAGTAGATGAAACTGTTGGAGATATGCCCTAGAGGTAATAATAAATATAGTTATTATTATATCTTTGTGTTTATGATAAATGTTTACATTCATGCTATAATAGTATTAACAATGAAACATTAATACTTGTGTGATTTGTAGACTAAAAATAAGAGTCCCTAGTAAAGCCTCTATATAATACTAGCTTGTTGGTTAATAGATGATTGTGGTTTCCCTATCATGAACATTGAGATGTTATTAACAACAATATCATATCATTAGGAGAATGATATGGTGGACATACTCCTATAGATAAGCGTAGCATAAAGATCAAGTCATTTTAATAGTTCAATTGCTATATGCTTTCTGATACATAGTAACCTAATTCCTTCGACCATGAGATCATGCATATCACCTTTACCGGATGGATGCTTTGATGACATCAAACACCACACCGTAACTGGGTGGCTATAAAGGTGGCATTGAGTGTTCGGAAAGTATTGGTTGAAACACATGGATCAAGAGTGGGATTTGTCCATCCACATGACAGATAGATATACTCGGGGCCCTCTCGGTGAAATGTCATCCAGTTAGCTTGCAAGCATGTGACTGGCTCACAAGGGATCACATATCATGGGAACGAGAAAAGAGTACTTATCGGTAACGAGGTTGAACTAGGTATGCAGAGATACCGACGATCATAACCTCGGATAAGTAAACTATCGTGAGACAAAGGGAAATTGGTATCGTATGTAAGTGGTTCATTCGATCGCAAAGTAATCGTAGAAATATGTGGGAGCCATATGAATTTCCAGATTCCTCTATTGGTTTTTGATCGGAAAAGTGTCTCGATCATGTCCGCATAATTCACGAACCGTAGGGAGACACACTTAAGGATTCGACATTGTTTGAGTAGTTATGGAATGATGAGAAAGAGTCCGAATGTTGTTCGGAGTCTTGAATGGGATTCGGGATATCACGAGGAGATCCGGAATGGTCCGGAGAATAAGATTCATATAAGGAAAGTCCCGTTTCGGAGTTGGAGAATGTTTCCGGTGTTTTCATCGGGAATGTTCTAGAAGGTTCTAGAATGTCCGGCACTCCGGAGGGGAAGGGTACATGAATGTGTTATATCAAGTTGGTATGATTGCATCATGTACTAAGTTTCATCGCTGAACAAAATAGAGGATTAAATCAAATCCTTGTTTGAAAAGTCAAACGCCAAGTTTGAAAGTCAAACGGCTATTTTTGGGAAGTGGAAAAGGAGGAGGAAACCGAGTTGGGGAGGAGTCCCTCGTCCCCACCGCCGGCGCACCACCAAGCCGAGTTGGGGAGGGAATCCCCTCCCTCCCCTTGGACGGCCGGCCCCTCCACCTATATAAGGAGGGGCAGGGCTCCCTCCTAGAGACACACAAGATCCTCTCCTCCAAACCCTAGTCGCCGGCGCCGCCACCTCCACTGCCGCCGCCCTAGGGAAAACCGCCGCCGCCGCCTAGCTAACCCTAGATGTCGGCTTGCCCCCTCCTCGGTGTGTCTAAACCCTAGATCGTCAAGGGATTCTCTCATACTCCACCATACTTGCTCCGGCTTAAGGCGAAGCCCTGCGAGATCTCCCCTCTACTTCCGGTACCACGCCATTGTGATGCCGGAATCGCGAGGAGAGTGCTACAACCTCCGCTGCCTGCTGGAACAAGGGAGAGGAAGGTCTTCGTCGAGTACCGAACGTGTGACCGACTGCGGGAGCGCTGCCGGAACGCAGCGCCGAAAGGATCGTCTACGCGATCTTGAGATCGGGAAGACTACGACTACATCACCCACGAGAATCCGCTCTCGTTAAACACTTTGGAATCTTCGAGGGTGAGTTATTCTATCGACTAGTTGCTACAATCTAGTAGATATATCTTGGCTTGTTTGTTTGTATGCGGTAGAAATTTTTTGTTTTCCATGCTACGAAACCCTACAGAAACCTTAGTAGAATTTCCTAAGTTAAGATTCCTACTACTATCATGCTTAGATTAGCTAATAGAAAACAAGGGTGGAATATATATTCACACTATGGAAAATTTCTAAGTCTGAGGACTTGTGTTTTTGTTTAATAAAACAACTAAGTTAATGAATCACCTGGGTGGAATGGTAATTGCTTGGTGGTTTTTGGTTGAGTGGTTACACAAGGCCAGGGGACTGGTGAACCTTGTGTATCTCACTTGTGGATGGCCACCCAGGAACAAAGAGATTTGAGATGTCAAATGTTGAGAAGCTTCAAGTGCAACCACTTGGCATTATGGGCTCTGCCTGGATCATATAGGTTGCAAGAACTTAGCCATATGGACAGTTGGTGGTAGGGTTTGATAGGTTGGAGCGCGTCCATTTTGGTCTAAGGGAAGGCTTCTGAAGGATCCTGTCTTGGTGAAACCAAGTCTTGTGGGGAAAGTGCACCACCTCTGCAGAGTGTAAAATCTAAGTACTTAGCCATGTCCCTGGTAAAGGACAATTTGAGCATCAAGACATGGAAGCTATCAAGAATCTCATCATCCAAATTTCTAAGTTAAAAGCTTGTGGGTGAACAAGGGTTAAGGATCTTCAATCTTTGATTGGGAGATGTCTTGGGAAAAGATTATTTTGTCAAGCAAAAACTTGGTGTTTTCAAATGATAAGGAAAAATATATTTTGAGCAATGCAAGCCTCAACTACACTTAGCCAAATGCATATAGATGATAGACTCCACGATACTACTATAGTATCACTTGCCAATACAATTCAAATGTATTGACCCTTGTGGCTGTAACTTGTATGTTGCAGGTTTGATTGATGCTAGAAAAGTTTGATGATTAGGATTACAGTCTACAACCAACATGTCTGTCTGTGGCACTTTGAAGATGAAGGACCCCATGCTTATAGATATTCTGCTGCAAAGTAATGTAATAGCCAAATGAGCTATGTAAGATGTAATAACTTATTTTATTCCTGGTTATAAATTTGTATTATGACCTTTGTTTCTTGATATTACATCTTAACTGTGGATGCTAGCTATTGATCCAGGGACTAGCATTGTAAACACAGGTGACTCTACCTTATTAAAGGTTGGGAACCTTACACTTTCTGTTCAATAATTATATATATATATAAATTCTAAAAATATATATGATATATCACAATTATCACAAAAATAATACATACATAGTACAATGTAATATTACTTGTGTAAGTTAAATAAATGCAACTAAATATCAAAGCTACTAAAATCCTAAGTAAAATTTTAGGAAAATACGGAAAAGTCCTAAAAATGTGTAAAAATTAATCTTGTGTATCACAATAAGTCTACTATTTTATAAAAATACCAACTTAAACTTTTACAAATAAAACATAAAGCAAATATTTAAGGACACTTAATTCTTTGCGGAATTTTATAAAAATAAATATAATACTTAAAAAATAAATAAAATTTATTTTTAAGATCTTAAATAAGTATAGTTTACTAGAAAAATACTAAGTATATTATTCGAAAACATTTTAAGGTTCTTCGGCAATAAAATTCATTTACCTATTTTAATAAAATGAAATAACTATTTTGCTAATTCTTTAAAATTGTTTACTAAGTAAAAATAGTAATAATCACATTTCTTTATAAAACACTAAATCCTTTAAATACTAAGTCTAAATCTATAATCATAATTCATAATAAAACTTAAGTATAACCATTAAATTTTAAATACTCTTTGTAAATCTAAAATCAAAATTGAACCAACAAACTTGAAACCTAAAATTATGCATCATTCACTTATATTCAAGATGAATGATCTTTATCTCTTAATCATCATTAACATGATTTAAAATCTTAACAAATTACAAAAATCATCTCATTCTGCGCTCATTAATAAGTTGCATGTTATTAAAATCATCGTTCACTTAAATTGAATATCAGCCATAATTATACTTGTCCAAAACCCTAAAACTTGATGATGTTCTAAACTCACTGCATCTTAAGACTCACTTATAATTTTATAATTAACATTGGTCTAAACAATCATAAACATCTTATTTTAAATTTAACCATATTTATATAGTTAACTTTGGTCTGTTTCAATTAAGACCTACGGTATCTCAAGATCAAACTAATCAAGCAAACGCCAAGAGACATTGACTACATTCTATTAAGCATTAAATATTGTTTAAACCTTATCAAAGAAACCTTTTGTTCGAAGGTTATTCTTTTTTCCACTTCAAACAACAACTCTTTAATAATTCCTTAAACTCTTAACAACTCAACCCAAGGACTTTTATCATAGTCACCAGATGACAATTAATCATAATTACATTACTTTATACTTCACTTGTATATTTTGGATTGTTAAAACTTAAGTTCCTTATAAATACCATGAATTGTAAAGTAAAATTTGAAGATAAACCAACTCTTAAAAGAATCACCTAAATTCACTTCACTCAAAGTATTGGGGATTCATTTCAGGAGTTTTACAAAGTGCATAGCATTACCTATACATAACATCATATTGCTTCTGTAAACATTAGTCCTTACCTGACCAATGATGATGATTTCAGATATTGGATCTTCTAGTGTCTCGAAGACTATGAATGCATAATCTTGCAATCACAAAAGGCAAGTTCACACTTGCTCATGTCCTTTGATTATTTTATGTAAAGTATTTTGCAAATATAGTGTTATCATCACCTGCATTTCAAAAAGGTTAGAAACACTATTTTCATAATAATATGATTATAGGTTATTTACCATGAGGTAATAACCTACTATGAAAGTTCCAGTGGTAAAGGAACATATTATCTAGGACAACAATCAATGTCGCTAGTGATTCTTGCGCCGTATATTATGTGTTAACCATGAGATTTGGAATGGGATAGAGAAGTCAGCTGGATCTTCTTCCTTTCACATGAATGGATGACCATCTCGTGACACTATAGTACCTTACGAGGCTTTGCATGGGTGGGACCCCTTAGTTCCCCGTGATATTGGTGTCAAGACTATCCCTGAGAGACGGTCGTAGGTATGTCCTCATATTGATGGGGTGACCAGGTTCTTGTCTGCTCACTGGAGTCCTCAAGGAGTCAACCATAGTTATATCTACTATGCGGATTAAAAGAGGTCGTTCTGCTTGGGGGGTCGTGTTCTATGTGGGGGTCATGGAGAAGGGCAGTGATTGGCTTGGATCTTTGGTTAGGACTCAAACCGTGGAATTTTGAACGGGGACATACTCCCGGCCGTGCAACAAAGCTTAAGATCTCTCATGGGAAAAGTAATGCACCTCTGCAGAGTGTAATAACTGTAACTTGGTACTCCCTGTTCCGGGAAGGAGCTGCGAGCGCTGCAGGAAAGGAACTCCACGAAAGTTCTGGTAAACCTTTGAAGGCTGACGGACATAGCTTTTCAGAATAAAAGCAACCTTTGAAGAAATGTTTATGAAAACCCGCATTGTCGACGACCTATGGTCTGTGACTTGGTACTCCCTGCTCAAGGGAATCGTCATCTAAAGCTCAAGCTCTTCAATGAAGTCAAGGAAGTCAACTTATACATCAACTAAAGTGAAGACAAAGTTGCTGATTGGATAGGAGTATACTCTCTAACCATAGAACCTACTTCTATAGAGTATTGCAATAGCAGCAATGCAAGCCCCGTAGTTCAGATACTAGTCTTATAAGTATGATAGATTGGAGTTGAATATTTCCGGTTCTTCTTTGTAAGAAGTTTCTTTCTCTCTCTTTAACCTAGAATGTTCTATGGATATTTTGTAAAGAGTCGAGTTGTAACCTATAGTCATGTCTTGGACCTGCTGTATTTCTGTTGTACCACTCTGAGGGATGTAATACTAGTGAATGGCGTTTTATTGGTGTTATGTCAACGACTATAGTGTACTACATCATGCAGTGGTATGCTGGGTCACCACAGCTGGTATCAGAGCATATGCTTTGACCTTAGGATTAAAACCCTTCTAGGAAGATCTGTAAGTTGGATAGTGACTATAGGATCCATCTTATCTAAACCAAATATTCTTATGACTTGTGATGAGTATCCACTTGAGGATAACCTTGTCACACTTAAGTTGGATGCTTAAATCATCTTTCTTAGGAGTAGTTATTCATTTGTTTTCGGTATAGTACTAGTTCTAAAAAAATATAACACCATTAAGATGTCTTAAATAAGTTAAAACATTAAAATAGATTATGAGTAAGTTTACAATATCTTATGGAGTTGTTTAAATGGTGTAGTCTAACCATATAATTTATGTAAGATGACAAAATCTCATTGTTAGTTGATAACAATAGATAATATAATAAAAACCATTAGAGCATGTGTAGTTATAATATGTAGTATCATGTGGGATTCACTTAAGAATTCTACGTGAAGTAGTGAAATTATGTTAAAGATCAATGATAGTACTATGCGAAATAAAGTCACCATGGTGTGATTATCTCTTAAATCATGATGAATAGGTAAAACATAACGAGATCATGGTGAGATTAGCTCCGAAACCATGATGTAGGTGTAAGTATGACAAGTAATTAGTGAATTATCTTGAAGTGGAAGTAAGAAAATAACATGGTAGAACCATGATAGAAGTCATAAATGTATAAATCTCTGATAATCTTTGGTTTAAAGTAGTACACAGAATATTGTCAGTATTTTCGAGAGATCATGTGAGGTTAGTTTACTAAATAATGAAAGGTTGGACATAGTTAGGCATTGATACGTCCATTTTGCATCACTATTCTATATCATAATTTACTGTTATTCATTGCTATATTTCATATTAAGAGGTGGTACTAATGTTGTTTCATCTATTTTTACATGGTGGATGACTTTTGGAGGATGATCTGCAGAGTCAGGATTCTGATGGAAAAAGCGGTGTTTAGATGCAATATTTGCGAAGATCAGACAATTCCACAAAATACACGGAAAATCCTATTTTTCTAGAAGACGGAGGAAGCCAGAAAGGGAGGCAGAGATGGGCCACAGGGGCCCACACCCCCCCTGCGCGGGCCACCCCTGGGCCGCTCCACCAGGGGTGTGGGCACCCTGGCCCACCTCCTGCTTCGCCCTTTCGCCTATATCTTATCCTCGAAACCCTAATACAAGGGGAGCAACCATAGAAAGATTCCGCCGCCTCTGCGGGGCAGAAACTACAGAGAGAGAAAGAGATATCCGGCAGGCAGATTTCTGCCACGAAAATTCCTTCCCGGAGAGGGGAGATCGTCGCCATCAACACCGTCCTCAAGCTATACTTCATCGGGATCATCATCATCATCCTCACCATCATCTCCACCAGCACCATCATCACCACTCCATCCCGCTATAACAATTGGGTTAAATCTTGCATAGATCTCAGGGGAAACATTCCCGGTGTTAATTACTTTTGTAGTTGATGCTTGTGAGTGGAACCATTGAATTATTGTTTATGTTCAGATTGTTATTCATCATTATATCATCTCTGATCTTGATCCATATGATGCCTCATGAGTAGTTCGTTAAGTTCTTGAGGACATGGGAGAAGTCATGTTGTTAGTAGTGGAATTGTGTTGAGTAATATTCAATGGTTTGATATTTAAGTTGTGGTGCTATTCTTCTAGTGGTGTCATGTGAATGTCGACTACATGATACTTCACCATTTATGGACCTAGGGGAATGCATTGTGTATTTGGCTACTAATCATGGGGTTGCCGGAGTGATAGAAATCTGAACCCCCATTAGGAAACCTTTGCACAAGGGAGTGTAGGATCTTAGAGTTTAATGTCGTGGTTAGGTTTTTATTTTAATTACTTTCTTGTAGTTGCTGTCGGGGGGGGGATAACCCCCAGTAGGGTCATAAGGGGTAAAATGTTAGCCAGCTTGGCTTATGCCAAGTCAAATAAATCCCTAGACGGGTCTTAGCAGCCAGGATACGAAGCTTATGTGTGGCCGACATAAGAATTATGTCGGCCCGCATATGACAAACTTGTTTACCATGCAGGAAGCGATGAGCCAGGTCTCACGAGGGAAGGCCGAGTCAGAAAGGGCGCGTGGCAGCTTTCCGAGTGAGATTCAGGAGGGACCATGGTAAAGCATGGTCAAAAGAGCGAAGGGCGATGCCGGGTGACATCAAAGGAGCCAGGTGATGCCCAAAGCAAGGGCTGATGTACAAAGGCACCGCGTGATGCCAAAGAGCTAGAGGCTATGTACGGGAAGACCATTGGCTGTATAGCTTTGTGGACTGGGTCAAGGGCTTAGGGCTAGCCCATGACCCAGCCCGCACAGTAAGGACAAAGATCCAAACAGTAACCCTACGACCCAAAGATGTAACCTAGCAGCCCATTGCCTATATAAGGAGGTGCATAGATAGGGTTTGGAAGGGGTTGGACCAAGTAGGAAACTAGTGCCCTGAGGCTATGCTTGAACAGCTCTAGGAGCACTTGTAAACTTCTTGGATCAATAGAAATCCTAAGTGTGGAGAGTTCATCTTGTTCTTCATGTGTGGCTAGACCGTGCACTCCCTCCCCGGTTACCTCAAGCGTCCATTCGGCCCCCAACTTAAGCCTACCAATGGCATCTACCGTGACACCACCACGTAAGTTGGCACCCACCGTGGGGCAGAAGCAGGCGCTTGCTAGAGTTTTCATCCGGACGGGAAACATCGTCGCCATGACGGGTGAGCGCGTCTATTCCGGCCTCATCTAGAGGTTCGGGGCACTCAACTTTGTCAACGACAACGCGGGCTGCTTCGGGACCAAGCCGTTCCCAAGGGGAGGTCGCTTCATTAAGTTTGGCGAGCACCAGATCTATGTCGTGGTGCGTGTGGAGCACGCATATCTGGAGCGCGTCATCCTGGCGCCGGATCCACCCGTGGTTCGCGCCGCGGGAAAGCTTCGTCAACTCGTCTCTGCCGAGGTAATGATGACCGCTCTAGACCCTTCGCGTCCCCTAGCACCTCTAGTATCTCGTGTAGTGAATGAGAATGCTGAGGGAGAAAACCAAGAAGGAACGCCAAGGGAAACAAGAACTGCGAAAGCGCCACTAGAGAAGCCAAAGAACATATCTAGGAGTAAAAGAGCCAAAGAGTTGCAGGAGGCAATAGAAAAATTAGCAGAGCCAGTGGCGCCAGCAGCTGACTCGGCGCGCGTGTAGGCCGAGTTAGAGGAAACCAGGAAAAAAGTTCTGGAAAAGGCAAAGGAATCAGCCCAGATGCAGCAGGATATGGATATCACGATCCGAGAGTATAACTCGGCAAATCGAGTCAAGGGCGCTAAGACCCGGCTTGATGCAACAAGGTTAAGAGGAAGGAACCTCAATGAAGAACTGGTGGATGCTACATCAAAGATAACACCAGAAAATATCAACAAGACAGCCTGCGGCCGACATACAACATGGCAACAACAAACTTGAGAGCGGCAGAGGCGGCAATGACCGAGTTACCCCATCTGACGGGTGAGGCAAAGAAAAAGCAACAATAACGAGTAAATTAGTTGGTGAGAGCAGCAGGAATGCTGAATGAAGCATACTACATGGCAAATCTGGGTATAGCTGGAAGGTCACAACTCGTTCACTCGACAACTCCAATCCCGACAAGATCAGCGGGACATACGGCCTCCTCTCTAGGAGTAGCACCGATACAGAGAAAAGAAAAGAGTGTCGACTCAGGAAGGAACAAGCAGATGATTTCCTATGACCCGACAGTGGTTCAAGGAAACCTAGCTCGTGCCGAGGGAATAAGAAGAAATGCCTCTCAAGGAAATGAGAACCAAGAAAATGTTAAGGCAAGCAGGACAAATAAATGACAATGGAGGGCAGAACTTTGCTCCTCAGCCTAGGCGTGGGACTCACTCGGTAGGAGGAGGAAACCCAGCTCCGAATCCTCCACCAGCTCGACCCGAAAAGAGACAGCAAAGTGCGGGGAAAGCAGTGCAGCAGCCCGCAGACCCGAACGCCAACATATACAATGACAGATACTCGGCAATGGTAAATGACAGGTACGAGTTGCCGGATCACGTGTATCAAGCTATGGGATCCAGACTGGGAGGCAAAAATCTCTAGTCGGATGATGCAAGGATAAAGCCTGACGGAATAAAGATGGCAGAGCTAATCGAATTGCAAGGTCCACAAGGTACACTGTGTTTTGGCCCAAGGATCATGAGAGAGCCGCCAGTGCCAAACTTTCAGCTGGCAAGAGGAATAAAAACCTATGATGGAAGCACAAAACCAGAGGAACGGCTCATAGATTATGGAACTGCAATGAAGATCGCACATGGAAATCTGAGATGCGAAAGTGTGGTATGTACCGCAAATGCTAGAAGGGCCAGTGAGGGTGTGGCTGAATAATTTGCCACCCGGAAGCATCAACAACTGGATTGATTTCCAAGAAGCTTTTGTGAGCAATTTCACAAGCACGTACAAGAGGCTGAATCGCCCACAACCGCTGGCTATGTGCAAGCAAAGGCCGAATGAAACAGTTAGGGAGTTCCTCACTAGATGGTGCACTATGCGCAACTCTTGTGAAGGGGTAATCGAGTATCAGGACATTGCATGGTTTGCACAAGGATGCAGACACAGAAGTGTATTATGGCAAAGATTACAGAGAGATATGCCGGCAAGCTTGGCAGAAACGATAAGAATCGCCGACTCGTATGCGTTAGGAGATCCGACTCAGCCTCTTCTTATGTCGGCAGATGGGATGACTGAGACTCAGATCTATGACGCAGTAAGGTCGCAAAGGCGCCAGGAAAGGGCTGAATATAGCAGCAAAAGACGAGATGAGAGACCAGACTACATGTATGGCTCGACTCAAGTCGCAGCCGTAAGTCAGGATCATCTAGATGTTGGAAGCAACCAACATCAAAGGACAAGTGGGCAACAACAATGGATACCAAAGAATGATGGCAAAAAGGCATATGAATAAAGAAAGCCATATCAAGATAGGCAGAAGTATACTTATGAGATGATGTTGGATCAGCCATGTAAGTATCATATGCCAAGTACGAGTAAGCCAGCGAATCACACAACAATACAATGCACTTGGTTCCAGAAGGGAGACAAAGTAGTCTCGCTGACTCATCAGCTACCACCACCTCCCCCACCACCACTCACGGAAGGAGATGCTTAGGTTGTTGGAGCTGAGCATAGATATGAGAACCGACAGTCGAGATATCATAACCAATAAAGAAGAGAGGCTGCACACCAAGTGCATGACCCAAGAGGTGATGGCGCTCATGTCGGCCATGGGACCAGAAACGAGTACAGAGAGCATCAGCAGACCTATGTCGTGTTTGTTACAGAGCCAAATGGCAAGAAAAGTCAATAGACACAAATGATGGAGGTAAATGCGACAATGCCAGCAATACCAAAATACGTGCATTGGTCTGAATAGGAGATAAATTGGTGCATAAAGGATCACCCCAAGATCATGCCGACACCAGGAGGCTATGATCTTGTTTTTTATCCAACTTTCATGGGCCCAGATATCAATGTGAAGATTTCCAAGGTACTGATAGACGATGGCAGTAGCATCAACATCATGTACAAGGATACCATGCTCAAGTTTGGCATCACTATGAACATGTTGGAGCCGACTAAAACAACCTTCCATGGTATTGTGTCGGGATTGTCATGTGAGCCAATTGGGAAGATCTGGGTTGATGTCTTATTCGGCAATAGGGAGAACTGTTGCACTGAAGCCATAGAGTTCGAGGTGGTAGACCTTGTCAGTTCATACCATGCTTTACTCGGCAGGCCAGTTATGGCAAAGTTTATGGCTACTCCTCATATTGCCTACTTAAAGATGAAACTGCCAGGTCCATGTGGAGTTATCACAGTTGAGGGTGACTACAAGCGATCTATCGCATGTGCCTTAGCCGGATATTCGCTGGCCTGGTCACTGGTGATAGCACAGGAAAAACAACAAATGATAAAAGTTGCAGCACTAGCCAAGGCGGCACAGGTGTCTATGCCGGCACTCACTAACCCACATGGCAGTGTGTCTTTCCAAGCCACCAAGGAAACTGTTGATGAGGCTTTCCTAGAGCGCACAGTGACTATTGGCGCCGGGTTGTCTGACAAATAGGAAAGCGATCTCACTAGCTTCCTCTATGAGAACCGCGATATCTTTGCATGGTCCACATGACTTGCAGGGAGTTTCGAGGGAGCTGGATGAGCACTCTCTTCATGTAAGGCCAGAAGCCAAGCCGATGAAGCAACCCCTCGGCCGCTTCACCGAAGATAGGAGGAAAGTGATAGCCTCCGAGATAGGCAGGCTCTTGGCTGCCGGGTTTATCATGGAATTACTGCATCCATATTGGTTGTCAAATCCAGCCTTGGTTGAGAGGAAAAAGGATGACCCGAACGTGGCAGTGGTGTGGCGCATGTGTATTGACTACACGAACCTTAGGAGTGTCCAAAAGATCCATTTCCACTGCCACGGATCGATCAAGTCATTGACTCTACTGCCCGGTGTGAGTTGTTGTCATTTGTGGATGCGTACTCTGGTTTCCACCAGATACCACTAAATCCGGATGATCAAATAAAGACAGCCTTTATCACCCCGTACGGGGCTTATTGCTATCATACTATGCCGTTCGGATTGAGAAATGCGGGTGCAACATACCAAAGATGCATGCAAAAATGCCTGCAAGATCAACTTGACAAAGTATACGTCGATGACGTAGTAATAAAAACCAAACAAAGTCACACTCTAATCGAGGACTTGCGTCAAACATTCGCAAACTTAAGAAGATTTCGGATGAAACTTAACCGAAAAAAATGCAACTTTGGTGTCCCAGCTGGAAAGTTACTCGGATTCCTTGTATCCAGCAGAGGAATTGAGGCTAACCCGACAAAGATCAGAGCCATTGAAAGAATGGAATTGCCAAAAACCCTCAACGATGACCAGAAGTTTACAAGATGCCTAGCCTCATTGAGTATGTTTGTGAGTCAGCTAGGCAAAAAAGCCTTACCATTATATCAACTGGTGAAAAAATCAGAAAAATTCACATGGACACAGCAAGCTGATAGCGCTTTCCATGAACTTAAAAAGATGTTGGCAATGGCACCAATATTAGCCTCACCACTATCCAAATAGCCAATGCTGCTCTATGTCGCAACAACCAATAGAGTTGTCAGTGCGGTAATAGTGGTAGAGCGTGAAGAAGAGGGCAAATAAGTCCAAAGGCCAGTCTATTACCTGAGCAAAGTGCTCTCTACATCAAAGAAAAACTACCCCCATTACCAAAAATGACATATGGGGTGTATATGGCAGCAAAGAAGCTGAAACACTATTTCCAAGAACACCCAATGGTAATATGCAAGGAATCTATCTCGGACATATTGGGCAGCAAAGACTCCAATGGCCGAATGGAAAATGGTCCATAGAGCTAGCACCATACACTCCACAATACGACATGCGAGATGCAATTAAATCTCAAGCTATAGAGGATTTCTTTGTGGACTAGATGGAAATGCAATATGAACCACCATTGCTAGACCCAAATTACTGGAGAATGCATTTTGACGGGTCCAAGACAAAGATGGGACTAGGTACCGGGATAGTACTAACCTCACCCAAGAAGGATCAGCTCAAGTATGTGTTGCAGATCCACTTCGTTGCATCCAATAATGTAGCCGAGTATGAAGCACTTGTCCATGGGATAAAAGTGGCCAAAGAAATTGGCATCAAAAGGATCATGTGTTTCGGTGACTCGGATTTGGTTATTCAGCAAGTATCTAGACATTGGAACGCACTGGATGCAAATATGGCACTTTATCGTTTTCATGTGCAGCAGATTTCAGGATACTTTGATGGATGTGAATTTCATCACATACTCAGAGCAGAAAATGAGGCAGCTGATGTATTATCCAAGTTAGGCTCATCTCGGCAAGCAATCCCACCAGGAGTAGCATTGGAACATCTCAAAAAACCATCAATCAAGCCATCACCAGAATCCGAGTCAATATTCATCCCAGCAAGCCAAGAGTCGGATGTTGTGCCAATGGACATTGACACGGGGGCAGGTTCGACTAACTCGGGGACTATTCCGCCTAACCCAGGGGTTGTCGAGTCACACTCGGGGACTCCTCAGGTTATGTCGGCAGAAATTACGTCGGCTGAGCCAATGATGGAGAAACAGATCCAACACTAGTAATACCAGCCTGGGCACAACAAATATTCAATTACTTAAGAGATGGAACTTTGCATGATGAGATGTTGGCAAGACAAACAGAAAGAAGATCAAAAGCGTACACAATAATTAACAAGGAGCTGTACAAGAGGAGTGTGACAAGTGTATTGCAACGTTGCATAATTCCAGAGCAAGGCCAAGAGATACTATTGGATATTCACCAAGGAGAATGTGGGCACCATGCCTCGTCAAGAGAATTAGTAGCCAATGCATTCCGACATGGATTCTATTTGCTAAGTGCACTGGTGGAAGCACAAGACCTAGTGAGGAAATACAACGGCTGCCAACACTACGCATCAAAGTCACATTTACCTGCATCCGAATTTAAAACTATACCAATCACCTGGCCATTTGTAGTGTGGTGCCTGGATATGGTGGGGCCATTCAAACCAGCACGGGGCAGCATGACTCACATACTAGTGATGGTCGACAAATTTACCAAGTGGATAGAAGTGAAGCCCATCAAAAAACTTGATGGAAAAACAACTATCACATTCCTAAAGGATATAATCCTGAGATACGGTCACCCGCACAGTGTGATTACAGACAATGGCACAAACTTTGCCGAAGGAGCTTTTGCTCGATTTTGCAGGGAAAGATGAATAAGACTCAACGTAGCGTCAGTCGCCCATCCAGAATCAAATGGAAAAGTTGAACGAGCTAACGGTTTAGTTCTATCCGGGATAAAACACCGACTAATGGAACCACTCTAGAGGTCACCTGGTTGCTGGATTGAGGAACTACCCTCAGTGCTATGGAGCTTAAGGACAACTCCAAATCGACCGACAGGCTATACGCCATTCTTCCTTGTGTATGTGGCAGAAGCAGTTTTGCTTGCCGACATAGAACATGACTCGCCAAGAGTAAGGCAATACTCGGAAGCCGAGGTAAAGGAGGCCCGAGAAGATGGAGTTGATTTACTCGAAGAAGCAAGAGAATTGGCATTATCCAGATCCGCCATATACCAACAAAATCTCCTATGCTATCATAGCCAGAAAGTCCAACCTCGCATTTTCCGAGAAGGGGATATGGAGCTCAGACTAGTGCAACGCACAACTAGGATGCATAAACTATCACCCCCATGGGAAGGACCATTCATTGTAAGCAAAGCATTGCACAATGATTCATACTATCTGATAGATGCTCGTGAAGCACAAAAGAACAAGGCGGACAGATCAGATGATGAGACCAAAAGGCCATGGAATGTGGGATTGCTCTGTCCTTTCTACACTTAGGAGAAGCAATGTATGTATCACTCGAACTCTCATATGACGGACACTTATGCCGGCTATGTGCTGATAATAAAATGGTATGACTCGAAAAACTAACTCGGGAACTTCCCCTCATGTTTACTTTTAAATATTTTTTGACGGCTGGCATTGACACTTAAACTTATATCGGAATAAGTAATGTTTAGTCATATAAGGTCAACTCTTCGACTATGCTGTTTTCCGAAAACACGGCTTCATGGCAAGCAAGAGAAAAAGACCAAGCACGAGTAAGCATGAACAACGGATAAGTAAGGGAAGAAACGTGAGTCGGCCCTATGTATGCTTATAACTAACCCATTGCAGGATATATTGGCTTGTATGCCGAATGACCCTAGGTCAAGGTGTCTAGTTTCATATCCGCTAACTGAATCCTTAGAACTTTGAGACTCTAATGTCGAACGCCAAAAAAAGTAGAAAAGAGCCAAATTCAAGGATAAGGAGAATGGAAAATGAAACTTGGGGACTTGCCCCTGGATGATTTGCATTCAAGCAAAATAAATTTAAAAGCCTTATCAAGGGCACACACCCAAAATAACTCCAGTATCTCTTACATCTGCACCCGGCATACCGGGGATCTCATCAGAATCAAGTGTTTTTTCTAAACTAGCTTAAGAAGCGGCTAGACTCGAAAGAGCATCGTTGGGGTTGGAGCTGGGAGCATCATCAGGATCTGCCGAGTCAGGTGCATCAGCCGAATCTACCATGTCCGACTCAGTGGCCTCGCTGTCAGCACCATCGTCTTTAGCAATCTCGGCAAGTGGCTCGTCGGGATAGAGGAAGCTGGGCCTGTCGCACCAGGCATGCACCAGAGCGTACTCCACCATTCCGTAGGCTCTCTCTTGGCGCTTCTTGATGAGATTAGGGTTGTGGATCCACTTGCCTTCGGCCCTCATATGCTGGAGAACATCAAGATTGATATCCTCATACCATGAGAGCACAAAAGCAAGGGCCATGTCCGTTGCGACACGACTAGCCGACTCACGCCATTGATCAAGTCTTTCCTTGGTGAGTAGCAGCTTGGCAGCCAAAGGCTCAACGAGCGTGGGCACATCTTCATCCGGCCAGAGCATCATGAATGCATGGATTTCTAACTTAAGTAAGTCGACACCGCATGACTTCAATGTGGTCACACCATCTGAGAGCACAGCAAGATGCTCGTCGATGGTGATCTCACCATCTGTCGGGGCTCCAGATTTGGCTCGCACTTTCTTCATAGCCCTTAAGGCGGACATGTCGGCCTCGGGGAAGTTCTCTGCAAAAATGGAGGAGCATCAAAAACAGCGGAAAAAGAAGTAAAGAGTAAGGATAAGAGCATAGTGAAAAGAGTAAGAACTCACTACCGATGAAAGAGTTAATCGTGCCAAGCTTGGTCTGCCAGGTCTTTTCCTTGGCCTAAAGAGCTTCCAGATCTTGATGAGCCGACTGCACTGCTAACTCGGCATCCTTGAGCAATTGATTTGTCTTCTTAGCACTAGCGTCATGCTGCCCATATTTTTCGGCGAGCTCCTGGCGTAGGCCCTCCAACTCGGACTCGTGCTTCTGCTCCATGTCTGCCACTTGCTGCTTTAGCCGAGTCACCTCGTCTCGCTCCTTCTGGAGCTCGACCTGGTGTTGATCTACTTATTCAGAATGTGTGACTCGTTAGTAACAGCAAACCATCTCGGCCTTGGCGAGATAAAAATGGAAAATGAGGAAACACAAATGCTAAGCAATCACAAGATTTCTAAGGGAAAGGGAGTTACTTTCAGCGTCGCTGATCTGTTTATGCAGCGTGTCAATGGTGGATTGGGCAGAAGCTGTGGAAAAAACAGCAAGGAAAACTCAAGAGGACGGAACAAAAAAGATATGCTAAGTAAAGCAAGCCAAGTAAGAAAAATACCTTGGCCCTGAACCTCAGCTTTCAGATACTGGTGAGCAACCTCAAGCTTACGGTACTCCAGAAGAAGAGCCTGATGCACCTTGGTATGCTCGTTATGCGTAAGCTACACGAAAGAGATTTAATCAGAAAATATTCAATACATCAAGTAATTCTATCCCGGCAGAAAGAGGAAAGGATGTATGCAAATGGTTGAGCTTACAACCAAATAAGTGCCTTACTTGGCGGTAACCTCGGGGACTAGGGAACTTGTATGAATATAAAAATACTCGGTACACAAAAGAGTAATGATATCACATACCTTGTACACATGATCTGCTCGGGCCATCAACGCGATGGCCTGCTGGGTCATCTCGGAGACGCCCTTGGGGCCCAATTACAGTAGCTGGCCAGAACTAGAGCTCACTTCTTGCTCGCCTGCGGCATTCCAAGCTATGGCATAGCGCTCTGCAGAGCCAAGGCCCTGCCTGCTGAGTGTCCGAGTAAGGACTTGCCCTTTTTTCAGGCTATCCCCCACTTCAGCACGGGTAGCGGCGACATGGGCATGCAAGGTGCGAGCCTGGGAACGCTGCTAGACCCGGCAGCGGTAGACTCGCCCAACTGACCCGCCGGAGCAGGTGTCATTGTTGATGGTGTCGGCCGAATCTGCGGAGCAGAGCCTGGGGCGTAGACCAGGGTCAATTGCATAGAAGCTGATGGCTTAATGGGCGTAGAGCGAGTCTGGCCTTGAGGAACATGTCGGGTCTTATACTTGACCAAAGAGGCAGGGGAGCATATCTGGTACTGGTTTGAGAAGACAATGGAGCCGAATGAGCAGGATCAACAACTGGCAGGGGAACAATAGCTGGGTTCACGAGCGAATCAACAACAGGAGGAGTGATAACATGGGTGTTCTGGGTGGACTCGGCACCGATATTGCTGGCGCCGGGTCCTGGGTTCTGATCAGAAAGGGCAACGGGAGAAGGAGGCTGAGTCTACTATGACAGACGCGCTGCCGAATCAGCCTCACTCTGAGGTGCAGGAACCTCAGCTGTGGGAGCAGTGACCCGAACGGGGCTCAACGGGCTTCGACACGGAAAAGGTCATGCTGGGAGCAGCTTGGTTGGCAGATATAGTAGCACTAAAATTAAAAACAGAGGTCTATAAGGGAACAAACATAAAAGAGAAAAATGTAAGGTAACAAGCAGCGAAAGTTACCCGGAGATGGTAGGGTCACGCGGAGTGCGACGAACAGTGACCTGGTGTGTGGTAGTCTTGCAAGGTTGGGAGGATGTGGCTTCAAGAGGAGCGGCAGGATCAACTCGGCGCCTCTTGGAAGGCTGAGTGCTAGAGGAGGTCCCGTGCCGCTTACTCGGCTTGGAAGTAGGGATCTTGCCATACCCACCGGTAGCAAGAGGAGGATCCTCGTGTACCTGGCCAGCTTCATCAGTAAATGCAAAGCTCAATGGGACAAGCCAAAAGATCAAGACAAAGAACAAGTACCTCCGGGACTTCACAATCCACATCATCATCATCATCTGACCAATCCCGCAAAAGATTTCGAGTAAAAGTCTTACCCGAAGCAGGAGCAGCGGCAATGTGCGGGATCGGTATAAAACACTCCAAGTCATACTCGACCTCATCCTCATCCGATCGATCATCAAGATAACCGCCAGGAGGGACGGTGCTGTCATCAACCTGATGCACAAGATTCTGCAAAAGATAAACAGAATGAAGTCATTAAAAGGATAGAACTGCGAGTAGGTGCTAGATAAAGTATGTTGGCAGCGCACAGTTACTCGGATGCTTACCCACAGGACAAGCCTATCGGCTGAAAGGAGGACAACTCCAAGCCCAGCTTTCCGCTAAGTCCAGCTTAAAGATTGAGCTGACTCGACGCGCCATGGAATCGTTGGTGAGCTCAAGGGTGGAGTGCCGAGTAGGATCGCGTGGACCGCTCATGAAGCATATCTTGTGTCTTCTGGCCTGGATGGGACTGACTCGGCGGGCGATGAAGGCGCACATGAGATCTTCCTTGATTAGATGGAAGTTCTCCTCCGGGTCAATCAACCTCTTGATGATCCCATGAGCCTCATTCACCGCTATGTTCTTGTCACACGGGTCAAGTTTCGAGAGCTCCTTGCTGGGAACCTCGTCCTTGAAGGGGGAAGCCGAATGTAGTCATTGGACCCGCTATTTTTGACATAGAAAAAGGTTCTATGCCATTTCTTGCAAGAATCAATGTCGGTGACCCGGGGAAAGACATAATCCCTCTTGAGTGTGATGCTTGAAGCACCGCACCTGGTGGGCCTCTTCTCAGCACGAGGAACGTCGGGGTCAGGGACAACTTGGATTCAGAAATTGAAGTATTTGGCCCAAAGAAGGACAGTGGGACAAATGCCAAGATATCCTTCACAGGCAGAGATGAAACAGGAGAGAGAGCCGATAGCGTTGGCAGGAAGATGATGAGTTTGCAGTTGAAAAGTGAAAAGAAAAGACTTGAAAAAATCGCTAACATGAAGAGCAAAACCATGCTCAAAATGCGAAAGGAAAACCACCCGCTCGTTGGGCTCAGGTTTGGGGACAATCTCACCGACGGGGAGGCGGCAATCAACCTCAAGCGGAATACGCCTGGTGGAGCGCAACCACTCAAGTTCCTCCATGGTGACCTCGGAGCCCTCCCAGCCACCGCGCTCGTCGACAGCCTCGTGATCCTCCACTTCTTCACTGCCATCACGGGCGTCCATGATTTCGTGTGGCTCGGACTCTTCCGACATTGGAAGAGGCCTGGAGATGCAGGGACCCGTCGTGGAATCGGAAGGAAGAGGAGAGAATAGCTGGAGCAGAGAAGCAAGTAATAGGAACAACAAAGGGGCGGTTCTGGACTGGGAGGCGCAAGGAAGAAGAAGGCAAGGGGGAAACTGAACCAGCGGGGGCAGTTAAGTTCCCCGCGCCCCTACTTGAGGGGAGTAAAAACCCTCGGCGTGGGATCCCTTTGTGCTGTGTGGCCGCTGTGTTTCCGTGTACCCGACCGAGTGAGCGCATCAACAAGCACCACGTGTATGCGATACATGGAAAATCCAAAGCCATGTCACGTTGCGCAGGACACTAGGCGCTGAGCGATGGGACTGCCACAGTGACGGGAGTAATTGCGCTGCCGTCACTGTGCAGTCAGGGTTTGAGACGGAATTTGAGGCATGCAATCATGATTACATCCTGTCAGTGACTAAGGCAAGCCCAAAATGACTCGGCAACGTAAAAAATGACTCGGCACGAGGCAAGGATGGCGCAAAAAGTCAAAGATGAGACTCGGAAAGGACAGAACAGACTCGGCAAAGATCGAGGTTACGCCAAACAGTGCATCATGCACAATAAATGCTAAGAGAAAGGAAAAGTTCCAAATACATTAAAGTAACCTGGAGACGCCTAATAGCAAGAACTGCTAGTTCTCACCAGCATAAGGGGTAAAAGGGGTAAAACATTACCCATCTTGGCTTATGCCGAGTCAAATAAATCCCTGGCTGGGTCTTAGCAGCAAGGATACAAAGCTTATGTGTGTCCGAGATAAGAATTATGTCGGCCCACATAGGAAAATTTTGTTTACCATGCAGGAAGCGATGAGCCGGGTCTCACGAGGGAAGGCCGAGTCAGAAAGGGCGCGTGGCAGCTTTCCGAGTGAGATTCAGGAGGGACCATGGTAAAGCATGGTCAAAAGAGAGAAGGGCGACGCCGGGTGACATAAAAGGAGCCGGGTGACGCCCAAAGCAAGGGCTGACGTACAAAGGCACTGTGTGACGCCAAAGAGCTGGAGGCTATGTACGGGAAGACCGTTGGCTGTATAGCTTTGTGTACTGGATAAAGGGCTTAGGGCTAGCCCATGAACCGGCCCGCACAATAAGGACAAAGATCCAAATAGTAACCCTAGGACCCAAAGATGTAACCTAGCAGCCCATTGCCTATATAAGGAGGGGCATAGCTAGGGTTTGGAAGGGGTTGGACCAAGTAGGAAACTAGTGCCCTGAGGCTATGCTTGAACAGCTTTAGGAGCACTTGTAAACTTCTTGGATCAATAGAAATCTTAGGTGTGGAGAGTTCATCTTGTTCTTCGTGCGCGGATAGACCGTGCACTCCCTCCCCGATTACCTCAAGCATCCATTCGGCCCTCAACTTAAGCCTACCCATGCCATCTGCCGTGACACCACCATGACAGTTATGGATGCTTGCAAGGGGTTTAATCACAAGTATGTATTAGTCCAAGTAAGGTCGGTACATTAGCATAGGTTCACCCACACAACACTTATCCAACCAAAGAACATTAATCAACTATATGAAGCGAAAGCACTTGACAGTATTCCCATGTGTCCTCGAGAACGTTTGGTCCTCATAAGTAATACAACCGGCTTGTCCTTTGCTAAGAAAGGATTGGGCCACTTGCTGCAATTATTTGTTGTATTTTTTACTTGCACTTTATATCTTTGCATTATCAAAAACCCCTAAAAATCCGTTTGCTAAGTATTTACAGAGAATTCCTGATCCAAACCACTAGTCAACACCTTTTGCTCCTTGTTGGGATCAACAGTCCTATTTATCGAAAGTACTACGATACACCCCCTATACTTGTGGGTCATCAAGACTATTTTCTGGCACCATTGCCGAAGAGTGAAACGCTATTGAAGAGTGGAACTGGTAAAGGAAACTTCTACTTTGAGTATTGCTTTTATTTCTGTTTGCTACTTTGTTTCTAATATGGATAACCCACTTGGTTTCCTATTTGGGAAAGATACTACCATTGCTAGGGTAATAGATGAACCACCACCTGCTAAGATAGATCCTTTTAATAAGATACCTACAAGAATTGTTGATCGTGTTATGGATAATTATTATTTTGCGGATGGAACTGTCCATCCTGGTGATCACTTTCTTTTTATCCATGAATTATGCGGGTTGTTTAAGTGTGCAGGTATCACAACGGAACAAGTTAAGAAAAAGTTACTCTCTATATAATTTGAAGGAAGAGCTAAAGAATGGTATAAGCTGCTAAAGAATGGACAAGCTATGGAATGGGAGGAAATTGTACCTCTCTTTTATTCTAAATTCTATCCTCCTAGTGAGATTCATAAGGACCGGATTCAAATATATAACTTTTGGCCTCTTTATGGAGAGAGTACAGCCCAAGCTTGGGGGAGATTGACGTTACTAATGCTCAAATGTTATATTCATGAGCTCCCTAATAATATTCTTATCAATACCTTTTATGCAAGTATTTCTCTTCATGATAAAGATTTATTAGATGCTTCTTGTGCTGTATCATTCACATGTATGAAGGAAGAAGCTAAATGGGATCTTCTAAATCATATTCAAGAAAATACTGAAGCATGGTAGAATGACAAAGGAAGAAAGTCAGGTATAAATTATGATTATGAATGCATTAAATCTTTTATGGGAACTGATGACTTTTATGATATTAGTACTGAGTATGGTCTTGATTCTCAAAGTATTTCCAATTGTTTTAAGTCCTTTGCCTCTTATATTGAAATTCCCCAAAAGAAGTGGAACAAGTACCATGTACCTTACAAAGATATTGTTAATCATGTTCGTGCTAGAAACACTGAAGTTTGTACTGTTGATCATATTTTTCCTGAACCTTATATTAAGAAAATACCTTTTCCTGCAAAGGTAAAGGAACATTCTATTATAGCAAATGTGGTTAGCAAAAGTACAAAGAAAACTGTTGAACCTGATGAACAAATAAATATTGAACCTGTAGTAGCCATTGTGAAAGACCTTGTCACTAAAAATGTAGAAGATGGGCACATTATCTTTTGTGAAGATGCTTCTAATATGGTCTCTCATCCTAGTAAAGCTACGAAAGATAGTGTCCTTGTGCTTTATATTAGAATTGGTGATCATTGCTATTATGGTTTATGTGATATTTTTGCAAGTTCTAGTGCTATTCCTTATGAGCTTTACAGAGAAATTATGCATGAAATTGGTCCTTGTGAACTTGAGGACATTGATGTGGTTATTCACCTTGCTAATAGAGAGACAGTCTGTCCAATTGGTACTGTAAGAGATGTGGAAGTTCTTTGTGGTAAGACTAAATATCCTGCTGATTTTCTAGTGCTTGGTTCAGCAGCTAGTAAAACTAGCCCTATAACTTTTGGTAGACCTTTCTTAAAAACTTGTGGAGCTATTATAGATTGTAAGAAGGAGAAAGTTTTAACTAAATTTGATGGAGAATCTTCAGATTTTAACTTTTCCAAATAAGCTCCTTAAGAAAATGATTTGCCTAATGAGGATTTTTTTAGAGTTGAACAACTTGCTTCTGTTGATCCAGTTTTTGACCTTAAACCTCTTTTTGATGATTTTAAGTATGCTCATTCTGATGATAAGAATGTTTCTTGTGACAGTTACGTTGTTAACTTTATTCAAAGTGCTACTGAAAGTTATTATGAGAGAGGGAAAATGGTTTTATGCATCTAAATAATATTAAGTTTCCCCGTTCTATGTTGAAAGCTTTGAAGTTGCACTTGTTTTGTCTTCCTATGCTAGTAGCCTTTTGTTTCAATAATTTGTTTTCTCACAAAACTCCCTTACATAGGAAGTGGGTTAGACTTAAATGTGTTGGATATTTGCTTCTTGATGCTCTCTTTCACTTCAAATCCATATCTTCTATGAGAACACCATTGGATTTAACGAAAGAGCTTTTGGGAGACAACCCATTTTATTTTTCTTTTGGTTTTTGTTTCTTTGAGTCTTGGAAATTATTACCTCTGTAATAACCTCTCCTTATCCTTTTTGTTTGGTTTTAGTGTCAAGATTTGCCTCTTTTGAGAAGTAGGTGAGTTGATGTCCTGGGACATATTTTTGTGCTTCACTGTATAAATTTGTGAACAATCCCAGTACGTCGGATGGAGCTGTAGTTTTATGTGCTTCTGCCCCATGTTGTTATCCAACTTTTGTTAGTTTTGTACTTTTTGATTTGAGCAACAGAAGATTTTCGAAAAAATCAATCTTTACCTGCTGGTCTGTTTTGACAGATTTCTGCCATTATTTGCATTTGCCTCTTTAATCGATTTCATTTTAGATTCTTTTTGGGGTTTCTGAAAGGAGTTTCTACAGTAGCTTATGTTTGGATGGATTTCAGTTGGAATTTGAACCCAAAGTTTTATTGTATTTTCATACACTAATGTTGCTAATGAAGATTGAGTGGAGCTTTGTATGAAAGAGATTTTCAAATATTGGGAGGCAATGATGTAAGGAGGTGAAGAATGGTCAAAGGCTCAAAAATTATATTTCTGGAGATTCTTATAATGAAGATGTTGATATTATTCAAATGGTGACTCTGGAATAATTTATTAAAGACCAAACTCAGGAACCTGCAGGATCCGTTTTTTGAATAGGTAAAAGTGCTGAAAATAGAAGGTTCGCAAAAAACTTTTCTATTTATATTTTTGCAGTTTTTATTCCATATTGAAGGTAACAAGAAGAAAAAGGGAAGGAAACAGAGCCTGGGTGGCTCACACCACCCAGTGGCACGGGCCCTGCCTGTCCGTTCCACCAGGGGGTGTGATCACCCCGGAGCCCGTGTCCGTACCATTTTCGCCCAGTACCTTCCTTATGTTGTAAAACTTCGTAATATATAATCACCCGGACCCCCCGAGGTTCGTATATCGTGTTCTCAAAGTGTTTTCGTTTTGATCTATTTTTGTCAGGAAATATTCTCAAGTTTAGAGGCATCATGGTCTCTGCCAACGACAAAGGGAAGTTACCCTCTAGTTGGAATATGCCTCGTTCTAACCATGCAGGGAAAGAATACTCTAAGAAGGAAGAGTGGGGAAATACTCACAAGGACTGGGATTCTTGGTCCGACATGTTCACGAACCGCATTGAGCATAATTCAGAATTGATTCGTACTCTAACCTTCGAGATTGAGGATTTGAGGAAGCTGATTGAAAAGCTTATCGAGACAACACCACCACCACCACCACCACCGAAGGAGTAATTCGTCATCAGGTTTTGGCATCCCCTTGGTTTGTTCCAAGATTGGGGGAGTGCCGCGGTATCACATCATTATCTTTCATCCTTTTACCTTTTTAGTAGAGTCATGTCTTGAACAGAGAAGTTATCGTATAGGATGGTTTTCATTGTGGAAGTATCTCTCCTCTAGTTGGTTATCTATGTATCCCTTGGTGTGGGTGCCTTTATGGAATATTAATGATAAGCTTCATCTTTTACTTTTTGCACATCTTATTTTAGTTTGCAATCTCTATTATATGATTGATCTTGTTGATTAGTATTGGTATCACTTTGGGAGCATAAAGTAAGTCTAAATTGGTTTTGGAAAACCAAGCTCTGGTCACTAGCAACACTTTTTGAGGTTTGAAAGGAAAAGAGAAAAGCACTTACAGGTATTTTATATTATTTTCCTTCTTTCTTGATTGGCTCATAAGCTTAGTATTCTTTAGTTAAGATTGTTTGTATTTTCAAGGAAGATTGCATGTTTGTTTTTATAACTTGTATGTTCGCTTATTTCCTTCAACTCTCTTGCTTGCTGCCCAGCCTTGTTAGCCAAAAACCTGTACTGAGAGGGAATGCTTCTCGTGCATCCAATCCTTCAAACTTAAACCTGTGCCATTTGTCTCCAAAACTTGTAAACTTCTTGGATCAATAGAAATCCTAAGTGTGGAGAGTTCATCTTGTTCTTCGTGCGCGGCTAGACCGTGCACTCCCTCCCCGGTTACCTCAAGCATCCATTTGGCCCTCAACTTAAGATTACCCATGGCATCTGCCGTGACACCACCACGACAGTTGTGGATGCTTGCAAGGGGTTTAATCACAAGTATGTATTAGTCCAAGTAAGGTCAGTACATTAGCAAAGGTTCACCCACACAGCACTTATCCAACCAGAGACATTAATCAACTATATAAAGCGAAAGCACTTGATAGTATTCCCATGTGTCCTCGATAACGTTTGGTCCTCATAACTAATACAACCGGCTTGTCCTTTGCTAAGAAAGGATTGGGCCACTTGATGCAATTAGTTGTTGTCTTTATTTACTTGCACTTTATTTCTTTTCATTATCAAAAAATCCCTAAAAATCCGTTTGCTAAGTATTACAGAGAATTCCTGATCCAAACCACTAGTCAACACCTTCTTATCCTCGTTGGGATCGACACTCCTATTTATCGAAAGTACTACGATACACCCCCTATACTTGTGGGTCATCAGGCATTCCAAAAGAGAAATAATAAGTTAGTTATTTAGACACCACTTTGATTAAAATTATCCTATTGTAGTTGAGCAATTTGGGTAAATGTTGAGGCAGAGAGTAGTTTGTTCCTAAGTGTTAAGTATCACGATGTAAACCTATACGAGGAGGTGTCATATACTACACAACTAAGCCTGAATTCTAGAGATATTATACTCAACTACTATAGTACGGGCTTAGAATATTGTGTGTTATATGTACCACATTTGTATTTCTTGGTTTTTCTTGGATCTTTTTGATTGACTAGATCTGTACATGAAGTTTGACTTGGTGTGCAAATGCATGTTGCAACATCTAGTTATTACTTGATGTGATAGACCTAGATAGAAAAGGGAATTCGTGTAAGGGAGTGACGAGTTCCAAAGATCAAGATGAATATTTACATGAAGAATGAAGCCAAGTATAAGGAGTATCAACACAATTTGAAGGTTGGATCAAGTTCAGATCATTACTAAACAGTAATAAGAAGAAAGACTAGTGTAGAAAATGTATGGAGCAACAAGAAGTAATGAACTTAAGTTCACCCAAAGTAGGTGATGTTGGTAAGAATTTGATGGAGTAGTAGTACCAAGTTCATGGAAGTATAATGAATAAGTACAAAGAAGAAGCTTTGTAACAAAATGGTATTCAAGCTCTGACAATTCAGAGAGAATTCCAGAAGTACGTCGGAAACCATAGGGTAATACATACACCCTAGGATGGTCCGCAACTGGTATTTGGTCCGTAGCTGGTATTTGGTTGACCTAGTTAACCAGACCATCTCAGTATTCCATAAAGAGCATAAAACTTGGCCTAAGTTAATTAAGACACAAAGGAGTATTAAAATTAAAGCGATCGTTTTCCAAGATGCTTCGCGAAATCAGACCTACCAAAAATAGGTTGTCCAAATAGTAAGTAATACAAATAATCTTGGAAGATCTATTTCAGAAATCCACAATTGTGTGGGTATAACTTAAGTTCTTTTGCGAAACCTTAAGAAGGTAGTATATAAGTTGGACAGAGACCAACGTTCTAATTATAAAGCCAATGAATATTATACATGTATTTTAGAGACCATTAGTAAACCCTAAGGGGGAGAGTAAACAATAAATGGAAGAATTGTTATCTAAATATCCGAGTAAAGGTTGGAGAAGAAGTATTAAACTATGACAACATTAAGCCTTATTTTCACAAGTTTAAAAGAATACATCATTATAAAAGTACTTTCAGAAGTTTGTCTAGATAAAAGATCAAAGTTTACTTCAAGATAGTAGGACTCAAACCTTAAGGTAATTAACAAATAGAAGTTGAAGAAATACTCAAGGTAATAACAAAATATTATCTAAATATGGATAAGGTAAAATCTTGAAGGAGATAGAATAGATCAATCCTAACAGGCTAATTCTAGATGAAACAAATCTTAAGTGGTCCTTAAGAGGGAATAGAACACATCCAGTTGGACATGTGTAGAGAAACAATAAATTCTGATGGGTATGGACTAAATGTGTTCAAAATAAATCTTCGGAAGGATTACTAGTATAAACCACACAATGACAAACCAAATATTTAGTATTTTTACCACAACTATTATCTAATAGAATTTAAAACCCTGTTTTAGTGAGACTTCCTAGACCTTACATAGTATAGTAAGGAATCTCGATGATCAAGTAAAGGAGTTGTATTAGGATACCTAATCAGGGAAATTTAACAAGTGTGGAATCATAGGACACAAGAAATTAGGTTGTTAGGAACATCAGGACGATTATGTAACATCAGTGGGAGGAGATACAACATCCAATGAAGTACCAATGAAAGTGGGTGTAGGTGAAAAGGGTACATCTTTAGGAAAATGGAAGTATGAAAACATAAATGAAGTCAACAACAGCGGCAACCACAACAACGCAAGTGGTAAGTCAAGGAATTACCTTATACATGCATTAAAGAAGTTAGGGAATTCGCATCGTTATTTCCCAAGTATGTGGGTGTACCATCTGTTCCTAATAAGACCATTAGAAAATCTCAAGGGGGAGAGTGAAATAATGAAGCATCGAGAGTTGATATCTGGAGTAAGGTTAAGGAGAAATCCAAAACATTCTTAAAAATTAAACCATAAGGAATAAGTATACCATAAATAGATTAATATTAGAGTCAAGCTATATTTGGCCAAAGTATAAACCAGAATCTTACCTTAACAAGACTTAACTTAGACACTTCTTGAATAGATGTCCTAATCTGAAAACACTCAAAAGGACCTGATCATACAGAAGTGGTGGATTCAAAAGTAGTCTATGGGATTAGTAGTGGCTCATTTCAAATCAGAAGCGGATTCAAGGAAAATCTTGAATGAAGATACAACAATTATCTTCATCCTGGGTTTAAAAGAGTTACCAGGATCTGAAGAAGTCAATATTATCTTCCGAAATGTAAGAGAGTATGAACTTTGAGGACGAAGTTGAGTTTAAGGGGGAGAGTCTGTAACATCCCAGGAAATAGCACCTAGAAATAAATAGGACACAAGTTTGTGCATTTCATTTATGCATAGAAAGTCCGGGTAATTTTTGCGCAAAAGTAAAGGGCTATAGAGTGATCGAGGTCTCTCTTGCTCTGATGTAAATTCCAGCATAATTGCGAGATATTTCAACATGACCTTTGTAGAATTCTTTATTAGGGGGGAAGTGATTCAAACATGAATTTGAATTCAAATGGATTTATAAAATCACAAATTGAATTATGGAATATTTAAGTACTTAGGAGAGATGGAATATAAAGTCTTGAATAAAGTAATATGATAAAGTTATTGGAACACATATTATATTGTCTTTACATTTATTCAAATAGAAAAGAAAATTGTAATTGTAATATAAAAGGAAAAAAGAATTACAACAATAAATAAGAATTGAATACATATTTCTAAACAAGATATAAATATTACAAGATTCAGATTACGAATAGAAAGAAAATTTAACTTTATTAATTATACAAATTTACATTGTCAATTACATTATTCAAAGTAAAGAGAATTACAAGAATAATAAAATAAGTCCTAAATTACATTTTCTAAACTAAGTTAAATATTGTATCTCCTTTTATTCATATTCTTTATTCCTGCAAAACAAACAAGAAAGGAAACAAAACAAAAATAAAGGAAGGTTATGTTAGTTAGTTTTGCTCTCAGGAATACAGTGAGATGCACTGTGATGTTCATCATTGAGCATTCAAATCAGGGGCAAAGTAGTAATCTATTCTTATCAAGTTTGTGGACTCAGTACAACATCACATGCTTTGAGAGGGAAAAATTTCACCATAGTAGTAAAGGTCAAAAGATAAAGACTCCACAAATATCAAGTTTTCACTTGATCTCATCCACACCAGCAGGCCCCACTTGCAGGAATCATACACATCACATGCACCATGACGTGTTGTCAACATCTTAGAGAGAGTGCAATTGCCATTTGAGGCAACACAGCCATAGCACAGCCACAAGGAAAACCAGAGCACATCTATCATCTAATGACCCTTATAAGAACACCACTATTCTAGTTAGAACACTACCAAGATCTTCATAGTTAAATTAGCTCATCACCAAACCTCCACTACACAGTCAGGGACACCACTGTCTTGTCCCTGATCTATCCACACAAATCACCAACACTCTAGTTTCTTGAGGAAGCCATCCAGATGTCAAGACAAGGGGAAGATCAAGATTAAGCCAGTATCAGTTCCAGGAGGAGAAGGCTAACAAGCTCAAGACCAGAGTACTAGGCCGAGCTAACCAAGATACAACACACCAAGCAGCCACATTCATCAAGGTAGAAACTCACTAGATCACTAGCTAGATCTGGTAACATACCTATTCTTATCATTTCAAGCAATATAATCACTTAGGGAGATAAACCTCTCAGTACTGCATAAAATAGCTATGTCAGGAACATCATAGAACATAATTGGGCCTCAGCTTATGCATCATTGAGAGGGGCATAGCAGCAGCTAATACTGATTAGATCCACTAATGTGCACACACCTCAAGGGGGCACCACAACAGTAGATCCAGTGGGAGCAGAAGCCACTGTTATTAAAAACAACCAACAAAAGGCCAAACCTTAGAATCTATTCTCATCAGATAAGCTTTGTTTCAGCTTGAACATGTATGACAATCACATGATAATCATTAAGACCTATTACTGTGTACACTCAAAACAGGCATCACAGTAACAAGATCTCAACCACTAAAGCCACCAGAACAAACTAGCAGAAGTATCTTAGGTCCTCAAGCTATTAGAAGTTAAAATAAATCATTTCTCTAGTCATATATTTGCTAGATATCATTTTTAGAGATCTAGATATATCTGATAAGAAACAAATATTATCACTGAACCATAGGTTTAGTCCATCAGGTCAAACATAGTACTTGATTCAGATCATGCTTGTAAAAAATCTAGTAATCTATAGCAGCAGTCCAGAGCTAAAGAAACATCCAAGTAGCCAAACCAAGCATATCTTACCCTTCTGTTCATATCAAAAGATATACACTGAATCACTTCATCAATTGATCAACCAAAGAAGTAGGGAGGATGTACAAGCTAAAGCAAACAACAAAATTTACTCAAGATATTACAAGCATATGATCAAATAATTAATTGTCATCCAAACCAAGAAAAAGCTACTAAGAAAATTACCTGAAGCATTATCTAGTTTAATCATAGAAGGAACATATCAGCAACAAAAATAAATATTGCATAGAGGAATTATTTGCCAATACTACTCATCTAATGGTCATGAAATCATCAGGAAACCATTGACCACCACTTGTATTCATCAACATGGATAAGAAGTTAATTTAGAAATCCAACCCAAGAGCAAAACTAATAGAATCATCTAGAACTAAAGCATTTAGTACTATAACCTGGTCAAGTGCATCTTGGATATCTTGTGAATACCAAATTTTTACATCACCAAAATAATAGTTTAGGATTTAGGAGTCTGACTATTTGAGATAGATTAATTATCTTAATCATAAAAGTAGCACATGGCCAGTAACACTACCTGATCACAAATGATTCCTAGAATCAACAGATACACTGCCAGACCCTAATCTACTCAGTACCATAGATCAAATCCAAGATTTTCAGAACCTATACCTGCGTTCTACACCTAAACAACTTCATCGGCTCGAAGGTTGGTCACATGAGCATTACCTGTCTGGAGACATGGTTGCTGTAGTAGCCAAGAAGGCCGACGCCTAGGTTGTAGAAGCTTGCCTTCCCGCCGGTGTCGGAGAAGAAATGATACCGCATCACCTCTCCCACCACCACAAGAAGGTCATGAAGCAGCACAGCAGTGCATCAAAGGGCGTCGGGGTTGCATCCTAGGATGCCGTCCCTCTGACATCAGAGATTGGAGCAAACCACAGCAACTGCTGAAATACCACACCGCCGTGAAAAGAATGGGATCAGCATGTTAGGGTCGAGGAATGGGATGTCCTGGTCTCTCTCGAGCATCAACCAGGGGCATAGGGGGACCAGCGGAGTCGCACCTGTGACCTAGCCGAACCACATGGCTAGGGTTTCACAGGGGCATGAACGGTGAAGCAGAGCAGCGCCAAGGCGGAGGTAATCACCGGAGAAGCTTGAGTCAGGGCCTCGTCGGTAGGTGGTGGCGCCGGAAACGGTCGTCAACCGGTAGCAGCGGTGGCGGCGGCGACATCGCGCATGCGTCAGAGGGGAACAAGGGGTGAGTGTATGGCCGGTGTGTGTGTAAGCGAGAATTGTGAGGAGAGTGGTGGGTGGACTAGTCAGGCCTAGTTGGTCCAGATCAAGTTGGGTCGGCCTTATGGGCTAGGCCGATCCAGCCCAATTTCACCCCCTAGACCACATTCCAATTATCAAATTACCCTAAAATATTTTTCTGATTTAATACATTACCAAAACACATTACTTTCTGTTCAAAATAATAATAATAATAATAATATATATTCTAAAAATATATATGATATATCAAAATTATCACAAAAGTAATACATACCTAGGAAAATATAATATTACTTGTGTAAGTTAAATAAATGCAACTAAATATTAAAGCTACTAAAATTCTAAGTAAAATTTAGGAAAATACGGAAAAGTCCTAAAATTGTGTAAAAAATCAATCTTGTGTAACAAAATAACTCTACTATTTTATAAAAATACCAACGTAAACTTTTACAGATAAAACATAAGCAAATATTTAAGGACACTTAATTCTTTGAGGAATTTTAGAAAAAATAAATATAATACTTAAAAAATAAATAAAATTCATTTTTAAGATCTTAAATAAGTATAGTTTACTAGAAAAATACTAAGTATATTATTCGAAAACATTTTAAGGTTCTTAGGTAATAAAATTCATTTACCTATTTTACTAAAATGAAATAACTATTTTGCTAATTCTTTAAAATTGTTTACTAAGTAAAAATAGTAAAATCACATTTCTTTATAAAACACTAAATCCTTTAAATACTAAGTCTAAATCTATAATCATAATTAAAACTTAAGTATAACCATTAACTTTTAAATACTCTTTGTAAATCTAAAATCAAAATTGAACCAACAAACTTGAAACCTAAAATTATGCATCATTCACTTATATTCAAGATGAATGATCTTTATCTCTTAATCATCATTAACATGATTTAAAATCTTAACAAATTACTAAAATCATGTAATTCTGCTCTCATTAATAAGTTGCATGTTATTAAACTCATCATTCACTTAAATTAAAAGGGATCATCCATAATTATACTTGTCCAAAACCCTAAAACTTGATGATGTTCTAAACTCACTACATCTTAAGGTTCACTTCTAGTTTTATAATTAACATTGGTCTAAACAATCATAAACATCTTATTTGAAATTTAACCATATTTATATAGTTAACTTTGGTCTGTTTCAACTAAGACCTACGGTACCTCAAGACCAAACTAATCAAGCAAACGCCAAGAGACATCGACCACATTCTATTAACCATTAAAGATTGTTTAAACCTTGTCAAAGAAACCTTTTCTTCAAAGGTTATTCTTTTTGCCACTTTAAACAACAGCTCTATAATAATTCCTTCAACTCTTAACAACTCAACCCAAGGACTTTTATCATAGTCACCAGATGGCAATTAATCATAATTACATTAATTTATACTTCACTTGTATATTTTGGATTGTTAACACTTAAGTCCCTTATAAATGCCATTACTTGTAAAGTAAAATTTGAAGATAAACCAACTCTTAAAAGAATCACCTAAATTCACCTCACTCAAAGTATTGGGGATTTATTTCGGGAGTTTTACAAAGTGCATAACATTACTTATGCATAACAGCATATTGCTTCTTTAAAAATTAGTCCTTACCGGACCAATGATGATGATTTCAGATATTGGGTCTTCTAGTGTCTCAAAGACCGTGAATGCATAATCTTGCAATCACAAAAGGAAAATTCACACTTGCTCATTTCCTTTGATTATTTTCTGTAAAGTATTTTGCAAATCCATTGTTGTCATCACCTGCATTTCAAAAAGGTCAGAAAACACTATTTTCATAATAATATGATTATAGTTTATTTACTATGAGGTAATAACCTACTATGAAAGTTCCGGTGGTAAAGGAACATATTATGTAGGACTTAACAACCAATGTCGCCAATGATTCTTGCGCCTTATATTACGCGTTAACCATGAGATTTGGAATGGGACGAAGAAGTCAGCTTGATTTTCTTCCTTTCACATGAACGGATGACCATCTCGTGACGCTGTAGTACCTTACGAGGCTCAGCATGGGTGGGACCCCTTAGTTCCCCGCGATATTAGTGTATAGACTATCCCTGAGATATGGTTGTAGGTATGTCCTCATATTGATGGGGGCGACCAGGTCCTTGTCTGCTCACTGGAGTCCTCAAGGAGTCAACCATAGTTATATCTTCTATGCGGATTAACAGAGGTCGTTCTGCTTGGGGGGTCATGTTCTATGTGGGGTCATGTTCTATGTTGGGTCGTGAAGAAGGGCAGTGATTGGCTTGGATCTTAGGTTGGGCCTCAAACCATGGAAGTTTGAACAGGGACATACTCCTGGACATGCAACAAAGCTTAAGATCTCTCATGGGAAAAGTAACACACCTCTGTAGAGTGTAAGAACTATAACTTGTTACTCCCTGTTCCGGGAAGGAGCTGCGAACGCTGTAGGAAAGGAACTCCACAAAAGTTATGGTAAACCTATGAAGGCTGACGTACATAGCTTTTCAGAATAAAAGCATCCTTTGAAGAAATGTTTATGAAAACCCACATTGCCTACGACCTATGGTCTGTGGCTGTAGATATAGTGCATCAAACACTCCTTTTTAGTGAACTTGCTGAGTACGCTCGTACTCAACGTATCTTCTTAACCCTTGCTATATTTTCAAGCCAATACAGATGATGTCTACATCAACTCATGCTCAAGGGAATCGTAATCTAAAGCTCAAGCTCTTTAATGAAGTCAAGGAAGTCAACTTATACATCAATTAAAGTGAAGACAAAGTTGTTGATTGGATAGGAGTATACTCTCTCGCCATAGAACCTACTTCTGTAGAGTACTGCAATAGCAGCAATGCAAGCCCAGTAGTTCAGATACTAGTCTTATAAGTATGATAGATTTGAGTTGAATATTTCCGGTTCTTCTTTGTAAGAAGTTTCTTTCTCTCTTTAACCTAGAGTGTTTTATGGATCTTTTGTGAAGAGTCGAGTTGTAACCTATAGTCATTTCTTGGATCTGCTGTGTTTCTGTTGTACCACTCTCAGGGATGTAATACTAGTGAATGGTGTTTCATTGGTGTTATGTCAACGACTATAGTGTACTACATCATGAAGTGGTATGTTGGGTCACCGCAGAATGGGACAGAGCACCATGACTTACATGTAACTTCTAGAGTAATGAATTGTAATGGTCAGGGGTCTGTTGGTCGAGTTTGAACGATGCGAAGATGGAAATATCATTCCTGACAAAAACGCCTATTTTCGATTATAGGAAAGCACATTCTTTTGGATCTTCTGGCCTTCGCTTGCTAGGCACAATAGAATTGATGTGGTATCTAGATTGTGTTCCACAAATTTGAGCTTTAGGCTTTTTTTCCTACCGTTGGCCCCCTTTTCTTAAATCTTCGTGTAACCGCCAATTCAACCATTACATCAGGATATCATGGTATATATAGGGGAGCATCAAACGGTAAGCACTGGAACACATACCTTGTTTGGCGATCGGCTGATCAACAGGTGGGTGATCATCGCTAGCTTGTTGATGTTGTGACATCATTGTTAGGCCAGTAGAGGTCAAAACTGGTTGGGCTGTCAATTGTTCATGGCTATATGGATTGGCAATTTCTGATTGTGGAATGTGTGGGATGGTATTGCTGCCTTTACTTCTATTGGAACATGTGGTGTGTTCCGCCAAGACGAGACTTTTTAGCCTTATGCAAGTTTCCTGAATTTCATTTACTTCTATTGGAACATGTGGTGGACTAGGGGGTGTTCTCGACCGGTCCATCTTCCTGAGTTAGGTCTCCGTCGGGGTTTTGTTCATCTCGAGGATCAGATTCTGCTTCAGAAACCTGGCCTTCATGATTGGTGGTGGTAGCTACGAAAGATCTAAGTCTCTGCATGCCGAGCGACATTGCATGTTTGGAATTCTTCAGTAATCTGTCTTCCCTAATATTATGTTCTCCCTTATCAGTTGGCCCCAAAGCAGCTTCCATGCATGAGAAAAAACATCTTATGAGATTTAAGAGCGGAGTGTGTGTAGAGGACCAAATTAGTAAAGTGCTAGCAAGCAGTTGAAAGCTCTGAAGGAACAATGACAGTCATATGAATGTAAAAAGTGCGAGACGGCTATGAAACAAGCGATGAACTACCTTTGTGACCGTGATTATGTGATTTCCTGCTTACGGTCGTGCGTTTGACGGACTTATGGTGAGCTATGACCTCGTCGTTCACGACTGAGCGGGTTTGGCTCGCCATCTCTCTGGTGCCGTGGACAAGTTCGGGGAAACATATACGGTGTCGTGGAGTCGGGGGAATTAGATCCAACGAAGCTGCGATAGTGTCGCTGGTGATGGCGTTGTTGAGCCGGCTCCGGTGTCGTGGACCTCGATTACGCAGGAGGTGATCTGGCGCGGGCCGACATCGGGGAAGCAAATCCATCTTGCTAGACAAGGGGGCTGGTAAAATATCTTCGTTCGCTACATAGTGTAGGTGGAGAGGCTGTGAAGGGGAGATGGGACGAAAGGGACATGGCCGTGGTGGTGCGAGAATGCAAGGTGATCTCGAGGGATTCGGCCTGATGGGTGCGGGTTTAAAATTTTGAATTGTGCAAGACAAACCATTTTGAGGAATGGCCTTTGGCGCCTTGTTTCTGGACCGAAGGGAGAGATGGAAATTTCGTACCGCTTGAATATTGGGTGGACGCGGGAGCCATTTCGACAGTTCTTTCTAGCACAGAGTTAAAATTATTATTGACTGGTTGATGAAAATGGTGGTTTTGGCGTGTGTTCTGCCTCTCAGTTGATTTTTTGTGTACTCTACTAGTATATACAGTCTAAAAGTTTGACTTGGGTCCACACAAGTAGTTGCACATATTTAGGCACGATAATGGTCACAAGGACATGGTCATTGAGCTCAGACTACCATTCTTTTTTTTTTTGAATATGGACTACCGTTCATGGTAATGTGTTAATTTTCTGCAAAACGTGGGTCTACGGATCTAAACGAAAGTGCATAACAAGATTTCAATATTCTGGTGGGAAAATGTTGTTTTTTCCATTTTACGAATGGCTACCAAGATACATTGTCCAGATGCAGCAAGTACTAGGTACAGTACAGTTTCATAACAACGTTCCAAATACATAGTTACCATAAAGTACTGCCAGCACATAACAAAAGAAAATATCAAGCTGACAAGACAAGGAAATTCATCCTCATTATTCGAAATGACAATCTATTCGCATGGCGGATCTTGCATCACCCTTCGAAAATCATATGCCTGCAAACATGCTCAGAGAATATCTACTCGTTCTATCACCTGTTCCAAGACCGCCCCGTTGATCTCATTGACATGTGCATCAGCCAGATCGAGAACATGATTTTCAGCCACTAACTTCTAAAGATCATCGGCAGCATCAAGGCCATCTTCAATCATAGAAATCCAGCCCTGGTTCAATTCTCTGATCCGCCGAGTGGCCGTGTCCAAATCTTGTTGGAGAATCCTAATCTTAGCTTCGACCATGCACCATACTTCTGTTTGGTTCCTAGCAATGGCTGCATCATTGGCACGCTGCTGAATATCTATGTTGCGAACCTCCTTGGCAGGGACATGATCATGCACTTGCTTCTACAAATTGCAATTCAACAATCAATCATCAAATAACACAAGCAAGGAGAACCAAATAGGCATGTTTCTGCAAGTTGTGTTGTGCCGAGCGGGGCTACATCTGAATGTCCAAAACTACTCAGGTTTAGTTGGCATCGATTCTCATTCGGCAGTGCATCGTATTCATGCCTTCTAAAAATAAAAAATATATACTAGTATATGAGAAGGCAGGGCAAGCAAACGATGAACTACTCTCAAAAATACATATATGCAAAGTGGAGGCAAACCTTTGTCTAGGGAGGATTGTTGGGGGTTATCATTGGGTTGGCGAGGTCTTTTATTGATGTGAGATAACCAATTTGGCTTCATGACTCGTAGTTGCCTTATTTTCTCTTGGAACCGATACTGCAATACAGAAACTAGCATGCATTATTAGAAATATAAGGCACTGCAAGGAAGAAGAGATGAACTACATTCAGATTAAAATGGAAAGAAAGCGAGTATAGGAAGTTTGCAACAACCTTTGTCTCGGTAGTAGTGAGTTTTAACAGTCGCCCTGGTGAGGGGTTTGAGTGGCTTACGCATCTCTTGATTGCGGTGGCGGGGAAGCAGACACTCTACCGTGCAGCAGGGGAAGCACATACGACGAAGCAGACTCCGGCGAGGTGGATGACGGTGTCTCTAAGTATACACCGGTGAGGTGGAAGTCGGCTAAGGAGGGATGGTATAGAGGATGATGAGGGGATTAGTTGGAGGGATCGAGCGAGAGGCCCCATCAGTATATAGGTAGATAGGAGGATCCCACACATATTCCTTTAAAATTTTGAACTAGATCTAGCCAATATCACACCAAAATTTAGTGCTGAATCACACTTAGCTCACCTCCCGAGTAATAAAAATATTAAAAGGAAGGCTCGAAATTCAACAGGCATCGCATGCGATTGGATGGTGGCGTGTGCAGCTTGTGAAGAAAGGTGGTTGAGTCTAGTACGGTTGTGAGGGTGGTGCTTTACTTTTCTTTTCTTTTTGCGAATAATAAGGAGAGGATAACTCATAAGACATCAAGATGCAAAATATTAGTAGCAACAAGTTAAACATGTTATTCAAACTCTCTGTGGTTACCGATATACTACTAATTGATCCCCAATGGGTACCTCCAAAAGCTTTTTCATAAAACTTTCAAAGAAACCTACAATTTACTTGTAGTTCAAATTTGACGTAAGTTCGATAAATTGACATAAAGTCATTCAAGTGGGCAGACTTATCTAGGAAGTTTGAAAACTCATAAGACATAGGATTTCAATGTACAACATGGCAGTCTACTATATATGTTTGAAATCTTGGCTTGTGGCATTCATACCCATATTCTTCAGACTTCCTTTACAAAAAGAACAATCTCATCATCACTTGGAAAATTGAGAATGTTCTTGCCTGATAGTTTGAAACTCACACCTATGACATTATTTACTAAAAGAAGGTGCACCCATCTACCTACTAAAAGACAATTAATTCAAGAGCAATATATCACGCTTACAGGTAGCTCAAGTTTGACCTAATTTCGTTAAATTGTCAAGATGAAGAGTCAAAACTCTCGATGGTGGTTTGTGATATATTAAATGACCCCACGATGGTTACCTCCGAAAAAGTCGCAAAACTTTCAACGCAACCTACAATTTACTCATAGTTCAAATTTGACCTAATTTCGATAAATTGACATAAAGGCATTCAAGTGGGCAGAGTTAGCTAGGTCGAAGTTTGAAAAATCGTGAAAAATGGGAATCATGTTATTAGTACACAACATGTCGGTCCACTATATACATATCTAAAAAGCTCTGCTTGTAGCATTCAGATCGATATTTATAAGACCTTCTTTATGGAAAGGAATAATCTTGTCATCACTCAGAAATTTGAGAATGTTCTTTCCTGATAGTTGGAAACTCACACCGACGACATTATTGTTTACTAAAATAATATGCACCCATCTACCTCCAAAAATACAATTAATCCAAGAGCAATCTATCGCACTTACTGGTATCTCAAGTTTGACCTATTTTTGTTAAGTTGTCAAGGTGAAAAATCTTAGCAAGAAGTTGAACCTGTTGTCAAAATTCTCTATGGTGGTTTGTGATATATTAAATGACCCCCCGATGGCTACCTCCATAAATATCGTAAAACTTTAAAGGCAATATACAATTTACTTGCATTTGAAATTTGACTAATTTCGACAAATCGACATAAAGCCATTCAAGTGGACAGAGTTAGCTAGGATGAAGTTAGAAAACTCATAGAACATGGGAATCATAAGTACACCATGCCGGTCCACTACATATGTCTGAAAGCTTGGCTTGTGGCATTCAAATCCATATTCTTCAGACTTTCTTGTCAGAAAGGAATAATATGGTCATCACTATGAAAATTTAGAATGTTATTTCCTGATAGTAGGAAAACTACACCAACAATGTTGTTTACTAGGATAAGATGCACTCATCTACCCATGAAATGACATTTAATTCGAGAACAATCTATCACGCTTACTTGTAGATCAAGTTTGACCTAATTTCATTAAATTGTGAAGATGCAAAATCTTAGCAAGAAGTTGAACCTGTTGTCAATCGTTGGTAGTTTGTGATATATTAAATGACCCCGTGATTGTTACCTCAAAAAGATTCACAAAACTTTCAAAGCAACCTAAAATTTACTTGTAGTTCAAATTTGACCTAATTTAGTTAAATTGGCAAGAAGTCAGTGAAGTGTGCGAAGTTAGCTAGGAAGCTTGAAACATGGAACTATAATAAATCGTGGTCCAATTTGTGTGATAATTGGGGCGGTTGCATTTTCTTCTAACTGTGGTAGGTCTCGTAGGAGCGAGGTGCTTCAGTTAACACGGTCGCTGGAAGTATAAGTTACATCAAGGACCTCATAAGAAAATGATAATTACATCCAAGTCCATGCACTTAGCACTAGGTCCTTGAGACTATGCAGTGAAGGGTTTTTTTGAGGTTTGTGCATACTAGCGTTCATTGTGCTAAAGACTATCAATAGAATCTTCTAGATGCTAATAATGGAAAATAAGATCCAATGGTTAGCAATGTTTTGATTTGCCAGTCTTGATCCAACGTTCCATGTTCAAAGTTATTCGTACACTATATAGTTTTTTTGACGAAAAAGATAAGACAAGAAATACTACTGCGAATGGCCAGTCTTTTGAATAACCTTTCCCTCCTGATGTTTGGGAAGCAAGTGAAAATTTATAAACCGGAAAAGTTTGAATCTTTTTGTCGCCAATGACCAAAGTGGTTTCCTTCCTACAATGTACTACTCCTCCTACTCCACACCAACGCGGTTGTCGAACACACCAGATAAACATAGCCGCCCTCTAAAAAAAATAGAGCTGCCGTACCAAGGCACACATGCGCAGTGCCACGCTGTGGACGAGGGAGAGATCAGCCAGGACGGTGGGCGAGGGGAGAGGGGTAGGGAGAGATGAGAGGCAGCGAAGAAGAGATAAAACACTTTGTTGCGTGCATAGGTCCTGAAATTTACTACTAGTAGAGTGTACACTGATAATAAACTTTGCTCTGACATCAAACCACCTTCAACTCCTCTTCTCTCTTTGCTACTGCCCTCTTTCCATGTCTACGTTTTATTCTCTCTGCATGTATAGTGCATGGACAGAGGTGAGCATATGTCTAAGCAACTATGAGTAAAAGCTCCACGAGACGATTCATGGGACCCACTAAACTGAAGACGCTAACTTCTGCATAGGAGTTTTATAGCTTGGTCATACACTACCAAGTGGGCCCATTATTTGCTTTTTTCCTCAGGTAATCCACAATGTGTAAAAAATCACACCTTAAGTCACATAGTACTAGTACATTGTGGAGAAAATAAAGTTATACCTCAAGCCTGTGGCTTGCCCCTAGAGAATAGAAAATTCATTTTCCCTCTCTCCTCTCTATTGCATGGAATAATATTACCAAGCTATGTGGGTCCTACCTTGGGGCAAATGTTGACCTTATCTACAATTTGGCAAACATTAATTTGAATCGGAGGGAGTAGTGTAATTTAAGTGAGTTAATTTAGCGACGAATCTTGAAAACTCATAGAAACTAGGGATCGCAAGTAAAACATGCATGGTCCGCTATGTCCGAGAAAGATGAACCCATCTACCTTCGAAAAAGGCTTTTTTAAATAATATGTTTTTTTAATTAAATTCCACGAATAATACACAATTTTGACAAATTCCAAATCTTTCACGGCCTCGGGATTTGAACTCCCGACATGGACCTATTGGGAGTTTAACTCCTGACAAGTAATTTTCGGGAGTTTAACTCCTGACCTGACCAGCCATGGCGTGTGCTTGTCGAGTACTAGTCGGGAGCTAAACTCCCGAAAGGCACTTGTCAGGAGTTAAACTCCTGATAGGTCCTTGTCGAAAGTTCAAACCTCGAGGCCATGCTTGATTTGGAATTTGTCAAAATTTTGTATTATTTGTGGTATTTAATTAAAAAATCTTATTATTTAAAAAAATAGCTTCAAAAAGACAATTAATTCAAGAGCAATCTATCGCGCTTACTTGTTTCTCAAGTTTGACCTAATTTCGTTAAATTGTCAAGATGAATAATCTTATTAAGAAGTTGAACCATTTTGTCCAAAATCTCGATGGTGTGGTTTGTGAAAAATTAAATGACCCCCCGATGGTTACCTCCAAAAACAATTCGCAAAACTTTCAACGCAACATACAATTTACTCGTAGTTCAAATTTGACCTAATTTCAATAAATCGACATAAATCCATTCAAGTGGGCAGAGTTAGCTAGGACGAAGTTTGAAAACTCGTGAAACATGGGAATCATATAAGTAGTACACAACATATCAGTCGACTATATATGTCTGAAAATCTTGGCTTGTGGTATTCAGATCCATATTCTTCAGACTTTTTACGGAAAGGAACATCTCACCATCATTTGTTAAATAGATAATGTTCTTTCTTGATAGTCGTAAACTCACACCGAAGGCATTGTTTACTAAAAGAAGATGCACCCATCTACCTATGAAAATATAATTAATTCAAGGGCAATCCATCGCGCTTACTGGTAGCTCAAGTTTGACCTGATTTTGTTAAGTTGTAAAGATGAAAAATGTTAGCAAGAAGTTTAACTTATGTCGAAATTCTCGGTGGTGGTTTGTGATACGTATATTAAATGACCCCCCGGTGGTTACCTCCAAAAAATATTCATAAAACTTTCAACGCAATCTACAATTTACTTGCAGTTGAAATTTGACCTAATTTCGATAAATCGACATAAAGTCATTCGAGTGGAGAGAGTTAGCTAATAAGAAGTTTGAGAACTCATAAAATATGGGAATCGTAAGTACAACATGTCGGTCTAGAAAGCTTGGCTTGTGACATTTAGATCCATATTGTTCAAACTTTCTTTTCGGAAAGGAACAATCTCGTCATCACTGTGGAAATTTAGAATGTCATTTCCTAATAGTTGGAAAATCACACTAACGGTGTTGTTTACTACGAGAAGATGCACTCATCTACTCATGAAAAGACATTTAATTTGATAGCAATCTATCATTCTTACATCTACCTCAAGTTTGAACTAATTTAGTTAAATTGTCAAGATGCAAAATCTTAGAAAGAAGTTGAACCTATTGTCAAAATTCTCGGTGGTGGTTTGTGATATATTAAATGATCCCTGATGGTTACCTCCCAAAAAAATTCACAAAACTTCCAAAGCAACCTACAATTTACTTTTAGTTCAAATTTGACCTAATTTCAATAAATCGACATAAAGTCATTCAAGTGGGCAGAGTTTGCTAGGATAGAGTTTGAAAACTCATAACATTAAATATGGGAATTATAAGTAAAACATGTTGATCCACTTAATATGTCAGGAAGCTTAGCTTGTGGCATTCAGATCCATATTCTTTGGACCTTCTTTATGGAAAAGAACAATCTCGTCATCACTCAAGATATTGAGAATGTTCTTTCTAGATAGTTGGAAACTCACACCAACGTCATTGTTTACTACAGGAAGATGCACCCATCTACCTCCGGAAAGACATTTAATTCAAGGGCAATCTACCACACTTACTTGTAGCTCAAGTTTGACCTAATTTCATTAAATTAGCAAGAAGTGAGTGAAGTTAGTTAGGAAGCTTGAAAAATGGAACTATAAGAAACCATGGTCCAATTTGTGTGATAATTGGGGCGGTTGCATTTTCTTCTAACTATGGAAGGTCCTATAGGAGCAATGTGCTTTAGTTAACACAATCGGTGGAAGTACAAGTTACATCAAGGACCTCATAAAAATGCAAATTACATCCAAGTCCATGCATTTTGCACAAGTCCCTGAAACTAAGAAGTGAAGTGTGTTTTGAGGTTTGTGCATACTAGCGTTCATTGTACATGCTAAATACTATCAAAAGAATCTTCTAGATGCTAAGAGTGGAAAAGAAGATCCAACGGTTAGCAATGTTTGGATTTGCCAGTCTTGATCCAACGGTCGAAGTTCAAAGTTATCTGTACACTATAAAGTGGTATGGTACTGTAAGAGATAAGACAAGATAAAGTTAAGATAATAAGTACTACTATGAATGGCCGATCTTTTGAATAACCTTCCCTCCCGATGTTTGGCAAGCAAGTGAAAATTTCAAAACCGGATAAGTTTGAATTTTTTGCGCCAAGGACCATAGTGGAAACTCACAGTGACAACATTGTTTGCTAAAAGAAGATGCACCCATCTACCTCCGAAATTACATTCAAGATCAATCTACCTCGCTTACTAGTAGTTCAGGTTTGACCTAATTTCGTTAAATCGACAAGAAGTCAGTGAAGTGTGCAAAGTTCGCCAGGAATCTTGAAAAATGGAATTTTATAATAAACTATGGCCCACTTTGTGTGATAATTGGGGAGGTTGCATTTTCTTCCAACTATGTTAGGTCTCGTAGGAGCGAGGTGCTTCAGTGAACACGATCGGTGGAAGTACAAGCTACATCAAGGACCTTGTAAAAATTAAAATTACATCGAAGTCCATGCATTTAGAAAAAGGTCACTAAAACTAAGCAATGGAGTGTGTTTTGAGGTTTGTGCATACTAGCATTCAATGTTCCAAAGACTATCAATATAATCTTCTAGATGCTAAGAATGGAAAAGAAGATCCAACTGCTAGCAATGTTTGGGTTTTACAGTCTTGATCCAAAGGTCAATGTGGCGAAGGTTGTTCGGTGGCTTTAACGTGTGTGCGATCATGAATGCGCTGCTGATTTGTGGTGCTGGACTTCTTGTCGATCTTGAGATCGGCAATCGTTCGACTACAACATCCACGAGTACAACCTTGTTAAACTTTTTCGGTCTACAAGGGTATGTTCTCTATGGATGTATATCCACCCGTTGCTTGTATCTAGTAGATAGATCTTGGTCCTTAGTAGTTCCCATCGTAGAATTTTTTGTTATCTATGCTGTGAACCCAATAGTGGTATCAAAGCCGGATCTATGCGTAGATGCTTTACACGGGTAGTACACATATGAGTATGTGGGCGATGATGATCATGTTATTGCTTCTTGATTGTACTTTGGATATTGGTGGCATAGTGGGATGAAGCAGTCTGGAAAATTTTTACATGTCCTCGCACATGAGACATGTTCCACTTTTGACATGCAACTAGTTTTGCCTAAGTGGCTAGCAGTGTCTGTCTCTCCTACTATAGTCAATATCTTATTTACAATGAGTATCTAATAACTTAGTTATCATAGCGGTGGTTCCATGTTCGTAGGTAAGAACAGTTCTATCTTTGAAAGCCCTAAGCCACGTAAAACTTGCAATGGATAAATTAGAAGCGTCTAGTTTAGATTGTTGCTGTGCTAGTGTCATGATATGGTAATGTTGTATGTTGATGTATACTTGATACTCTTACAACACACCTAACATGTAAGTTCCATAGACCTTGGCCTTACACACAAAGGAATGATAAAGATCATACCACGATGCACATGATAGTGATCAAGTGCAAGAACCATATCATTTCACTTTTCACATATGATGTTTTTGCATCTTTTATTGCTTGTTTGGCGTTTTATAGCATTATAAGATGATCCCTCATTTATATATTAAGATAAAAATGCGTTCTCCCTTAAGTATGCACCGATTATGTTTTGTCGCTTCAAGACATCATGTGATGATCGGGTGTACTTGAATCCACGATCATATTTCGGGTGTAAGACAGTTTTACACACGCAGATACTAAGGTTCTTACTTGGCGAGCCTAGCATATACAGACATGGCCTCGGATCACGGACCGAAAGGTTAAGCATGAGTCATATATTTGATATGATGCCCATATAGATGCTCGCCTTTGAAACTACACCGACTCACGTGATGATCGTACTTGGTGTAGTGGATTTGGTTCATGTAATCACCAAAAAGACATGAGGTATGTTTTTTTGAGTGGGATTTCATTCATAATTTGGATTAGTTGAACTTGATCTTTCATAAACTTAGTCTAAACTTTAAAAATTCTGTTGTAGATGGCACCACCTGATCTTAATTTCAATGTGTTCATGGAGAAAGAGAAACTTGCATCAAATGTAGCAACTTTACCGACTGGGCCATGAATTTGAAGATTCTCCTCACTGCTGCACAAAAGCAATATGTGCTAGAGGTGGCGCTGGGCCCCCCACCACTTGATGATGCCCCTGATGAAGAAAAGAACATCTATTTGACTCGTAAGGAGGACTACAACTTAGTTCATTGCGGCATATTGTATGGGCTAGAGCAAGAACTTCGAAAGCGTTTCGAAAATGGCAATGCCTTTGATACAATGGGTGAATTGAAAATGATTTTTGACACCCGTTCTGTCGTAGAGAGTTATAATGCTTCTGAAAAGTTCTTTAGCTGCATGATGGAAGAGAATAAGTCCGTTAGTGAGCACATACTCAAAATGTCTGGGTTCGCTGATAAGCTTGTGTCCTTGGTAATAGGGGTGGGCATAAAAACCCGAAACCGAACACCGAAACCGAATTAACCGGAACCGAAATCGAATACACCGAATCCGAATTAGCCGAAACTAATTTCGGTTAGTAAATATGATTAGCCGAATTTATAAATATTAATTTGGTTTTGACTCTCTGTTAACTGAAATAACCGTACAAACCAAAAAATATACGTGATAGAGCTAAATATATTTGTGATTCTGTCCCAGGCGTTCATTACTGTACGTAGATACTAACTCATGCGACAAAAATACATGCATGCAAAAGCTGTCAGGCAACCCATGCATGTACGTATGTCTCCAGCCACATATACGTACATATTCGTGGTTTAACTATCAATTGTGGCTATGAATTTTGTTGGAAGTATTTCAATTGTTTTCCTGTTTCGGATATAATCATGTATTTTAGCTGAACTCTCAATACATACAATTTGTTAAATGTATACGGCTTGAAAGATAGACATCATTTTTTACAATGAGCAAGATAGACATCATGCTTATTATGTTCTTTTTGTACACATGAGTTCAAGACATCAGCTAGCCATGTATTGCTTCATGTACTCGCCAACCTGGAGGTTGCTTCCGATGCGCTGATGAGTGGTTTAGCTCGTATGGATCTGACATAAATTATGACACAGTGTTGTTATTTTCAGAAGTTCGGTTAAAAATCGAAAACCGAAACGAATTTTCCACTAACCGAACTATCAATTAATTAGAAAACCGAAATAATTATGCTGCCTATTTTGTAGAAACCGAATCATTGAAAAACCCGAAAAACCGAACCGAATTAACCGAAAAAACCGAATGCCCACCCCTACTTGGTAATAACGATTCCCATTAACTTAGGCATACATCGTGTTCTACAATCTCTCCCACCTAGCTACAAGAGCTTCGTAATGAACTATAACATGCAGGGCATGAAGAAGTCTCTCCACGGGCTTTTGTCAATTCTTAAGACTGCAGAGGTGGAGATCAAGAAAGTATATCAAGTGTTGATGATCAATAAGATCATCGGTTTCAAGAAAGACAAGAAGGGTAAACAGAAGAGAAAGAAGGGTGGCAAATCTGTTGCCTCGCCTGAAAAGAAATCCCGAGCTGGCCCTAAGTCTGATACCGAGTGCTATTATTGTAAGGGGACTGCCCATTGGAAGCGCAACTGCCCCAAGTATTTGAAGGGAATATGCCCTGAGAGGCAATAATAAAGTGGTTATTATGTATATTCCAAGTATATGATAGATGTTTAGTTTGCATGCTATAATTGTATTAATACGGAAACGTTAATACATGTGTGTTTAATAAACAAAAAAAAGTTCCTAGTTATGCCTCTCTCATAAACTAGCTCGTTGATTAACAAGATGATTAAGGTTTCCTGATCATGGACATTGGATGTTGTTAATAACAAGGTCACAACATTAGTGTAATGGTGTGATGAACATTCATCAGAAGTATAGCATTATGATCAAAGTCATTGATTTTATATTGCTATAACATCATACGAAGTGATCCTAATCCTTAGACCATAAGATCATGTCAATCACTAACACCAAAAGAGTATCTTGATAACATTAAACATCACACCATAACAGGGTGATTATAAAGATGGGTTTAGTACTACTAAAGTGTTATGTTGAGGCGCATGGATCGAGAGTGGAATCTGTTCATCCCGATGACGGATAGATATGCTCTGGGCCCTGTCGGTGATATCACATTGATTGGCTTGCAAGCAAGTGATTTGATCACTAGAATGTTATATCATGGGAACGAGAAAAGAGTACATGTCAGTAACGAGATCAAACAAGGTATGGAGATACCGATGATCTAATCTTGTACATGTAATATATCGTGAAACAAAAGGATTAAGATACTAGCGTAAAAGGTTCTCGCGATCACAAGAAAGTCATCGTTGAATGTGTGGGAGTCAGTATGGATCTCCAGGTCCCGCTTCTGATTATTGATCTGAGAGAGGTCTCGATCATGTCCGTATTATTCGTGAACCGTAGGGTGACACACTTAAGAGACACCGACATCAATTTGGAGCAAAAGTTTCATGCCGGAAAGAATAACAAGCGCATAAATTTATTTCACTAGATACCGAAACGGGTTTTCGGGTGAAATTGCAGAAAGTGTTTTTGCATGTGAAATGAAATACTAGCAAGGGGTTATATGTGAATGTTTTTCATTCAAGTAATTGAAAAAATTATGAATAAATAAAAGGATTTTTATTTAATGAGATTTTGCATTAAATTTGGTGGAAATTTAATGAGAATTTGAGTGGGTTTTTGGGTGGAGGGAATTGAAAGACATTTGTGTGAGTGGAGTGTCCACCCACATGAATGAAGGAGAGGAGGGGGCAGCCCCCCATGGCCGGGGGCCACCCACTTGGGTGCCCCTCCTCCTACTCCCTCTCTCTCACTCACACCTCCTCGTGAAGGATCTCTCCCCCCCTCTAGTATTTATCCCCCATGGTCTCAGACTAGCGAGATACATGTTCCCGGTGGCTATTCGGCAAGAAAGAGTTGTGCTTCCGCTTCATCGCTGGAGCGAGGAGGTGGTGGTTGATTGGTGCCTCGGACGTGTGTGCGAGCACGGATGCACTATTGATTTGTGGCGCTAGGACTTCCTCTCGATCTTGAGATCGGCAAGAGATCGTCTACATCAACCATGAGTTCAACCTCGTTAAGATTTGTCAGTCTTCAAGGGTATGTTCTCTATGGATGTATATCCGCCCGTTGCTTGTATCTAGTAGATAGATATTGGTACATAGTTGTTCCCATCATAGGAAATTTTTTGTTTTCTATGCTGCAAACCCTACAGTGGTATTAGAGCCGGATCTATGCATAGATGCTTTGCACGGGTAGTACACATATGAGTATGTGGGTGATTATGATCATTTTATTGCTTCTTTGTTGTACTTTGGATATTGGTGGCATAGTGGGATGAAGCGGCCCGGACAAACTTTACATGCCCTCGCACATGAGACCTGTTCCACGCTTGACATGCAACTAGTTTTGCATAAGTGGCTAGTGGGTGTCTGTATCTCCTACTATAGTCAATATCTAATTTTCAACGAGTTGTCAAAATTTTGGTTATCCTCGTTGTGGTTCATGTTCGTAGGTAAGAACAGTTCTATCTTCGAAAGCCCTAAGCCACGTAAAACTTGCAATGGATAAATTAGAGGCGTCTAGTTTAGATTGTTGCTGGGCTAGTATCATGATATGGTGATGTTGTAAGTAGAATTATAAGTTGATACTCTTACAACACACATAACATGTAAGTTCCATAGACCTTGGCCTTACACATAGAGGTATGATAGTGATCATACCACAATGCACATGATGGAGATCAAGTGCAAGAACCATATCATTCCACTTATAAACATGTGATGTTTGATTGCATCTTATATTGCTTGTTTGGCATTTTATTATCATAATAAGATGATCCCTCATTTAGATATCAAGATAAGAATGTGTTCTTCCTTAAGTATGCATCGATTATGTTTCGTCGCTCCAAGACATCACGTGATGATTAGGTGTTCTTGTATCCACGATCATATTTCGGGTGTAAGCCAGTTACACACGTGAATACTAAGGTTCTTACTTGGCGAGCCTAGCATGTACAGACATGGCCTCAGAACACGGACTAAAAGATTAAGCATGAGTCATATGGTAGATATGATGCCCATTTGATGCTCGCCTTTGATGCTACACCGGCTCACGTGTTGATCAGACTTGATGTAGTGGATTTGGTTCATGTAATCACCAAAAAGGCACGAGGGATGTCGTTTTTAGTGGGAGTTCATTCTTAACTTGGATTATTTGAATTCAATCTATCATAAACTTAGTCTAAACATTACAAATTCTGTTGTAGATGGCACCATCTGCTTTTAATTTCAATGTGTTCATGGAGAAAGAGAAACTTGCAACGAACGGTAGCAACTTTACCAAATGGGCCATGAATTTGAGGATTCTCCTATGCTGCACAAAAGCAATATGTGCTAGAAGCGCCGCTAGGGCCCCTATCGTTCAATGATGCCCCTGACGAGGAGAAGAATGTCTATCAGACTCATCAGGAGGACCACAACTTAGTTCACTACGGCATATTGTACTGTATAGAGCCAGAACTTCGAAAGTGTTTCGAAAATGGCAATGCATTTGATACAATGGGTGAGTTGAAAATGATTTTTGACACACATGATGTTGTAGAGAGCTACAATGCTTCCAAAAAGTTCTTTAGATGCATGATGGAAGAGAAAACTCCGTAACTGAGCATGTACTCAAGATGTCGAGTTACGTCGATAAGCTTGTGTCCTTGGGAATAATGATTCCCATTGACTTAGGCATCCATCGTGTTCTGTAGTCTCTGCCACCTAGCTGTAAGAGCTTCGTGATGAACTATAATATGCAAGGCATGAAGAAGTCTCTCCCCGAGCTTCTATCAATGCTTAAAACTGTAGAAGTGGAGATCAAGAAAGAACATCAAGTTTTGATGATAAATAAGACCACTGGTTTCAAGAAAGACGAGAAGGGAAAACGGAAGGGATGTAAGGGCGGCAAGCCAGTTGCCGTGCCTGAAAAGAAACCCCGAGTTGGCCCTAAGTCTGATATCGAGTGCTATTATTGTAAGGGGACTGGCCACTAGAAGCGCAACTTCCCCAAGTATTTCGCAGACAAGAAGGCCGACAAGGCAAATAAAGGTATATATGATATACATGTTATTGATGTGTACTTGACTAGTACTCGCAGTAGCACCTGGGTATTTGATACCGGTTCAGTTGATAATATTTGTAACTCGAATCAGGGGCTGCGGAACAAACGACTGCTAGCAAGGGGTGAGGTCAAGATGCGTGTCGGCAATGGATCAAGTTATGACGTGATCGCCGTCAGAACTCTACCTCTCCACTTACCGTCGGGATTAGTTATAAACTTGAATAATTGTTATCTGGTGCTAGCACTGAGCATGAACATTGTATCTGGATCATGTTTGATGCAAAGTGGTTATTCATTTAAATCCGAGAACAATGGTTGTTCTATTTATATGAATGAAATCTTTTATGGTCATGCACTGATGATCAATGGTTTATTTCTGTTGGATATCGATAATAATGTTACACATATTCATAATGTTGATGCTAAAAGGATTAAACTTAATGATGATATATCCGCATATATGTGGCACTGCCGTCTAGGTCATATTGGCGTTAAACGCATGAAGAAGCTCCATTCGGATGGACTTTTGGAATCATTTGATACATGTGATCCATGCCTTATGGGCAAGATGACTAGAATGCCGTTTTCCGGTTCAATGGAACGGACGACAGATTTATTGGAAATCATACATTCTGATGTATGTGGTCCAATGAGTGTGTCGGCGCGAGGTGGATATAGTTATTTTGTTACTTTCATAGATGATTTGAGTAGATATGGTTATATCTACTTGATGAAACACAAGTCTGAAACCTTTGAAAAGTTCAAGGAATTTCAGAGTGAAGTGGAAAATCATCGTAATAGAAAGATCAAATTTCTACGGTCCGACCGTGGAGGTGAGTATCTAAGTTACGAGTTTAGCACTCATGTGAAAGAGTGTGGAATTGTTTCACAACTCACACCTGCCGGAACACCGCGGCGAAATGGTGTGTCGAAACATCGTAATCATACTTTATTGGATATGGTTCGATCTATGATGTCTCTAATGGACTTGCCACTGTCATTTTAGGATTATGCACTAGAAACTGCTGCATTCACTTTAAATCGGGCACCATCTAAATCTGTTGAAAAGACACCGTATGAATTATGGTTTGGAAACAAACCTAAGCTGTCATTCCTTAAAGTTTGGGGATGCGATGTTTATGTGAAGAAACTTCAACCGAATAAACTCGAACCCAAAGCGGAAAAATGCGTCTTCATAGGATATCCTAAGGAAACTATTGGGTATTCCTTCTATCACAGATCCGAGGGCAAGGTTTTTGTTGCCAAGAATGGATCCTTTCTAGAGAAAGAATTTCTCGCGAAAGGCGTGAGTAGTCGGAAGGTAGAACTCGAAGAGGTTGTTGAACCTTATCTTCATAGTATGGCGAGTAGCGTAGCGCCGGAAGTCGTTCTGGAGTTGGCTTCACCAATTGAAGAGGGAACTAATGATAATGATCATGAAATTCCAAAAGAGAGTACTACTGAACCTCATAGGTCTAGCAGGACACGTGCAGCTCCCGAGCTGTACAGAAACCCTGTTATGAATTTCATGGTTGATGAAATTGATGACCCTACGACGTATGAAGAAGCGATGATGAGCCCGGATTCCAACAAATGGTTAGAAGCCATGAAATCCGAGATGGAATCCATGTACAAAAACCAAGTTTGGAACTTAGTGGACTTACCTCACGACCGAAAGGCCGTGGAGAATAAATGGATTTTCAAAAGGAAAACTGATGTTGACGGTAATGTAACCGTCTATAAAGCTCTACTTGTCGCAAAGGGGTTTTGACAAATTCAAGGAGTTGACTACGATGAGACATTCTCGCCTGTAGCGATGCTAAAGTCAGTTAGGATTATGTTAGAAATTGCTGCATATTTTGACTATGAAATATGGCAGATGGATGTCAAAACTGCATTCCTCAATGGCAATATTGAAGAAGAGTTGTATATGATACAACCAAAGGGTTTTGTTGATCCTAAGTATGCTAACAAGGTATGCAAGCTTCAGCAATCCATCTATGGACTGAAGCAAGCATCCCGGAGTTGGAATCTCCGCTTTGATGAGGTGATCAAAGAGTTTGGATTTGTCCAAACTTATGGAGAGGCTTGTATTTACAAGAAAGTGATTGCGAGCCATGTGGCATTTCTAATATTATATGTGGATGACATGTTATTGATCGGAAATGATATAGATCTTTTAAACTGTGTTAAAAGTTATCTAAACAGCAAATTTTCAATGAAGGACCTAGGTGAAGCGTCATACATATTAGGCATAAAGATCTATAGGGATAGATCTAGGCTCCTAATAGGGCTATCGCAAAGTACATACCTTGATAAGATTTTAAAGAAGTTTAAAATGGACGGAAGTAAGAAGGGGTTCTTACCTATGTTGCAAGGCAAGACATTGAGTAAGACTCAAAGTCCGGCTACGGCGGAAGAAAGAGAGATAATGGACAAAGTCCCATATTCTTCATCCATAGGCTCTATAATGTACGCCATTCTATGTACAAGACCGTATGTGGCACATGCTATGTAGCATCCCAATTGTCTAACAATTGTAATGCTACTTGGTCTAGTAATATAATGGCTACTTCCTATATATAATTGTTGCATCATAATTATATCATGCTCATGTCATCATGCCACCTTGCATTTGAGCATCATATAAAACCCTTTTGATTTGGTTCTTCTCTCATATGCATTGTAAATTGTATTTGCCTCTTGATATTGTATTTGGTTCTTGATATATTGTTTAAATGCCCAAGTTGAGTTTGGGGCATATCTTTTATTCCACTCCACCACCCTTTCTTTCACCACCTTATAATTCCACCATTCCATTATCCATGAGCTTGTATTCTATTTTCTTTTGGTATTTAATCTAGCTCATGGGAGATAGGATGGATCTACTTCTACAAATTCTTTTGCTTGGCTTTTATTCCACTCCTTGGGAATGCATAAGAATAATGCCATATCATTATTATTGTTTTCACAAGAATAAACATGGCATTAATTATTTTGCATGGGCCATGCAAGCACCACCACATTCTAGTCCTTCAGGATTTTATATGAATTTTTGAGTGGTGTATATCTCTTGGATGCTCCCCCTTCTCTCTCAAATCTTTCACCTTGTTTGGTTTATTTCTTTTTGCCTAGGGTTCATCAAGCTTTTCTCACATGTGTATGCCATGCATGGTCATGTAAAATCCTTTCCATCTCCATTTCTCCTCCACACTTGATCTAGTCATGACCATGCATCCTTTAGTCCACACACTCCCTCACCCCTTCATCTTGGCTTCTTCGTTAAGCATGTGTTAAAACCTAAAAATCCTACATGAAACCCAAAACCTAGCTTCCTCTCTTTCTAACCCTAAACCTATCTACCATACCACACCCTCTCTCTCGGCCTCTCTCCCTTCCTCTATGCCATGCAGGCCCCACCTAGCCTCCTACCCCAACCCTAACCAAAACCCTAACCCGAGCCTACTCCCTCCAACCCTAGCTCTAACCGAGCCTCCCTCTCCCTCTCTCCCTGCCGTGAGACCCCACACCCGAGCCAGCCACCTTGGCTGCGGCCTGACCCCACCCTGCGGCCCCTGCACCCCCTGCCGAGCCGGACGAGCACGCGAGGGCGAGGTGGAAAGGTGGCCGAGCCACCTTTTTACACCACCGCGTCCCCCACGGCATCGCCATCCTCTGGCCTCGCCCTTATCCCCTTCCCCTCCTTCCTCTGCCTCACCAAACCCCCCTGGCATCGTGCCGCACCTACCTCTCCTTCCCCTTTACTTTTTCTCTCCATCGGCCGGTGATCCGTCGGTCTCCGCCGTTCCCCCTCTTGCAGCCGGTGGCGAGGCGCTGTGGTTGTCGAGGAAGGACGAGTACCAACCGCTGCTTCGCCCTGTACCCGCCAGCGAGGAGGAGGAGCTCCACTTCCGCCGTAGTACCGAGACGCCCCGACGAAACCCTAGCCGTCGTTCGTGAGCCTCGTCGATGATCCCCTGCTTCCCGGCTCGATCTGACACCACCGCCCTCCCCACGGTGAGCCAACCGTCCCCGCTGACACCCTCTCTTTCTTAGTCGCATCCTAGTCTCACCGGACCCCAGGACGAACGCCCTCTGGGCGTGTCTGCGCCTGCACGATCCCGTGACGCCCCGCGTTAGCTAGCCGTGTTACTCCCTCCTATCATCAACCACATCCTACCGCGCTGGTTGCCGCCTCCGAGCGCGAGTCCTACGTCCCCAGTTCGAGCCCCGCGCTCCGCGCGGGCGAACACCGTTCGGTCGCCAGCAACGCGGAGGAGATCCACAGTACGTGGCGTCCTTTTTGCAGTTAGCCCCCTCTCTTAATCTCTGCTCAACCCGCGGTACCACTGAGCCCCACCGTCAGCCTCTCTGCCCGTTTTGCAGAACACCCCCCCCCCCCCCAAGTTCCACCGCCTCAACCCGCACTCCCCCGGATCCACCACGTGTCGCCTACCGGCTGGCCGCGCGCGCCGTGGACCCTCAGCCCCACCGGCCCCACCTGTCAGCCGCATGGGCTAGCCCAGCTAGCGGTGAGAAAGGTTTCTTTGCGTCGTTTTTCCGCCAGGTCAGCATGGGCCCACTTGTCACTGTCTGTGGCTATATCTGGGTTGAGTGACAAAAGTATTTTCTGTCTGTCTGTTTTAAATAAACCTTTTCCAAAAATGTTTTAAATTCAATTTCAAATCTGGTTTCAAATAACTTTTAAAATATAACTCCAAATTAAACCTGTAATATATGTTTTGAAATCAGAAAAATTTGAGGAATTCAAATCTTCCATCCAAAATATATTTAGAACACTTAAAAGTTCAAGTTGATTAAAATTACAATAAAATGCCCTTTTGCCTTAATTAATTAATAACTTTTGTTTTATAACTCCAAATTTGACAAATAATACGTCTAAAATGATTAGCTCGACGAGACCTTTCTGTTTATGTATTCCATGTTCTGAATTGCAGCATGCATCATATAAATATAAAGTATACAACAACTTATTCGAGAATAAAATGTGACCAAAACTCAATAAAATGTTTATTTCTTGTATTCTACACCTCACCCATGCCATGCTACTTTAATGGCATGCAAATTGTGCATCATTCATCATGGCATGATTGTTTGCTTGTCGCATTTTATTCATATGCTTGTGCACTTTATTTATGTTGGCCCTTGTTTGTTTGGTTCTTCTTCGAATAGACGCTGAGCAGGGGATATATCAAGAAACCCAGGAGCACTACCCAGATCCTTCTCTCGCTTCAACTGAGCTGCCAGGCAAGCACTACTACATTCTTGCATACATATAGTACCTATTGCCTCTATCTTATTCTTGCATCATTGAGTCGCGATTGCATTAATCTGAATCCCAAGTATTGCATAGCCTTTACTTTTAAACCCCACCGAAGCTTGTTCCTCCATCCCATGAGCCATTACTACAGGAGTTGTTTGAGCCATGCGGGTCGTAGAACAGCATGTGTAGGGTATGTGAGTGTCTGATGGATAACGAGGTACCTAAACAACTTAACCTGAGTAGTATGGGATAACTAATGAAAGTGGCACCGGTGAGCAATATCTGCTATTTGGTTTTTCATGCTCACTTGTGTCCCGTAGGACCCCGAGTACTTGATTCCTGTTCCTTGAATATTCGCGCTATCCACATCCGGGAGGCTTATGGGACCCCCCTGAGCCAGAGCTTGATTCATTCTTGTTTCTTGGGGCCACAATTAGTTTGGGGCTTTATTACTATCCTGTACTTATGCCATGCTTTACCGCTTAATTTAAATTGTGCGAAGTACTGCACCTGTACTGTTTAGGTCCGTGACACGTTTTCGCAGTATCGACAAGCCCAGTCACACTTTCGGGTTCCCAGTCGTTTACAGCCGTCCACACAAACCTTGAGTCCGTCTCGGAGCCGGCCAGTTTCGTTGGGGGTAGCTTAATGGGGTGGCCCCCTGAAATATTTCTAAATCCTGTGATCGCTTTGTCGTGAATGCCTCGTTGGGTTTTGATTTGGTTTTTCCGAGGTTGATCAAGTGTGTGTTGCTATTTGTGCACCCCTGCAGGGTAAAACTTTCTGAAAGCCGTGTCCGCGCTTATGGACGACTTGGATCACAGTTTCTCGATCATAGACAAGTATAACTAAAGTACCGCTTTTAATTTGACTAAGTACCTGACTAGTAAATAGTACAACACTCATGGAATGGATAATAAAACTGCCAACAGATGGGGGGTTGTTCGTCCGCTTCCTCGTTGGTAAGCGAGGAGGAGGATGGATCTGTTAATATTACTATTATAACTGTTGTTATTAATTCACGGACATCTGTCTATCTTTGGTTAGGCGGATGGTTAGCGAGTATCTATAGAATTGTTAGGTATTATCTTTTGCTGCAATTGCGTCACCCAGGTTGTGTCCCCTTTAGAGGCATAAAGACTTGCTGAGTACCCATAGGGTCTCACACGATAAATTATTTGATTCAGATGAACAGGTACACTCACAAGATGGATACTGGGTGGAGGAGGCGGACGATGTGGACAACGATCATTCAGTGTAGATATTCCGGGAACGGGGATCCGTGAGATCTGTGGGCGGGATGTGTTTTATTATGGGGCATCTTATGCCGATTTTCTTCTTATCCGTACTCGGATCTTGTTTGCCGCTTCCGCCTGATACTCTGATGTTTGATGTATGAGGAGATATCCTAAACTATTATATCTATCTAGGACATTTGGATCTTGCCGTATGGCGTTGCAATATTTCTATTTCTTTTAGATGGAATGGCTCTGAGGACTGTTGTATGTGGCTTGCATACATACTCATTTGTGTATGTAGTTGATCCCTTCGCCTACCGATTACGCCGCCCGTTCTTGTCCCGATGTTTGGAAATGGTTAGGACGGCCGAAAGGTCTACCTGTGAGTGGCATTTGGGCCCCACCGTACTATTTTAACCATTTCCGCTCATCCAGGCTTGTAACTAGGAGCGTAATTCACCGAGGTAGTTACAATTGGTATCAGAGCCATCCCGCCCTTCAGGGTCTCAGCCAAATGGTCGTTGTCAGTCTAGCAAATATTTTTGGTAGCTATGTATACTAGGGAAAAACAAAACGCGAGAGTATGACTGCTTCCACTTTTCTTCTTACCCACCCACCCACCCTTTTCTGGTAAGGAAGTGTAACGTTTTAAATCCTCTTCTTAAAAAGTTCAAACTAGGATTCACGTGTTCTGGGTTTCCGTAGTACCATAGGTTGTGTGTGCGTGTGTGTGTAATTCCTTGTCTATCTGTTGCATCCAAGTTGTTATCACAATCGGCCTTTTGGTTATCAACTGTTGGTACATTCCATACCGACAGGCTTTTGCAAACCGACGCGATCTATCTGATTCGTTGTATACCGCCGCGATCTGTCTTACTCTTTGTTATCCGACGTTATCTTGTTTGGGGTGTTCGTTTCCGTAGTTACTAATGTTTAGGTTCATCGTGAGAAGAAGGTGTTGGGATATGTGTTCTACTTAATCATGTACGGATTAATGATTTGAGTGCGGGATGGAGTCGCGACCATACCACTACTTTTATCATTTGCTCTTGTATATTGAATTGGTAGAGTCACTAATCTTGATTCATTAAGTGTTTTTGCGCATCTATTGGTATTTTAATGCCGAAATTTGCGGAAAATTTTTCTTTGATATATCTGTGTACCACACTCCTTTTTCAGTCGTGTGCGATATTCTTAATATCTTCTAGGTGCTTTGAACTTCGCTGATATTTTAATATCATCTTAGTAAATTGTATCCTTTAATATTGGTTAATTCCATCTTGGTACTATTTTGGATTATTATTATTATCCATTATAGTACTGACTTGTGTTTTATATCAATAACAGGATGGCACCACCACGCCGTTCTGAGGAGGACATACCACCTGAACTGGGGGCCGCGTTGTCAAGCATCGCCAATGCCTTGGCAGCAATGCAGCAGAACCAGCAGCGTTCCGAAGAAAGTGTCAGGAGGAATGAGTTTGCTCCGCTACCTCCACCTCCCAAGCGAGGAGACATCAAAAGCTTCCTGAAGTTCAACCCACGCCAATTTGATGTGTCCGACCAACCACTTGATGCTGATGATTGGTTGCGTGAGATGTCAAGGCTACTGACGACTGCTGATGTTCCTGAGCAAGAATGGGTAAAGTGTGCCACTCACCTTCTGAAGGGAGATGCAGCTCTCTGGTGGGAGAATTACCTGAAGGCAAACTGCATTGGTTTTCAGCCTACTTGGGGACAGTTCACTGGAGCCTTCAAAGAGCAGTATCTGTCAGAAATTGTCATGGAGAGGATGAAGGAAGTGTTTCTCAACCTCAAGCAGGGCAATGATAATGTCAATACCTACATCAGAAACTTCATGAACCTTTCTCGTATGGTGGCGATGAGATCTCTGATGACAAGAAGAAGCAAAAGAGGTTCCGGCAAGGGCTCAATGCATCGATTAAATATGCAATCACACATGCAAGGCCGGCGTCTTTTCTGGAACTTCAGCATACAGCTCTACAGGAAGAAGCAAGTAGGCAAGTGCTTGAGGAGTCAAAGAAACACAACCGCGATGCAGCAAGCTCTTCAGCTATGTCAACTCCTTCTAAGCGTCGTGTCTGGGTTCCTAACACCCCACCGTCGCTCCCAGCTCCACCAAGACCTTCAAGCTACTCGGCAAGGCCACCAAACTTCATCACTGCTGCTCCCAGGGGCTACAACCACCACTACCCTGGAGCGCCTGGCGGAGTCCCTGGCTATGTTGCTCCACGTCCACCTGGTGCTTGTTACACATGTGGAGACACTGGGCATCAAAACTGGAACTGTCCGATGGAAAACAAAGCTCTTCCTCCACCACCTCCAAGATCTGCGGCAAGCTCTCCTATGGTTCGTGCACCACCACCTCGGGCTCTCAACATCAACACCAAGCCCGGGTCTACTATAGCTCGTGCCAACTGTGTCAACGCCGCTCAAGCTGTGCATGCACCTGGAGTTGTGATGGGTATGCTTCCCGTTAACTCAGTCCCTGTATGAGTTTTGTTTGATTCTGGTGCTTCGCATTCTTTTGTTTCACATAAGTTTGCGCATGAGCATGATCTGGATATGGTTCCCTTATCACATCGTCTGGTGGTACTATCTCCTGGTTCAAACATGAGGGCTGCTCATATCAGCCATGGCAATCAAATTGAGATTGGTGGCTCTTCGTTCTCGGCGTCCTTAATTGTTCTGGGCAATTCTGACATTGATGTCATCTTGGGCATGGGTTGGTTGACAGCAAATGCAGCTGTGATTGATTGTGCTGAACGCTCGGTTTCTCTGAAGATTCCTGAAGGCCATATAGTCTATTCTCCAAGTCTGACTCCTGCTATTCAGCTTTTCTCTTTGGCGGCTCTGAATGATGATGCTATGGAAGCTATTCAGAGTGTTCCGGTGGTCTGTGAGTTCCCAGATGTCTTTCCTGAAGAGTTGCCGGGTATGCCTCCGAATCGTGAGGTTGAGTTTGTAATTGAGCTTGAACCTGGAACGGCTCCTATCTCCAAGCGGCCTTATAAAATGGGTCCTGCTGAGTTGGCTGAACTCAAACGATAGCTTGATGAACAAGAGAAGTTGGGTTTCATTCAACACAGTACTTCTTCGTGAGTTAGCCCAACCCTCTTTGTGAAGAAGAGAGACATGACTGATAGACTTTGTGTTGACTATCGGGCTCTCAATGCTAAAACCATCAAGAATAAATATCCCCTTCCGCGGATTAATGATCTCTTCGATCAGCTAGCTGGAGCTGTGGTATTCTCTAAGCTTGACTTGAGAAGTGGTTATCATCAAATCAAGATTCGCAAGGAAGATGTTCCTAAAACAGCTTTCACCACCCGCTATGGCCTGTATGAGTACACGGTCATGTCCTTCGGTCTCACCAACGCACCTGCCACCTTCTCGAGGCTTATGAACTCGGTTTTCATGGAGTATCTTGATAAGTTCGTTGTGGTCTATCTGGATGACATCCTAGTCTATTCTAAGTCAAAGTAAGAACATGAAGAACCTTCGGTGTGTCCTAAAAAAGCTTCGTGAGAACCTCCTGTATGCAAAGTTCTCCAAGTGTGAGTTTTGGCTACCTCAAGTAACCTATCTTGGTCACGTCATCTCTACCAAGGGCATTGCAGTCAACCCGGAAACTGTAAAGACAATTGTTGAATGGCTTCCTCCTGTTAATGTCAAAGAAGTGCGGAGTTTCCTTGGTTTGGCTAGTTATTGCCGTCGCTTCGTTCAGAACTTTTCGAAGATAGCGAAGCCTCTTACCGATCTCCTCAAGAAAGGCAAGAAATACCTTTGGACTCCTGCATGTCAAGCAAGCTTTGAGACACTCAAAGAGAAGCTCACTTCCACACCAGTCTTGGTTCCTCCGGACACATCCAAGCCGTTCCAGATATTCTGTGACGCCTCTTTGCAAGGATTGGGTGCGGTCCTTATGCAAGAAAAACAAGTTGTTGCTTATGCCTCTCGACAGTTGAAGACGCATGAGATCAACTATCCTACACATGACCTCGAACTCGCATCAGTTGTTTTTGCTTTGAAACTATGGAGGCATTACTTGCTGGGCAACCGTTGTGAAATCTTTTCTGATCACAAGAGTCTGAAGTATATCTTCACTCAGCCTGATCTCAACCTTCGGCAGAGGAGGTGGATTGAAGCAATCAATGACTTCGATTTGACCATCAACTACACCCCGGGCAAAGCTAATGTCATGGCCGATGCTCTCAGCCGAAAAGCTTATGTCAACAACCTCATGATGGAAGAACAACAGCCTCTCTTGTGCGAGGAATTCCGTCAGCTCAACCTTGAAATTGTGGAACAAGGGTATCTCCTGAACCTTCTGGCTACTCCTCTCTTGGAAGAAAAGGTTCGCTCCTTTCAGCTTGGTGATCCGCACACCAAAAAGATCATCTCCAGACTTCAGCTTCCGAAGTATGAGTCCTTCCACGTCAATGATCAAGGCACGCTTTTCTTTGAACACCGGATGTTTGTTCCGAACTACCCGGGTTTGAGAGAGCAAGTTCTCAAGGAGGCGCATGATTCTGTTCTTTCTATCCACCCTGGCAGCACAAAGATGTACATGGACTTGAAAACACAATATTGGTGGCCGGGATCGAAACGATATTGTGCCAAGTATGTCTCGGAGTGTGATGTCTGCCGCAGAGTTAAAGCTGTCCATCAGAAACCTTCCGGTCTTCTACAGCCATTGAAACCCCCGGAATGGAAATGGGAGAAAGTAGAAATGGACTTCATCACTGGTTTTCCAAGGTCGCAGAAGGGCAACAATGCAATCTTTGTTGTCATTGACAGGCTTTCTAAAGTGGCTCACTTCTTCCCCGTCAAGGAAACAATTTATGCAATTCAGTTGGCTGAGCTCTATATCAACAGAATTGTCTCTTTGTATGGGGTTCCGCTTGAGATCAGTTCAGACCGTGGGAGCATCTTCACTTCCAAGTTCTGGGAAAGTTTCCAAAATGCTTTGGGAACAAAGTTGAACTTCAGCACAGCTTACCACCCTCAGTCGCAAGGACAAGTTGAAAGGATCAATCAGATTCTGGAGGATATGCTTCGTGCTTGCGTCATCTCTTTTGGCATGAAGTGGGAAGAATGTCTTCCTTATGCTGAATTCTCTTACAACAACAGCTTCCAGAAAAGTCTAAAGATGGCACCATTTGAGGCTCTCTATGGACGCAAATGCAGAACTCCGATTGGTTGGTCGGGTGTAGGAGAAAGAATATTGTTTGGCCCTGACATTGTAACTCAAGCGGAGGAGAAGGTGCACATCATTCTTGAAAATCTGAAGATTGCTCAAAGTCGCCAGAAGAGCAATTATGACAGAAAGCACACGGACATGGAGTATGTCCCTGGTGATCTCGTTTACCTTTGTGTCACTCCCATGAGAGGCACGCACCATTTTGGTATCAAAGGAAAGCTGGCTCCTAGATACATCGGTCCATTCAAAATTCATGGAAGAAGAGGAGAAGTTGCTTATGCTCTTGAGCTCCCGGAAAAACTCAAGGTCCATCATGTTTTCCACATCTCTCAACTCAAGAAGTGCTTCAAGGATCCCGGCAGGACCGTGGATCATGAGCTTATCAATCTCCAAGAAGACCTGTCTTATCAAGAACACCCCACAAAAATCCTTGAGATCGCAGAAAGAAGGACTCGCAACAAGTCCATCAAGTTCTGCAAGGTGCAGTGGTCGCACCATTCTGTTGATGAAGCCACTTGGGAACGTGAAGATGAGCTCCGTGCCAAGTATCCTACCCTCTTTGTGTCTTCTTCTTCTTCCTAGAATCTCGGGGCGAGATTCCTGTTTAGTGGGGGAGAGTTGTAGCATCCCAATTGTCTAACAATTGTAATGCTACTTGGTCTAGTAATATAATGGCTACTTCCTATATATAATTGTTGCATCATAATTATATCATGCTCATGTCATCATGCCACCTTGCATTTGAGCATCATATAAAACCCTTTTGATTTGGTTCTTCTCTCATATGTATTGTAAATTGTATTTGCCTCTTTATATTGTATTTGGTTCTTGATATATTGTTTAAATGCCCAAGTTGAGTTGGGGGCATATCTTTTATTCCACTCCACCACCCTTTCTTTCACCACCTTATAATTCCACCATTCCATTATCCATGAGCTTGTATTCTATTTTCTTTTGGTATTTAATCTAGCTCATGGGAGATAGGATGGATCTACTTCTACAAATTCTTTTGCTTGGCTTTTATTCCACTCCTTGGGAATGCATAAGAATAATGCCATATCATTATTATTGTTTTCACAAGAATAAACATGGCATTAATTATTTTGCATGGGCCATGCAAGCACCACCACATTCTAGTCCTTTGGGATTTTATATGAATTTTTGAGTGGTGTATATCTCTTGGATGCTCCCCCTTCTCTCTCAAATCTTTCACCTTGTTTGGTTTATTTCTTTTTGCCTAGGGTTCATCAAGCTTTTCTCACATGTGTATGCCATGCATGGTCATGTAAAATCCTTTCCATCTCCATCTCTCCTCCACACTTGATCTAGTCATGACCATGCATCGTTTAGTCCACACACTCCCTCACCCCTTCATCTTGGCTTCTTCGTTAAGCATGTGTTAAAACCTAAAAATCCTACATGAAACCCTAAACCTAGCTTCCTCTCTTTCTAACCCTAAACCTATCTACCATACCACACCCTCTCTCTCGGCCTCCCTCCCTTCCTCTATGCCATGCAGGCCCCACCTAGCCTCCTACCCCAACCCTAACCAAAACCCTAACCCGAGCCTACTCCCTCCAACCCTAGATCTAACGGAGCCTCCCTCTCCCTCTCTCCCTGCCGTGCGACCCCGCACCCGAGCCAGCCACATTGGCCGCAGCCTGACCCCACCCTGCGGCCCCTGCACCCCCTGCCGAGCCACCTTTTTACACCACCGCGTCCCCCACGGCATCGCCATCCTCTGGCCTCGCCCTTATCCCCTTCCCCTCATTCCTCTGCCTCACCAAACCCCCCTGGCATCGCGCCGCACCTACCTCTCCTTCCCCTTTACTTTTTCTCTCCATCGGCCGGCGATCCGTCGGTCTCCGCCGTTCCCCCTCTTGCAGCCGGTGGCGAGGCGCTGTGGTTGTCGAGGAAGGACGAGTACCAACCGCTGCTTCGCCCTGTACCCGCCAGCGAGGAGGAGGAGCTCCACTTCCGCCGTAGTACCGAGACGCCCCGACGAAACCCTAGCCGCCGTTCGTGAGCCTCGTCGACGATCCCCTGCTTCCCGGCTCGATCTGACACCACCGCCCTCCCCACGGTGAGCCAACCGTCCCCGCTGACACCCTCTCTTTCTTAGTCGCGTCCTAGTCTCGCCGGACCCCAGGACGAACGCCCTCTGGGCGTGTCTGCGCCTGCACGATCCCGTGACGCCCCGCGTTAGCTAGCCGTGTTACTCCCTCCTATCATCAACCACATCCTACCGCGCTGGTTGCCGCCTCCGAGCGCGTGTCCTACGTCCCCAGTTCGAGCCCCGCGCGCCGCGCTCCGCGCGGGCGAACACCGTTCGGTCGCCAGCAACGCGGAGGAGATCCACAGTACGTGGCGTCCTTTTTGCAGTTAGCCCCCTCTGTTAATCTCTGCTCAACCCGCGGTACCACCGAGCCCCACCGTCAGCCTCTCTGCCCGTTTTGCAGAACACCCCCCCCCCCCAAGTTCCACCGCCTCAACCCGCACTCCCCCGGATCCACCACGTGTTGCCTACCGGCTGGCCGCGCGCGCCGTGGACCCTCAGCCCCACCGGCCCCACCTGTCAGCCGCATGGGCTAGCCCAGCTCGCGGTGAGAAAGGTTTCTCTGCGTCTTTTTTCCGCCAGGTCAGCACGGGCCCACTTGTCACTGTCTGTGGCTATATCTGGGCTGAGTGACAAAAGTATTCTGTCTGTCTGTTTTAAATAAACCTTTTCCAAAAATGTTTTAAATTCAATTTCAAATCTGGTTTCAAATAACTTTTAAAATATAACTCCAAATTAAACCTGTAATATATGTTTTGAAATCAGAAAAATTTGAGGAATTCAAATCTTCCATCCAAAATATATTTAGAACACTTAAAAGTTCAAGTTGATTAAAATTACAATAAAATGCCCTTTTGCCTTAATTAATTAATAACTTTTGTTTAATAACTCCAAATTTGACAAATAATACGTCTAAAATGATTAGCTCGACGAGACCTTTCTGTTTATGTATTCCATGTTCTCAATTACAGCATGCATCATATAAATATAAAGTATACAACAACTTATTCGAGAATAAAATGTGACCAAAACTCAATAAAATGTTTATTTCTTGTATTCTACACCTCACCCATGCCATGCTACTTTAATGCCATGCAAATTGTGCATCATTCATCATGGCATGATTGTTTGCTTGTCGCATTTTATTGATATGCTTGTGCACTTTATTTATGTTGGCCCTTGTTTGTTTGGTTCTTCTTCGAATAGACGCTGAGCAGGGGATATATCAAGAAACCCAGGAGCACTACCCAGATCCTTCTCTCGCTTCAACTGAGCTGCCAGGCAAGCACTACCACATGCTTGCATACATATAGTACCTATTGCCTCTATCTTATTCTTGCATCATTGAGTCGCGATTGCATTAATCTGAATCCCAAGTATTGCATAGCCTTTACTTTTAAACCCCACCGAAGCTTGTTCCTCCATCCCATGAGCCATTACTACAGGAGTTGTTTGAGCCATGCGGGTCGTAGAACAACATGTGTAGGGTATGTGAGTGTCTGATGGATAACAAGGTACCTAAACAACTTAACCTGAGTAGTATGGGATAACTAATGAAAGTGGCACCGGTGAGCAATATCTGCTATTTGGTTTTTCATGCTCACTTGTGTCCCGTAGGACCCCGAGTACTTGATTCCTGTTCCTTGAATATTCGCGCTATCCACATCCGGGAGGCTTATGGGACCCCCTGAGCCAGAGCTTGATTCATTCTTATTTCTTGGGGCCACAATTAGTTTGGGGCTTTATTACTATCCTGTACTTATGCCATGCTTTACCGCTTAATTTAAATTGTGCGAAGTACTGCACCTGTACTGTTTAGGTCCGTGACACGTTTTCGCTGTATCGACAAGCCCAGTCACACTTTTGGGTTCCCAGTCGTTTACAGCCGTCCACACAAACCTTGAGTCCGTCTCAGAGCCGGCCAGTTTCGTTGCGGGTAGCTTAATGGGGTGGCCCCCTGAAATATTTCTGAATCCTGTGATCGCTTTGTCGTGAATGCCTCGTTGGGTTTTGATTTGGTTTTTCCGAGGTTGATCGAGTGTGTGTTGCTATTTGTGCACCCCTGCAGGGTAAAACTTTCTGAAAGCCGTGTCCACGGTTATGGACGACTTGGAGCACAGTTTCTCGATCATAGACAAGTATAACTAAAGTACCGCTTTTAATTTGACTAAGTACCTGACTAGTAAATAGTGCAACACTCATGGAATGGATAATAAAACTGCCAACGGATGGGGGGTTGTTCGTCCGCTTCCTCGTTGGTAAGCGAGGAGGAGGATGGATCTGTTAATATTACTATTATAACTGTTGTTATTAATTCACGGACATCCGTCTATCTTTGGTTAGGCGGATGGTTAGCGAGTATCTATAGAATTGTTAGGTATTATATTTTGCTGCAATTGCGTCACCCAGGTTGTGTCCCCTTTAGAGGCATAAAGACTTGCTGAGTACCCCTAGGGTCTCACACGATAAATTATTTGATTCAGATGAACAGGTACACTCACAAGATGGATACTGGGTGGAGGAGGCGGACGATGTGGACAACGATCATTCGGTGTAGAGATTCCGGGAACGGGGATCCGTGAGATCTGTGGGCGGGATGTGTTTTATTATGGGGCATCTTATGCCGATTTGCTTCTTATCCGTACTCGGATCTTGTTTGCCGCTTCTGCCTGATACTCTGATGTTTGATGTATGAGGAGATATCCTAAACTATTATATCTATCTAGGACATTTGGATCTTGCCGTATGGCGTTGCAATATTTCTATTTCTTTTAGATGGAATGGCTCTGAGGACTTCTGTATGGTGGCTTGCATACATACTCATTTGTGTATGTAGTTGATCCCTTCGCCTGCCGATTACGCCGCCCGTTCTTGTCCCGATGTTTGGAAATGGTTGGGACGGCCGAAAGGTCTACCTGTGAGTGGCATTTGGGCCCCACCGTACTATTTTAACCATTTCCGCTCATCCAGGCTTGTAACTAGGAGCGTAATTCACTGAGGTAGTTACATGCTATTAGTTTGACTAGTAGGTACCAATCGGATCCAGGTTCGGAACACTGGATAGCGGTCAAGAATATCCTTAAGTACTTGTGAAGAACTAAGGATATGTTTCTTGTGTACGGAGGTGAAGAAGAGATTGTCGCTAAGTGTTATGTTGATGCAATCTTTGACACCGATCCGGATGACTCTAAGTCTCAATCCGGATACATATTTCTCATGAATGGTGGAGCGGTTAGTTGGACGAGTTCCAAACAACCCGTGGTGGCGGGATCAACAACGGAGGCTGAATATGTTGCTGCTTCGAAAGCGGCTCGGGAAGCGGTTTGGATGAAGGAGTTCATATCCAAACTAGGTGTGGTTGCGAGCGCGTTGGACCCAATGGTGATCTATTCTGACAAAAATGGTGCCATTTTCAATGCCAAAGAACCAAGGTCTCACAAAAATTCAAAACATATTAAGCGCCGGTTTCACTCCATCCGCGAGGATGTCAAGGATGGAGATATAAAGATTTGTAAAGTACACACGGATCTCAATGTAGCAGATCCGTTGACTAAAACTCTCCCTAGAGCAAAACATGATCAACACCAGAACTGCATGGGTGTTAGATTTATCACTATGTAACTATATTATTGTCTCTAGTGCAAGTGGGAGACTGAAGGGAATATGTCCTGAGAGGCAATAATAAAGTGGTTATTATGTATATTCCAAGTATATGATATGTTTATTTTGCATGCTATAATTGTGTTAATATGGAAACGTTAATACATGTGTGTTTAATAAACAAACAGAAAGTTCCTAATTATGCCTCTCTCATAAACTAGCTCGTTGATTAACAAGATGATCAAGGTTTTCTGGTCATGGACATTGGATGTTGTTAATAACAAGGTCACAATATTAGTGTAATGGTGTGATGAACATTCATCCGAAGTATAGCATTATGATCAAAGTCATTGAGTTTATATTGCTATAACATCATACGAAGTGATCCTAATCCTTAGACCATGAGATCATGTCAATCACTAACACCGGAAGAGTATCTTGATAACATCAAACGTCACACCGTAACAGGGTGATTATAAATATGGGTTTAGTACTACTAAAGTATTATGTTGAGGCCCATGGACCGAGAGAGGAATTTGTTCATCCCTATGACGGATAGATATGCTCTGGGCCTTGTCAGTGATATCACATTGATTAGCTTGCAAGCAAGTGATTTGATCACTAGAATGTTATATCACGGGAACGAGAAAAGAGTACATGTTAGTAACAAGATCAAACTAGGTATGGAGATACTGATGATTGAATCTCGGACATGTAATATATTGCGAAACAAAAGGATTAAGATACTAGCGTAAAAGGTTCTCGCGATCACAAGAAAGTCATCGCTGAATGTGTGGGAGTCAGTATGGATCTCCAGGTTCCGCTTCTGATTATTGATCTGAGAGGGGTCTCAATCATGTCCGCATTATTCGCAAACCATAGGGTGACACACTTAAGAGACGCCGACACCCATTTTGGAGCAAAAGTTTCATGCCATAAAGAATAACAAGCGCAGGAATTTATTTCACTAGATACAGAAACGGGTTTTCGAGTGAAATTGCAGAAAGTGTTATTGCATGTGAAATGAAATATTAGGAAGGGGTTATATGTGAATGTTTGTCATTAAAGTAATTGAAAAAAAATCTGAATAAATAAAAGTAGTTTTACTTAATGAGAGTTTGCATTAAATTTGGTGGAAATTTAATGAGAATTTGAGTGGGTTTTTGAGTGGAAGGAATTGAAAGACATTTGTGTGAGTGGAGTGTCCACCCACATGAATGAAGGAGGGGATGGGGCAGCCCCCATGTTCAGCGGCCACCCCCTTGGGTGCCCCCCTCGTCCTATAAAGGGAGCCCCCTCCCTCTCTCTCACTCATGAAGGATCTCTCTCCCCCAGTAGTATTTATCCCCCATGGTCTCGGACTAGCGAGATACATGTTCCCGGTGGCTATTCGGGGAGAAAGAGTTGTGCTTCCGATGCATCGCTAGAGAGAGGAGGCGGAGGTTGCTCGGTGCCTTGGACGTGTGTGCGATCACGGATGGGCCGCTGATTTGTGGCGCTAGAACTTCCTCTCGATCTTGAGATCGGCAAGAGATCGTCTACATCAACCAGGAGTTCAACCTTGTTAAGCTTGGTCGGTCTTCAAGGGTATGTTCTCTACGGATGTATATACGCCCGTTGCTTGTATCTAGTAGATCGATCTTGGTACATAGTTGTTCCCATCGTAGGAACATTTTGTTTTGTATGCTGCAAACCCTACAGTATTTGGCAGACAAGAAGGCCGGCAAGGCAAACAAAGGTATATATGATATACATGGTATTTATGTGTACTTGACTAGTACTCGCAGTAGCACCTGGGCGGATCGGTTGCTAATATATGTAACTCGAATCAGGGGTTACAAAACAAGCGACCGCTAGAAAGGGGTGAGGTCATGATGCGTGTCGGCAATGGATCAAGAGTTGATGTGATCGCCATCGGAACGCTGCATCTACACTTACCGTCGAGATTAGTTATAAACCTAAATAATTGTTATTTGGTGCCTGCACTAATCATGAACATTGTATCCATATCGTGTTTGATGTGAAGTGGTTATTAAAATCTGAAAAGAATGGTTGTTCTATTTATATGAATGATATCTTTTATGGTCATGCACCTATGATGAATGGTTTATTTCTTTTGGATCTCGATAATTGTAAGGTTCCCAACCTTTAATAAGGTAGAGATCCCTGTGTTTACAATGCTAGTCCCTGTATCAATAGCTAGCATCCACAGTTAAGATGTAATATCAAGAAACAAAGGTCATAATACAACTTTATAACCAGGAATAAAATAATTTATTACATCTTACATAGCTCATTTGGCTATCACATTACAATGCAGCAGCATATAACAATAGCATGGGGTCCTTCATCTTCAAAGTGCCATAGGCAAACATGTTGGTTGTAGACTTGTAATCCTATTTCAACACACTTCACTAATTTCAAACAAACCTGCAACATAACAAGTTATAGCCACAAGGTTCAATACATTTGAATTGTATTGGCAAGTGATACTATGGTAGGACAGTGGTAACTATCATCTATATGCATTTGGCTAAGTGGAGCTTAGGCTTGCTTTGCTCAAAATAGTTTGTCCTTATCATTTGAAAAACACTAAGTTTTTGCTTGACAAAATCACCCAAGGCATCTCCCAATAGAAATTGGTGATCCTTCAACCCTTGTTCAACCACAAGTTTTTAACTTAGAAATTGGGATGAGGAGATTCTTGATAGCTTCCATGTCTTGATGCTCAAATTTTCCTTTGCCAGGGACATGGCCAAGTACTTAGATTTTACACTCTATAGAGGTGGTGCACTTTCCCCACAAGACTTGGTTTCACCAAGACAAGATCTTTCAGAAGCCTTCCCTTAGACCATAATGGACACGCTCCAACCTATCAATCCCCTACCACCAACTGTCCATTTGGCTAAGTTATTGCAACCTATATGATCCAGGCAGAGCCCATAATGCCAAGTGGCTGCACTTGAAGCTTCTCAACATTTGACATCTCAAATCTCTTTGTTCCTGGGTGGCCATCCACAAGTGAGATACACAAGGTAAACCATAGAAATGGGCCTTGTGAACCACTCAACACAAACCATTCCTTCCATTCCACCCAGGTGATTCATTCACTTAGTTGTTTTATTAAACAAAACACAAGTCCTTGACTTAGAAATATTCCATAGTATGAATATATATTCCACCCTTGTTTTCTACTAGCTAAGCTAAGCATGATAGTAGTAGGAATCATAACTTTGAAAATTTCTACTAAGGTTTCATCTACTAGGATTTCCAATGGCAAAGTTGTAAGATCCCTCCTTTATAAAGGAAAAGGATCCCTGTGATTGCAATGCTAGTCCCTGGATCAATGCTAGCATCCATAGTTTAAGATGAAGTACACAGAAACAAAGGTCATTATTACAGTCATTCCAGAGACAACATAGTCTTTACAACTCCAAGGCCACAGGCCTAGTACAAGAGTTTAAATAAGTAAATAGATAAAAGTCTTCATCTTCATGTGCCACAGGCAAACATGTTGAGTGTAGACTCATGACTCCTAATCCTCATCAGAGTAACCTGCAACGTCACAAGTTACAGCCACAGTGGGTCAATACATTGGAATAGTATTGGCAAGTACCTTAGTATAATTTTTGGTGGACTAGATACTATATGAAAATTTGGCTAAGTGTAGCTTAGGCTTGCTTTGCTCAAAATAGGTTTTTCCTATTAGTTGAAAACACTAAGTTTTTCTTTGTCAAAAACTTTTCCCAAGGAACCACCAATAGACATTGATGTCCTTCACCCTTGTTCACCCGGAAGTTTTACTTAGAAATTGGGATGAGGAGATTCTTGATAGCTTCCATGTCTTGATGCTCAAGTTGTCCTTTTCCAGGGACATGGCTAAGTACTTAGATTCTTCCATCTGCAGAGGTTGTGCACTTTCCCCACCAGACTTGATTTTCACCAAGACAGGACCTTTCAGAAGCCTTCCCTTAGACCAAATGGACGCGTTCCAACCTATCATCCCACTACCACCAACTGTCCAAATGGCTAAGTTCTAGCAACCTATGTGATCCAGGCAGAGCCCATATTGCCAAGTGGCTGCACTATAAGCTTCTTAACATTTGGCCTCTCAAATCCCGTTGTTCCTGGGTGGCTTTCCACAAGTGAGATACACAAGGTAAACCATAGAAATGGGCCTTGTGTAACCACTCAACATAAACCATTCCTTCCATTCCACCCAGGTGTTTCATTTACTTAGTTGTTTTATTAAGCAAAACACAAGTCCAATGACTTAGAATATTTTTATCATAGCATGTATATTTCACCACCCTTGGTTGCTACTAGCTAGGCTAAGCATGGCATAGATAAGCATCTTAACTTAGAAATTTCCTAGCAATTCTACAACTACTAGGATTCCCAACATGGCATATAAGCAAAATATAACATGCAAGACTAGCAAAAATATTTCTAATGCTTAGTAGAAAACATAGGGATAAAATATCATGAAGCACCACTTGCCTTGGTAGTTTGGAGAGTAGCTACACTCCTCACAATCACAATCACTATTGGCACCAAAATCTACACATAGAATCATAGCAACAAATCACATACAGATAAATACAAACAAAAATATAAGGATGCATGCAATATTATATGTGATGATTTTCTAAACTCAACAAGACAAGTGCACAGTACTGGTTCATAAACAAGTTTAAAACTTGCCAAACAACATTTATTTAAACACTAAAACATTTCTCAAATAATTAATATACACAACATAGGCCTACACATGTTTCTGTAAATAAAACCATTTTAACAGAAACAAAACATTAAACACATTACATATTTGGAAAGGGCTTGCTCTCCTGATTCCATTGATATAAAATTTGTCAAATTGAACGTGGGAATCAAAAGTTATGGTTAAAATAAAATCAAACAACTAATAGATCTAATTCAAATTTTTAAAAGGAACTCTGTGCCACGCGTCATGTTCTGATTGACGCGTACCGGTTCGCACAGGATCACGCGCACAGGCCGTTAGATCTACTTAATCTGCACGGTCCAGATCTATTCATACCGTTTCGATAAGTGATCTGTTTATACGCGCTGGATCTAGATCTACGGTCCTCGATCAAGCGACCACAGATGGGCAGCGCTGGCGGTGGCAACTGGCGGCGGCGGCTCTGTCTACGGCGGCGCGGTGGCTACAGGGGGTTCTAGGGTCTTAGGAGGTGCTTAACGGGCTCGTAGCGATGCACTGATGCTCAAACTGGCGACGGCTTGGCAAGGGGCGCACGGACACGGCTGCACGGGCTCGTCGGAGTTGCTGACAGCGTCGGGCTCGGGCGGACGGCGACGTTGGCGATGCTCCTGGTCACCCTAGCACAAATCAAATGCATCAGGGGGTGCGCAAGACTACGACAAACAAGCTCGTGTGAATCAGAGGCGAAGGGGAACACGGTGCTCACCGAATTTAATCGCCGGAGTTGAGGACGTCGTCGGGACCTTGCTGTTCTTGACAAAGACGACGACCTGGGAAGTATAGGATGAACCAATGGTGTGAGAAGGTGCACAAGGAAGTTGCGAAGCTGTCTGCAAGAACTAGAGAAGAAGGGGCGCACGGGGCTCACCAGGATTGGTCGCCGGAGTGAGCTCTGTCTGCGGCGGCGCAAGTGTAACTACCTCGGTGAATTATGCTCCTAGTTACAAGCCTGGATGAGCGGAAATGGTTGAAATAGTACGGTGGGGCCCAAATGCCACTCACAGGTAGACCTTTCGACCGTCCCAACCATTTCCAAACATCGAGACAAGAACGGGAGGCGTAATCGGCAGGCGAAGGGATCAACTACATACACAAATGAGTATGTATGCAAGCCACCATACAACAGTACATCAGAGCCATTCCATCTAAAAAGAAATTAAATATAGCAACGCCATACGGCAAGATTCAAATGTCCTAGATAGATATAATAGTTTAGGATATCTCCTCATACATCACACATCAGAGTATCAGGCGGAAGCGGCAAACAAGATCTGAGTACGGATAAGAAGCAAATCGGCATAAGATGCCCATAAATAAGCACATCCCGCCCACAGATCTCACGGATCCCCGTTCCCGGAATCTCTACACCGAACGATCGTTGCCCACATCGTCTGCCTCCTCCACCCAGTATCCATCTTGGGAGTGTACCTGTTCATCTGAATCAAATAATTTATCGTGTGAGACCCTAGGGGTACTCAGCAAGTCTTTATGCCTCTAAAGGGGACACAACCTGGGGTGACGCAATTGCAGCAAAAGATAATACCTAGCAATTCTATAGATACTCGCTAACCATCCGCCTAACCAAAGATAGACGGATGTCCGTGGATTAATGACAACAGTTATAACAGTAATATCACCAGATCCATCCTCCTCCCAGCTTACCAACGAGGAAGCGGACGAACAACCCCCCCCCCATCCGTAGGCAGTTTTATTATCCATTCCATGAGTGTTGCACTATTTACTAGTCAGTTACTTAGTCAAATTAAAAGCGGTACTTTAGTTATGCTTGTCTATGATCGAGAAACTTTGCTCCAAGTCGTCCATAACCGCGGACACGGCTTTCAGAAATTTTTACCCTACAGGGGTGCACAAATAGCAACACACACTCGATCAACCTCGGAAAAACCAAATCAAAACCCAACGAGGCCTTCACGACAAAGCAATCACAGGATTCAGAAATATTTCCGGGGGCCACCCCGTTGAGTACACCCGCAACGAAGCTAGCTGACTCCGAGACGGACTCAAGGTTTGGGTGGACGGCTCTAAACGACTGGGAACCCGAAAGTGTGACTGGGCTTGTCGATACCGCGAAATCGTGTCCCGATCCTAAACAGTACAGGTGCTCCTCGCACAATCGTAAATAAAGCATGTAAAGCATGGCATAAGTACAGGATATTAAATAAACCTCAAACTAGTTTGTGGCCCCAAGAAATAAGACTGAATCAAGCTCTGGCTCAGGGGGGTCCCATAAGCCTCCCGGATGTGGATAGCGCGAATAATCAAGGAACAAGAATCAAGTACTCGGGGTCCTACGGGACACAAGTGAGCAGGAAAAACCAAATAGCAGATATTGCTCACCGGTGCCACTTTCATTAGTTATCCCATTACTACTCAGGTTAAGTTGTTTATGTACCTCGTTATCCATCAGACTCTCACATACCCTACACATGCTGTTCTACGACTCGCATGGCTCAAACAACTCCTGTAGTAATGGCTCATGGGATGGGGAACAAGCTTGGTGGGGTTTAAAAGTAAAGGCTATGCAATACTTGGGATTTAGTTTAATGCAATCGCGACTCAATGATGCAAGAGTAAGATAGAGGCAATAGGTACTATATGTATGCAAGCATGTGGTAGTTCTTGCCTGGCAGCTCAGTTGAAGCGAGAGAAGGATATGGGTAGTGCTCCTGGGTCTCTTGATATATCCCCTGCTCAGCGTCTATTCGAAGAAGAACCAAACAAACATGGGCCAACATAAATATAGTGCACAAGCATATGAATCAAATGCGACAAGCAAACAATCATGCCATGATGAATGATGCACAATTTGCATGGCATTAAAGTAGCATGGCATGGGTGAGGTGTGGAATACAAGAATAGATCATTTTATTGAGTTTGGCCACATTTTATCCTCATAATAGCTGCTGTTTGCATTATATTTATATGATGCATGCTGCAAAACAGAACATGGAATGCATAAACAGAAAGGTCTCGTCGAGCTAATCATTTTATGCATATCATTTGTTAAATTTGGAGTTATAAATCAAAAGTTATTAATTAATTAAGAAAAGGGCATTTTATTGTAATTTTACTCAACTTGGAAATTTAAAGTGTTCAAATAATATTTTGGATGGCATATTTGAAATCCTCACATTTTTCTGATTCAAAAACATATATTATTTGTATTATTTGGAATTATGAATTTAAATTTATTTTAAAGTCAAAATCAGTCAACTAGAGTCAAAGTCAAAGGTTTGACTAGTTTGAATTAGATTTGAAAAGATTTGAATCAATGGTTGAATTCATTTTTAAAAACTAAACACTGTTCATGTTAAACTTTTATCCAAATTCGAATTTATTTGAAAGTTATGAATGAATTTGATATATATCATACTTCTGGATTTTATTTGAATTTAGATAACAAACAGATCTTTTGTTACTGGGAGGTGAGGTACCCGCAGTCAATGACGAGTGGGCCAGAGGGCGAGAAGGGGCCACCGCGCGTGAGGCTGAGCGATGCCTGACACGTGTGCACGGCGGGGATTGCGGGTTAAGGAGGAAAATCCCCGAGGGCCTTTTTATAAAATGTTCCAGGGGGTGGGCTTGGTTATGGATCAGACGAACTGAAGTTTACTCGCAAAATCCGCTAGCTGATCCCAACTTCGATTGAATATGGCGAGAGAACCAGTGGGAATCTCGTGTTTCCGCAAGAATAAAAATTGGAGAGGGAACTACAGGGAGTAAAATTGGTGTTTGGAGGTTCTCCGAAGAAGGTCCAGAACGATAGGAAAACGGAGGGGAACCGGGGCTGCTAGAGTGTGGGAAACTGAATTTTATCGACAGCAAAAACCGCGAGTTTTCCTGAACTTTAGAGGACGATGTCGATAAATCCATAGGGAATTCCGTCGAGACGCAAAAACCAAAATTGTAGAGGAACATAAGATTTACAAGATTGCTGTTCAGAGATTTGTCAAAGGAGACCTATAACGGCAGGGGCTTGTTGCTGAAAGGCAGGACGGAAACGGACTGCGGCTACAGCTAGCCGAACCTGACGAGGTGCAGTATCAGTTCTCGGAAACATGGCGCAGAGCAAGGCTGGCCGGCGGGCCTGGTACAGGGAGCTCACCGAGGGGTTTGCGAGGGGAACGGCGAGGCGGAGGTAGTAGGGACCTTCGGGATCCAATTCCCGGTGACGCGGGGTCGCGAGGTCGCCGGAAGAGCGCCGGGGATGGGTCACCGGCGTCGGAGCTCTGCAGGCAGCCGCGGTCACCATCAGAACCGGAGACAGGGAGGAAAACAAAAGGTCGAAACCAGGCCGGGGAGGGAGGGAACGGAATCGGGGACTCACCAGGAAGACGAAGGTTGTGTCCGCTTGGACGTAGGAGGAACGAAGAGGCCGGAATTTGGGCCGGAGGGCGGCGGCCGGAGAGGAGGAAGTAGAGCCTGATGTCGCTCGGATGTGCTTCAGGTCGAGGCGGCAGCGCCCGAAGCTTCACGAGGCCTCGACGGTGATTCCTGGACCTGCGGCTTTCCCTGGGAATGACAGAAGCGAAGGGGCCATGGGGAGGCAGCAGCCAGGAAGAGGAAACAGAATTGCGGCGCGAGGGAGGAAGCCGGCTAGGGTTCCAGGGGCGGGTTTGCGTTAGAAGATATGGGGAACGCGGCACGCGGGAGGCACGAGCAGTGACGCCAGCTGACGGCAGGGTGGACGGCCAACTGCTCTGCTCCGTGAGCTGCAGAGAGAGCAGAAGGGAACGGTAAGAAGAAGAACAGGACGGAGGGTGCTTTTCCGTCGAAGCGGTACGATTGCAGGAGCTGGGTCGGATGGTGGTGACGCGCTGGTGGGCTGCTACTCTCTCTTGGGCTGCTACGGCTGGGCCCAAGGTGGGCTGCTGCCAGGTATGAACCTCTCTCACAATTTTCTTCTTCTTTTTATTTCTATTTGTTTTATTTGTTTCAAATTCAAGCAAGCATTTTATTTCAAATCTTTTTGAACCTTGCAGATAGTTTTGAACAGAGAATTTGGGAATGCCAAAGATAGAAAGGAGGGAAAAATAGAAGTGGAGATGAGTGATGCCCACATACATAATAGATGTATGTGCCATTTTGGCATTTTACAAGATTAATGGCTTGAGGGTTTTAGAAAAGAATAAAATCATTTGTTAACTATGGAAACCTAGCAATGAATTCCCACATTGTAGGAAACAAAATATAGATAGGTAAAAGAGGTGGGGATATTTGTGATAGCAACTACACAACCAAGACAAAACAAATGCAAGCTAGATATGATGCTCAAATGCAAGGTGGCATGATGACATGAGCATGATATAATTATGATGCAACAATTATATATTTGAAGTAGCCATTATATTACTAGACCAAGTAGCATTACAGTTGTTAGACAAATGGGATGCTACAGCAAGGATGTTCACGGGCAGCCTGGGTGCGCTCTGTGCTCGAAGTCTGGGGGGAAATGGAGAGGGGGCAGAGGGGGTTTAAGTAGGCGAGACGGGGGCGTGATTTACTCCTGCAATCAACGCGAATTGACGACGCGAATCAAACCAGGAAACGCACGGCGTGAATTGGGGAAGAACATGTCGTCGAGGTGGAGACGATGACGCCGTGTGGGCCACGGCTGACAGCGAGAGAAACAGAGAGGGAGTGGGTCCAGTCTGTCAGCGACCTAGCAGGTGCGGGTGTGAGTGAAGAAAACGTTTCGCGCGGGGGGGGTGGGGGTTGCCGGGCTAGTTGGGCCAGATAGGTTGTTTGGCTTATTTTTTCTCTTTTAACCTTTTCCTTTTTCTGATTGATTTTTCTGAAATGATTTTCAACTCCAAATCAAATGAGTTTGAATTCAAATCTTCTCTAGGTTTTTATACTGCAAACCTTGCACTCAAATGTGTATCAAACACTACTGTTTACTCAAAACACTTTGATCAATTTGAAATAAAAATAAAACCAAGCCTTTATGTGATATATACTATAGGCATAATATTGGTTTTATTTACTCATTTTGTTTTGAAAACTTTGCTCAAGCTTTGGAAAGTGCCTAAGTTTGAATTCAAACCTTACTGAACAAAACAAGTACTCCTCTCATTGGAAAAAAATAGCACTAAGGCTAGAGCAAACTTACATGAAATAATAAGAATATATGCTTTTGTTTTGAAATGATTTGTTTGAAATGAAATTTATATGATCATGGATGCATGGATGATATGCATGAGTTTGAAACATGATTTTTGGGATGTTACAAATATAACCCCCTTAAGGTGAATCTCGTCCTCGAGATTCGGATTGGTTAGCAAATAGGTGAGGGTGGTCTTTCCGAAGATCATCTTCTCTTTCCCATGTTGCTTCCTCTTCGGAATGATGATTCCATTGAACTTTGAAGAATTTGATAGTCTTAGTCCGTGTGACTCTTTATGCAGTCTCAAGAATCTTGATAGGTTTCTCTTCATAATTGAGGTCACTATCCAACTGAACCTCTTCCAAAGGTATAGTATCCTTCAAAGAAGTTTCTTCCATTTCTGGATGACATTTCTTAAGCTGACTCATATGAAACACATTATGAACAGCTTACAAAGATTCTGGCAATTCAATTTTATAAGAGACTTCTCCATTACGACTCAGAATCTTGAATGGTCCAACATATCTTGGGGCCAATTTACCTTTGACACCAAATCTCTTCACTCCACGAAGTGGTGACACTCTAAGATAAGCTCTATCACCAACTTCATAGGTGACTTCTCTACGCTTAGGATCTGCGTAGCTCGTCTGTCGAGACTGTGATATCTTCAATCTATCCTTAACCATCTTGACTTTCTCTTCGGCTTCTTTGATTAGTTCTGGTCCGAACAGACTTCTTTCTCCCACACCATTCCATAACAAAGGGGTGGTACATTTTCTCCCGTAGAGAAACTCAAATGGTGCCATCTCAATACTGGCTTGATATCTATTATTATAAGATAATTCTGCGTAAGGCAGACTTTCATCCCAACTGGCTCCATAGTCTAGGGCACATGCCCTCAACATATCTTCAAGAATCTGATTAGTCCTTTCTGTTTGTCCATCAGTTTGAGGATGAAAAGCAGTGCTGAATTCCAACCTCGTTCCCAAGGACTCATGTAGTTGTCTCCAAAAATGGGAAGTGAATTGGGTTCCTCTATTAGACACAATACTCTTGGGTACTCCATGTAGACATACAATTCTACTCATGTAGATCTTGGCCAACTTAGCACTTGTATAGGTTGTCTTCACGGGTATGAAATGAGCCAACTTTAGTTAGGCGATCCACTACTACCCAAATAGAATCATATCCTGACCGGGTCCTTGGCAATCCGGTAATGAAATTGTGGCGCCCCGCAAAAACCACTACTAGAAAATCGCGTTATTTTTGTGCATTGCATCATCATGACAACATCATGCATTTATTCGTCTAAAGCTATTTCCCAAAAGCCTATTTTGTTTTCCATATATTCCCTCTTTGTTCAAATCGAAAACCCTAGATTCGTTCGGATCATTTATTTATCGAAAACCTTTTTTTTCAAATGTTTTGTTTCATAAGAAAGAAAAATAATAAATATAAAATTTTTTTTTTGTTAGTGGGGGAGGCAGCCCAGTCGGCCAGGCCCAAAGGCCCAGCCAACAGGCCACCTACTACCCCACTAGAACAAACCCTAACCCTAATCCCTCTCCAACCCTAAACCCCACATACTCCTCTCCCAGCCGCCGCCGGCCATACACAAAATTCCCCACCCCACTACCTCACCCAGCCCCAACCACACACACACGCACCCTACCCGGGCAACATCTCGCACACCACTCCCTGTCAAACCAGGTCCCACCAGCCCTGCTCCTCTCGCTTCCTGGCCCCAACCGCATGCCCTGCACTCTGCCTGTCCACGAGCCCGACCCCTCTCCCGCAACCTCTCCCCCGACACCTTTCTCCTCGACCCCGACCCCGCTCCTCTCCCCGCAACACTAGGCACCGCCTCGCTCCTTCTGCCTCGCAGCGCTCGCCCTCCGCTGCGGTGCTCGCCTCCCTCGACCCGCCGCACCCTCCGCCTCCGCCCAGAGCCCTGCCGCTCGAAGCGCCGCACCTCAAGCTCGCGTTCGCCAGATCCCGGCCGCCTGTGCGGCGCATCCGTCCTCCTCCCTCCCTCGATGCTCCCCGGCCGCGTCACCGGCCGTCTCTCTACCCTGTGACCAACACCACGCCCCGGTCTCCTATGCACCCTGACGGCAGCTCCCCGACCTCCGCCCACGGTCGCGCGCCCTCGGCCGCTCGGGCCGAGCTCTGCTGTGGATGTCGCCAGGGACCCCGCCGCGGGCCACCTTCCGCGAACCCCGAGCTCCTCGTCGCCCTGATGCCTCCTTCTCAGGCTCGTGGTCACCGCCATCGAGGACCCCTCTCCGCCGCCTCTCTCGGACCCCTCGCTCGCAGAACCGACCGTCTTCCTCAGGCCGTGCCGGTCCTCCTCTTCCCTCTGCCCGCCTGGCGCCTCGTCCGATGCCGCCCCTGCGCCGACGCCGCGCTCGTCCCCAGCCCGGAGTCGAGGCGTCCTCGGTTCCTGTTTTTCCGACGATGTCCTCTCTGCCTTCTACACGCGCGCGTGACCGCGAGCGTCTCTGTTCCAGCAGTGGATGCAAATGATGCTCCTTTCTTTGTGTGTGTGCGCCGTGGCGGTACTAGCGGGCGACATGTTGTTGTTCTCCTAGTACACCCCAGGCGCACATCTCAGGTACCCTGCGCGCTTGTTAGACCCCATGCCCGCCTTTCCCAATGTTATCGGCCAAGCCTTGGTCCGAACCTCGTCAAGATCTTCTCGTTGACAAGACCGAACTAGCGCGGAATCAAGTTGGCTACCGATCATCATCTTTGAATCACAAGAACTTCGTCACGACACCGATAAGATCTACCACCCGGAGGCGATGACGCCGGTTCGACAAGATCGTCTTCCCGGAGCCAGAAATCCCGAAGACCGATCACGGATCCGCAGACCCGTTCCTGGATCCAATGACCCGAAGACCGAACCCGTCGAACCTTCGGATCCAAGTTCGCCGAACCCCAAAGTGTGACCCTCTTTTCCGTGACCTATATTTTATAAATAATATTACTTGTTGCATATTAAATTGTTCATACTTGCATACATATTGTGGGTTGGGGGCATTATGCCGATTCACCTCATAATTAAATATGGAGACCATATGCAGGCTATTCTAGTCTTAGTTTGTCTCCATTTAAATCTGTGTAGCGAACCGATGCTATGTTTTGCCATCTTAATACCACATTTAAAATGCGGGGTATCTAAACAACTAGAACCATATATTTAATTGTCAGGACCCCCGGTTCCGCTTAATATTGCCTAATTGCATCGCACCTTGCCGTGTCATACATCATACATGCATCATGCCCGCTCTTTTGCCGTAGTATTAAATATTGCATCCGGTGTTTCTTCTAGTGCTTTGCTTCTTCACGGATTAGGCCGATGAGTTGATGTGAGTGTCGACCCGATCTTCGGATGAACCTTCGGCAATGTTTTCAGGCGAGCACCTCCCCCTTTATACCTATCTTACTTTTATAGTATTTATTCCCTCCTGTTGATCTATTGCTATCTGTGTTGCGGTGCTCTATTTTTCGTACCCGTGATATCCCTTGCAGCCTTATACTGCCTTGGACACATCCTACTACCTGTTGATTGGTAGATAGTTGGACTTGCGCGTCGTAGTCGCTTGCTCAAGTGCTGTTGCGTGTCGTCAAGTACCACAGTTGTTGGAGTATTGCCGTATGTTTAAGGTTGGAGATGATCATGGCTTTAATTATCGTTTAATTCAATTATCGTTTAATAACTAAAATTGAAGTAGGTAAATGCAGAGGCACAGGTGGGCAATAGATGTTATTTGGTTGTTAACCGTCCACTTGTGTCCCGTAGGACCCCGAGTTCTTGACACATGTTCCGAGATCGAGCGCGCTAACCACAGGTGGGGTGTATGGGCACCCCCATCGATTAGTACCTGATTTCAAAGTATTGTACCGGGGGCCACAAGTAGTTTGGGGATTTATTACTATTCTGTACTTATGCCATGCTTTACTGCTTAATTTAAATTGTGCGAGGTACTGCACTTGTACTGTTTAGGTAAGCGGAGTGTTTTCGCGGTATCGACAAGCCCAGTCACACTTTCGGGTTCCCAGTCGTTTACAGCCATTGACGCAAACCCTGAGTCCGTCTCGGAGACCGGCCGACTTCGTTGCGGGTAGCTTAGTGGGGTGGCCCCCATGTACTTACTTTGGGTCTGGGAAACGTCATAACTTAGGCCCCGCCGACATACCGATGGGTGTATGTTAACTGATCTGGCAAAAAGGGTCGAAGTGCGTGTGGATACTTTGGTGCACCCCTGCAGGGTTAAATCTTTTCGAAAAGCCGTGTCCGCGGTTATGGACGACTTGGAGCACAGTTCTCGATCATAGACAACTATAACTAAAGTTTACTGTTATAATTTGACTTGTATCCGATGTGACTAGTAATCAGCTTCACTACAACAGAATGGCTAAGTAAAAGTACCAACAACTGCTGGGTTTGGGATATCTCATGCTAATTGTATCTGACTAGTAAGTGTTGCAACTACAACGGAATGGTTAACTAAAAGTGCCCACTGCTTATTATATCAGGATGACTACCTATACCTGACTAGTAATTGCTGCAACGATAACTGAATAAATAAAACTGCCAACTGTGTGAGTTCCTCGGTTGACTTCCTCGTTTGGTCTCGAGGGGGGAAATACCAGGATGGGTTTGTTTGGTGTTAGTATCCGGTTGGTTCCGAATAGGTCTTTCTCATCCCTATCTGATAGCCGCCAGTTGTCCCGAGTCTCTATAGGTTGTTTAGTGCATGCTGCGCTGCCGCTTCAGTCCACCATACCTATGTAGGCGAGGACCGCCAAATTCTAGCCTCGCCGTGTACTGGCCTCAGTACTGACCGCTCTCTCTTTTTCCTTTGCCCTTTGTCGGCACCCCTTTGTTTAAGCAGGTTTTGAGATCGACGTCGTTAGCAGGGTTACCCTTCCGGCTTGGCCTGGGCAGGGTTATGGACGCCATTGGTTATTCTTCAGGGCTCTTAGCTCAATTTGCATCTTGTCCGTACTCGGACGCTATATCGTTTTAAAGGTGATTTGGATCTTTGTATTGTATATCTGTATTCTTGACTCTTTGAGTCGCTGTTGTATATATGTTTTGTGGGTTCCATCGAGGACTATTGTGTAATGATATTACTTCGTTTTCCACCCGCACGCAAGTGCCTGGTGGGCACCTTCGAATCGTTTCTATGCGGGTTTGGCGGGTTTCGCTAAAACTTGCATAGGGCCGATTCTGAGGGTGTTACAGAGTGGTATCAGAGCTCAGCAGTTGCGATACCCCACAAGTCCAGCCTGTAGGATAACCTAGCTAACGGCCGAAGTAGAGTGTCAAAACTATTTTTGCAAAATCGGTTGGATAGTTCTGATTAGGTCTGATTTTACTCCTTACCCCTCTGCTGCTCCCCTCTCACCTCTTCGTGTTTTGAATCCGATCTCTTCTCTCTCTTCGAGTCCAGGATTTCTCGTGGTTGGGTTCCATCGTACCTTCAGGGTTTCACTTCCTCCTTTGGTAACGGTGTTGCTACATCTGGTCTTCATGCTATCCGAGGAATCCTTTGTCTGGTGGACTTCTCTTTGTTCCTTCTCGTGCCTTCCGGCGTTTTCCGACGCGACGACATCATCTACGCCAGATCCGATGCAGAGTCTGCATCACTCCTTTGTTCCTGAACCTCGATTGTCGAGATCTTTAGTCTGATTCCGAGAATGGTTGCACGCTTTTCTACTGATTGTGCAGAGTAATAGTTTGGGTGCGTGATGGATTGGCCCCCATGCCGACTACTCACTCTATTCGCTTGTGTACATTGAAGTGGATGAGAATGCATCGGTTCTCTCTTTCTATCGAAGTTAGAGGTGGATTGATTGGTTGATACCTCTACCTTCGTCTTTGTTTCCCGGAGTGTTCTCTCGACGATCACGGACAGCGACCTCTTGTTAGTGGTGTCGCGAGGATCTACACGGTGCGAGAAGATTCAGATCGCCGCCCTTCTTCCCGGTACCATGAGGCGGATCTCGAGGGCGAGATCCATTGTTAGTGGTGTCGAATTGTGGCGCCCCGCAAAAACCACTACTAGAAAATCGCGTTATTTTTGTGCATTGCATCATCATGACAACATCATGCATTTATTCGTCTAAAGCTATTTCCCAAAAGCCTATTTTGTTTTCCAGATATTCCCTCTTTGTTCAAATCGAAAACCCTAGATTCGTTCGGATCATTTATTTATCGAAAACCTTTTTTTTCAAATGTTTTGTTTTATAAGAAAGAAAAATAATAAATATAAAATATTTTTTTTTGTTAGTGGGGGAGGCAGCCCAGTCGACCAGGCCCAAAGGCCCAGCCAACAGGCCACCTACTACCCCACTAGAACAAACCCTAACCCTAATCCCTCTCCAACCCTAAACCCCACATACTCCTCTCCCAGCCGCCGCCGGCCATACACAAAATTCCCCACCCCACTACCTCACCCAGTCCCAACCACACACACACGCACCCTACCCGGGCAACATCACGCACACCACTCCCTGTCAAACCAGGTCCCACCAGCCCCGCTCCTCCCGCTTCCTGGCCCCAACCGCATGCCCTGCACTCTACCTGTCCACGAGCCCGACCCCTCTCCCGCAACCTCTCCACCGACACCTTTCTCCTCGACCCCGACCCCTCTCCTCTCCCCGCAACACTAGGCACCACCTCGCTCCTTCTGCCTCGCAGCGCTTGCCCGCCGCTGCGGTGCTCGCCTCCCTCGACCCGTCGCACCCTCCGCCTCCGCCCAGAGCCCTGCCGCCCGAAGCGCCGCACCTCAAGCTCGCGTTCGCCAGATCTCGGCCGCATGTGCGGCGCATCCGTCCTCCTCCCTCCCTCGATGCTCCCCGGCCGCGTCACCGGCCGTCTCTCTACCCTGCGACCAACACCACGCCCCGGTCTCCTATGCACCCTGACGGCAGCTCCCCGACCTCCGCCCGCGGTCGCGCGCCCTCGGCCGCTCGGGCCGAGCTCTGCTGTGGATGTCGCCAGGGACCCTGCCGCGGGCCACCTTCCGCGAGCCCCGAGCTCCTCGTCGCCCTGCTGCCTCCCTCTCAGGCTCATGGTCACCGCCATCGAGGACCCCTCTCCGCCGCCTCTCTCGGACCCCTCGCTCGTAGAACCGACCGTCTTCCTCAGGCCGTGCCGGTCCTCCTCTTCCCTCTGCCCGCCTGGCGCCTCGTCCGACGCCGCCCCTGTGCCGACGCCGCGCTCGTCCCCAGCCCGAAGTCGAGGCGTCCTTGGTTCCTGTTTTTCCGACGATGTCCTCTCTGCCTTCTACACGCGCGCGTGACCGCGAGCGTCTCTGTTCCAGCAGTGGATGCATATGATGCTCCTTTCTTTGTGTGTGTGCGCCGTGGCGGTACTAGCGGGCGACATGTTGTTGTTCTCCTAATACACCCCAGGCGCACATCTCAGGTACCCTGCGCGCTTGTTAGACCCCATGCCCGCCTTTGCCAATGTTATCGGCCAAGCCTTGGTCCGAACCTCGTCAAGATCTTCTCGTTGACAAGACCGAACTAGCACGGAATCAAGTTGGCTACCGATCATCATCTTTGACTCACAAGAACTTCGTCACGACACCGATAAGATCTACCACCCGGAGGCGATGACGCCGGTTCGACAAGATCGTCTTCCCGGAGCCAGAAATCCCGAAGACCGATCACGGATCCGCAGACCCGTTCCTGGATCCAATGACCCGAAGACCGAACCCGTCGAACCTTCGGATCCAAGTTCGCCGAACCCCAAAGTGTGACCCTCTTTTCCGTGACCTATATTTTATAAATAATATTACTTGTTGCATATTAAATTGTTCATACTTGCATACATATTGTGGGTTGGGGGCATTATGCCGATTCACCTCATAATTAAATATGGAGACCATATGCGGGCTATTCTAGTCTTAGTTTGTCTCCATTTAAATCTGTGTAGCGAACCGATGCTATGTTTTGCCATGTTAATACCACATTTAAAATGCGGGGTATCTAAACAACTAGAACCATATATTTAATTGTCGGGACCCCCGGTTCCGCTTAATATTGCCTAATTGCATCGCACCTTGCCGTGTCATACATCATACATGCATCATGCCCGCTCTTTTGCCGTAGTATTAAATATTGCATCCGGTGTTTCTTCTAGTGCTTTGCTTCTTCACGGATTAGGCCGATGAGTTGATGTGAGTGTCGACCCGATCTTCGGATGAACCTTCGGCAATGTTTTCAGGCGAGCACCTCCCCCTTTATACCTATCTTACTTTTATAGTATTTATTCCCTCCTGTTGATCTATTGCTATCTGTGTTGCGGTGCTCTATTTTTCGTACCCGTGATATCCCTTGCAGCCTTATACTGCCTTGGACACATCCTACTACCTGTTGATTGGTAGATAGTTGGACTTGCGCGTCGTAGTCGCTTGCTCAAGTGCTGTTGCGTGTCGTCAAGTACCACAGTTGTTGGAGTATTGCCGTATGTTTAAGGTTGGAGATGATCATGGCTTTAATTATCGTTTAATTCAATTATCGTTTAATAACTAAAATTGAAGTAGGTAAATGCAGAGGCACAGGTGGGCAATAGATGTTATTTGCTTGTTAACCGTCCACTTGTGTCCCGTAGGACCCCGAGTTCTTGACACCTGTTCCGAGATCGAGCGCGCTAACCACAGGTGGGGTGTATGGGCACCCCCATCGATTAGTACCTGATTTCAAAGTATTGTACCGGGGGCCACAAGTAGTTTGGGGCTTTATTACTATTCTGTACTTATGCCATGCTTTACTGCTTAATTTAAATTGTGCGAGGTACTGCACTTGTACTGTTTAGGTAAGCGGAGTGTTTTCGCGGTATCGACAAGCCCAGTCACACTTTCGGGTTCCCAGTCGTTTACAGCCATTGACGCAAACCCTGAGTCCGTCTCGGAGACCGTCCGACTTTGTTGCGGGTAGCTTAGTGGGGTGGCCCCCATGTACTTACTTTGGGTCTGGGAAACGTCATAACTTAGGCCCCGCCGACATACCGATGGGTGTATGTTAACTGATCTGGCAAAAAGGGTCGAAGTGCGTGTGGATACTTTGGTGCACCCCTGCAGGGTTAAATCTTTTCGAAAAGCCGTGTCCGCGGTTATGGACGACTTGGAGCACAGTTCTCGATCATAGACAACTATAACTAAAGTTTACTGTTATAATTTGACTTGTATCCGATGTGACTAGTAATCAGCTTCACTACAACAGAATGGCTAAGTAAAAGTACCAACAACTGCTGGGTTTGGGATATCTCATGCTAATTGTATCTGACTAGTAAGTGTTGCAACTACAACGGAATGGTTAACTAAAAGTGCCCACTGCTTATTATATCAGGATGACTACCTATACCTGACTAGTAATTGCTGCAACGATAACTGAATAAATAAAACTGCCAACTGTGTGAGTTCCTCGGTTGACTTCCTCGTTTGGTCTCGAGGGAGGAAATACCAGGATGGGTTTGTTTGGTGTTAGTATCCGGTTGGTTCCGAATAGGTCTTTCTCATCCCTATCTGATAGCCGCCAGTTGTCTCGAGTCTCTATAGGTTGTTTAGTGCATGCTGCGCTGCCGCTTCAGTCCACCATACCTATGTAGGCGAGGACCGCCGAATTCTAGCCTCGCCGTGTACTGGCCTCAGTACTGACCGCTCTCTCTTTTTCCTTTGCCCTTTGTCGGCACCCCTTTGTTTAAGCAGGTTTTGAGATCGACGTCGTTAGCAGGGTTACCCTTCCGGCTTGGCCTGGGCAGGGTTATGGACGCCATTGGTTATTCTTCAGGGCTCTTAGCTCAATTTGCATCTTGTCCGTACTCGGACGCTATATCGTTTTAAAGGTGATTTCGATCTTTGTATTGTATATCTGTATTCTTGACTCTTTGAGTCGCTGTTGTCTATATGTTTTGTGGGTTCCATCGAGGACTATTGTGTAATGATATTACTTCGTTTTCCACCCGCACACAAGTGCCTGGTGGGCACCTTCGAATCGTTTCTATGCTGGTTTGGCGGGTTTCGCTAAAACTTGCATAGGGCCGATTCTGAGGGTGTTACAGAGTGGTATCAGAGCTCAGCAGTTGCGATACCCCACAAGTCCAGCCTGTAGGATAACCTAGCTAACGGCCGAAGTAGAGTGTCAAAACTATTTTTGCAAAATCGGTTGGATAGTTCTGATTAGGTCTGATTTTACTCCTTACCCCTCTGCTGCTCCCCTCTCACCTCTGCGTGTTTTGAATCCGATCTCTTCTCTCTCTTCGAGTCCAAGATTTCTCGTGGTTGGGTTCCATCGTACCTTAAGGGTTTCACTTCCTCCTTTGGTAACGGTGTTGCTACATCTGGTCTTCATGCTATCCGAGGAATCCTTCGTCTGGTGGACTTCTCTTTGTTCCTTCTCGTGCCTTCTGGCGTTTTCCGACGCGACGACATCATCTACGCCAGATCCGATGCAGAGTCTGCATCACTCCTTTGTTCCTGAACCTCGATTGTCGAGATCTTCAGTCTGATTCCGAGAATGGTTGCACGCTTTTCTACTGATTGTGCAGAGTAATAGTTTGGGTGCGTGATGGATTGGCCCCCATGCCGACTACTCACTCTATTCGCTTGTGTACATTGAAGTGGATGAGAATGCATCGGTTCTCTCTTTCTATCGAAGTTAGAGGTGGATTGATTGGTTGATACCTCTACCTTCGTCTTTGTTTCCCGGAGTGTTCTCTCGACGATCACGAACAGCGACCTCTTGTTAGTGGTGTCGCGAGGATCTACACGGTGCGAGAAGATTCAGATCGCCGCCCTTCTTCCCGGTACCATGAGGCGGATCTCGAGGGCGAGATCCATTGTTAGTGGTGTCGAATTGTGGCGCCCCGCAAAAACCACTACTAGAAAATCGCGTTATTTTTGTGCATTGCATCATCATGAAAACATCATGCATTTATTCGTCTAAAGCTATTTCCCAAAAGCCTATTTTGTTTTCCAGATATTCCCTCTTTGTTCAAATCGAAAACCCTAGATTCGTTCGGATCATTTATTTATCGAAAACCTTTTTTTTCAAATGTTTTGTTTTATAAGAAAGAAAAATAATAAATATAAAATATTTTTTTTGTTAGTGGTGGAGGCAGCCCAGTCGGCCAGGCCCAAAGGCCCAGCCAACAGGCCACCTACTACCCCACTAGAACAAACCCTAACCCTAATCCCTCTCCAACCCTAAACCCCACATACTCCTCTCCCAGCCGCCGCCGGCCATACACAAAATTCCCCACCCCACTACCTCACCCAGCCCCAACCACACACACACGCACCCTACCCGGGCAACATCACGCACACCACTCCCTGTCAAACCAGGTCCCACCAGCCCCGCTCCTCCCACTTCCTGGCCCCAACCGCATGCCCTGCACTCTGCCTGTCCACGAGCCCGACCCCTCTCCCGCAACTTCTCCCCTGACACCTTTCTCCTCGACCCCGACCCCGCTCCTCTCCCCGCAACACTAGGCACCGCCTCGCTCCTTCTGCCTCACAGCGCTTGCCCGCCGCTGTGGTGCTTGCCTCCCTCGACCCGTCGCACCCTCCGCCTCCGCCCAGAGCCCTGCCGCCCGAAGCGCCGCACCTCAAGCTCGCGTTCGCCAGATCCCGGCCGCCTGTGCGGCGCATCCGTCCTCCTCCTTCCCTCGATGCTCCCCGGCCGCGTCACCGGCCGTCTCTCTACCCTGCGACCAACACCACGCCCCGGTCTCCTATGCACCCTGACGGCAGCTCCCCGACCTCCGCCCGCGGTCGCGCGCCCTCGGCCGCTCGGGCCGAGCTCTGCTGTGGATGTCGCCAGGGACCCCATCGCGGGCCACCTTCCGCGAGCCCCGAGCTCCTCGTCGCCCTGCTGCCTCCCTCTCAGGCTCATGGTCACCGCCATCGAGGACCCCTCTCCGCCGCCTCTCTCGGACCCCTCGCTCGCAGAACCGACCGTCTTCCTCAGGTCGTGCCGGTCCTCCTCTTCCCTCTGCCCGCCTGGCGCCTCGTCCGACGCCGCCCCTGCGCCGACGCCGCGCTCGTCCCCAGCCCGAAGTCGAGGCGTCCTCGGTTCCTGTTTTTTCGACGATGTCCTCTCTGCCTTCTACACGCGCACGTGACCGCGAGCGTCTCTGTTCCAGCAGTGGATGCAAATGATGCTCCTTTCTTTGTGTGTGTGCGCCGTGGCGGTACTAGCGGGCGACATGTTGTTGTTCTCCTAGTACACCCCAGGCGCACATCTCAGGTACCCTGCGCGCTTGTTAGACCCCATGCCCGCCTTTTCCAATGTTATCGGCCAAGCCTTGGTCCGAACCTCGTCAAGATCTTCTCGTTGACAAGACCGAACTAGCACGGAATCAAGTTGGCTACCGATCATCATCTTTGACTCACAAGAACTTCGTCACGACACCGATAAGATCTACCACCCGGAGGCGATGACGCCGGTTCGACAAGATCGTCTTCCCGGAGCCAGAAATCCCGAAGACCGATCACGGATCCGCAGACCCGTTCCTGGATCCAATGACCCAAAGACCGAACCCGTCGAACCTTCGGATCCAAGTTCGCCGAACCCCAAAGTGTGACCCTCTTTTCCGTGACCTATATTTTATAAATAATATTACTTGTTGCATATTAAATTGTTCATACTTGCATACATATTGTGGGTTGGGGGCATTATGCCGATTCACCTCATAATTAAATATGGAGACCATATGCGGGCTATTCTAGTCTTAGTTTGTCTCCATTTAAATCTGTGTAGCGAACCGATGCTATGTTTTGCCATGTTAATACCACATTTAAAATGCGGGGTATCTAAACAACTAGAACCATATATTTAATTGTCGGGACCCCCGGTTCCGCTTAATATTGCCTAATTGCATCGCACCTTGCCGTGTCATACATCATACATGCATCATGCCCACTCTTTTGCCGTAGTATTAAATATTGCATCCGGTGTTTCTTCTAGTGCTTTGCTTCTTCACGGATTAGGCCGATGAGTTGATGCGAGTGTCGACCCGATCTTCGGATGAACCTTCGGCAATGTTTTCAGGCGAGCACCTCCCCCTTTCTACCTATCTTACTTTTATAGTATTTATTCCCTCCTGTTGATCTATTGCTATCTGTGTTGCGGTGCTCTATTTTTCGTACCCGTGATATCCCTTGCAGCCTTATACTGCCTTGGACACATCCTACTACCTGTTGATTGGTAGATAGTTGGACTTGCGCGTCGTAGTCGCTTGCTCAAGTGTTGTTGCGTGTCGTCAAGTACCACAGTTGTTGGAGTATTGCCGTATGTTTAAGGTTGGAGATGATCATGGCTTTAATTATCGTTTAATAACTAAAATTGAAGTAGGTAAATGCAGAGGCACAGGTGGGAAATAGATGTTATTTGGTTGTTAACCGTGCACTTGTGTCCCGTAGGACCCCGAGTTCTTGACACCTGTTCCGAGATCGAGCACGCTAACCACAGGTGGGGTGTATGGGCACCCCCATCGATTAGTACCTGATTTCAAAGTATTGTACCGGGGGCCACAAGTAGTTTGGGGGTTTATTACTATTCTGTACTTATGCCATGCTTTACTGCTTAATTTAAATTGTGCGAGGTACTGCACTTGTACTGTTTAGGTAAGCGGAGTGTTTTCGCGGTATCGACAAGCCCAGTCACACTTTCGGGTTCCCAGTCGTTTACAGCCATTGACGCAAACCCTGAGTCCGTCTCGGAGACCGGCCGACTTCGTTGCGGGTAGCTTAGTGGGGTGGCCCCCATGTACTTACTTTGGGTCTGGGAAACGTCATGACTTAGGCCCCGCCGACATACCGATGGGTGTATGTTAACTGATCTGGTCGAAGTGCGTGTGGATACTTTGGTGCACCCCTACAGGGTTAAATCTTTTCGAAAAGCCGTGTCCGTGGTTATGGACGACTTGGAGCACAGTTCTCGATCATAGACAACTATAACTAAAGTTTACTGTTATAATTTGACTTGTATCCGATGTGACTAGTAATCAGCTTCACTACAACGGAATGGCTAAGTAAAAGTACCAACAACTGCTGGGTTTGGGATATCTCATGCTAATTGTATCTGACTAGTAAGTGTTGCAACTACAACGGAATGGTTAACTAAAAGTGCCCACTGCTTATTATATCAGGATGACTACCTATACCTGACTAGTAATTGCTGCAACGATAACTGAATAAATAAAACTGCCAACTGTGTGAGTTCCTCGGTTGACTTCCTCGTTTGGTCTCGAGGGGGGAAATACCAGGATGGGTTTGTTTGGTGTTAGTATCCGGTTGGTTCCTAATAGGTCTTTATCATCCCTATCTGATAGCCGCCAGTTGTCTCGAGTCTCTATAGGTTGTTTAGTGCATGTTGCGCTTCCGCTTCAGTCCACCATACCTATGTAGGCGAGGACCGCCGAATTCTAGCCTCGCCGTGTACTGGCCTCAGTACTGACCGCTCTCTCTTTTTCCTTTGCCCTTTGTCGGCACCCCTTTGTTTAAGCAGGTTTTGAGATCGACGTCGTTAGCACGGTTACCCTTCCGGCTTGGCCTGGGCAGGGTTATGGACGCCATTGGTTATTCTTCAGGGCTCTTAGCTCAATTTGCATCTTGTCCGTACTCGGACGCTATATCATTTTAAAGGTGATTTGGATCTTTGTATTGTATATCTGTATTCTTGACTCTTTGAGTCGCTGTTGTATATATGTTTTGTGGGTTCCATCGAGGACTATTGTGTAATGATATTACTTCGTTTTCCACCCGCACGCAAGTGCCTGGTGGGCACCTTCGAATCGTTTCTATGCGGGTTTAGCGGGTTTCGCTAAAACTTGCATAGGGCCGATTCTGAGGGTGTTACAAAGTGGTATCAGAGCTCAGCAGTTGCGATACCCCACAAGTCCAGCCTGTAGGATAACCTAGCTAACGGCCGAAGTAGAGTGTCAAAACTATTTTTGCAGAATCAGTTTCCGAAGCTCTAGATTTTGTGGAACACAGATACGTTTTCCATGCCATAAAGTACCATGTTCGTCTTCATGGAATCCTTTGGCTTTTCCCTTACCAATATTTTCCTTAATCTCTTCAATTTCCTTATCAGTCTTCTGGGCTTCTTTGATCTTGTCCAACAAAGTGGGTTGAACATCCAAAGACATGAGATGTCCTTCAGGCACAATCTCCAATCTGAGGTCTCTAAATTGGGCACACAGATCATCTGGCAGTTCTCCCTTAGTGAGGCCATTCACAAAAACCTTACGGCTTAGAGCATCCGCTACAACATTTGCTTTACCGGGGTGGTATTGCAAACTCAAGTCATAGTCCTTGATGAGTTCTAGCCATCTTCTTTGTCTCATGTTAATTTCCTTCTAGGTGAAGATATACTTCAAACTCTTGTGGTCAGTGAACACTTCACATCGCTTTCCCAAAAGATAGTGTCTCCATGTTTTGAGTGCATGGACAACAGAGGCTAACTCTAAATCATGAGTAGGGTAGTTTACTTCATGAGTTTTGAGTTGTCTCGAGGCATAAGCCACAACTTTTCCTTCTTGCATAAGTACTGCACCCAAACCATGATGAGATGCATCACAATATACTTGGAAATCCTTCTCCAAGTCTGGCAAACACAAGACTAGTGCTGTCACAAGTCTCTTCTTCAATTCTTGAAAGCTGAGTTCACATCCTTCAGACCAAGCAAATTTCTTGTCTTTCTTTAGCAATTCTGTCATAGGTTTTGCTACCTTGGAGAAATTTTCAATGAACCTTCTGTAGTAACCTGCTAAGCCAAGGAAACTACGAACTTCTTTCACTGACTTGGGAGATTCCCATTCAGTTACAGCCGAAACCTTAGCAGGATCAACTGCAACACCATATCCTGACACAACGTGTCCAAGAAATTCAACTTCATTCAACCAGAATTCACACTTGCTGAATTTGGCATAAAGTTTATGCTCTCTAAGCTTCTCAAGTATCAAGCACAAATTTCCTTCATGTTCTTCTTTGCTCTTGGAGTAGACCAAAATGTCATCGATGAAAACGACAACAAACTTATCAAGAAATTCCATGAACACCTTGTTCATCATATTCATGAAGTATGCTGGTGCATTGGTCAAACCAACTGGCATCACGGTATACTCATACAATCCATACCATGTGGTGAAAGTTGTTTTAGGTATGTCTTGTTCTCTTATCTTGAGTTGGAAATAACCTGACCGAAGGTCAATCTTTGAGAACACACAAGCTCCTTCTAACTGATCAAACAAGTCATTGATTCTAGGCAAAGGGTATTTGTTCTTGATAGTCACCTCATTGAGTGAACGATAATCTATGCATAACCTTTGACTTCTATCTTTCTTTTCCACAAATAAAACTGGTGCTCCCCAAGATGAAGAACTTGATTGAATAAATCCTTTCTGCAACTACTCTCCAAGTTGTTTCTTGCGTTCTTTCAGTTCATCAACTGACATTTTGTACGGTCTTTTTGCTATTGGTCCAGATCCTGGTAGCAAATCAATAAGGAACTCCACATCTCTATCTGGTGGCATTCCCGGAAATTCTTCCGGAAACACATCCGGATATTCACTCACAATTGGCACACTGTCTATGCTAACCCCCTTAAGAGAATTTAGCTTACTCCCTTTTGCTTCAAAATTGGTCTTGAATCTGATCCTTTTATTTTCTGGAGTTGTGAGTGAGACAGTATGGTTGGCACAATCTATCACTCCTTTGTGTTTAGTCATCTAGTCCATTCCCAAATTGACATCCAATCCTTGGGAGTTTAGGATTATCAAGTTAGCGGGAAACTTATACTTCCCAAACTCTATGACTAGATCATGACACCCTGAATTCACTATCATTTCTCCGCCAGGAGAACTTACTTTTATAGGACACCCAATAGTTTATACCGGTAGTTCATTTCTTTCAACAAATGCTCTTGATATGAATGAATGAGATGCACCAGTATCAAAGAGAACAAATGCTGGAACAGACTTGAGTTTGAACTTACCAGCAATAGCATCAGGCTCCTCATAAATTTCCTCCACATTGATGTGGTTCACTTGTCCCTTTTGAAAAGGGTTGGGCTTGTTGGGTCCTTCAACTTTCTTTTCCGGGCATTCATTTGCATAATGCCCCATCTTCTTGAACTTGAAACACTCAACCTGACTAATATCCTTCTTGACAGGCTGGCTTCCACTGCCACTTCCACTGTGGTGGCTCTTATATCCACCCTTGTGGTTCTTGTACTTGTCATTGTCATGACTACGGTGATGCTTGTTGTCATGATGACAGTTGTGGTTGTGGTGCTTGTTGAATTTCCCATGCTTGTGCGATCCTGAGCTTCCACTATCATCATAATGGGAACATTTGTGAGACGATCCCGAGTTGTGCTTGTCCGAGTGCTTTCTCTTTCTACTCTCAACTTGCTTCATTTTGTTCTCCAAAATAGCAGCCTTATCACAAAGAGACTGGTATGTGGGAACATAGGCCACTGATAGCTGCAGGTTTAGTTCATCATTCAACCCTTTAAGGAACTTTTCCTTCCTCTTAGCATCAGTGTCAACTTCATCCGGTGCATAACGCGCCAGATTGTTGAACTCCTCAATATATTCAGCCACGCTGCGGTGGCGCTGCTTCAGATTATGGAACTCTTTCTTCTTAAAACTCATCACTCCGGATGAGATGTGAGCAGTACGAAAACCATCTTCAAAGATAGCCCATGTCACATCCTCAATGGGAGTGGTGATTTGGAAGTTATCCCACCAAGTGGCTGCTGGTCCTTCCAATAAGTGAGCTGCAAATCTGACTTTCTCTTCATCAGTACAGCCAACTGTTACCAAGTCCTTGTTCACGGAGCGTAGCCAATCATTGGCTACGATGGGATCAGTTGTTCGTGAGAACTTTGCTGGCCTCAATCTCAAGAACCTGGTAAGCATGTCAAAACCCGGTGGGTTGTTGTTGTTGTTGTTATTGTTGTTATTGTTGTTTTTGTTGTTCTAGTTCTGGATGAACGTAGTCATCATTTGCATCAGCTGAGTCTGAGCTGTCATCATTTGCTGCATCTCAGGGGTGATGTTGTTGTTGTTGGGGTTGGGATTGGCACGACGGGGAGGCATCTGTGGTTTGTTCAATAGATATGAGAATGAGATACCCATAGATGCTATCATGCACAATACATCACATAAACAATCATCAAGCATGCATCATAATAATAATAGTTCAACAACAAAAACGACAAGTTTGCAAAGTAAACACACCAATAACAAGCCATCCACATGTTGGATGGTCATTGTGACTCAAATAAAGTATGATAAATAAATGATAAATGAGTAGTCGTCACTACTCCTCGGCATCAACCTCCTCCTCAACAAAGGTAAGACCTGCATTCTCCATAGCGGTCTTGTATTCCTCGACATTGGTGGTCAAGGTCTCTACTTTGGCTTTGAGAGCCCTCTTCTGAGAACGAAGCCTCTCAATCACAGTCTGTTGATGCTCGAGCTCGAAGTCCTTGGCCTGCAGTTCTTCAGTCATGTCGCGAATCCTCTTGTTCCTATCTTGGACTCGCTTCTCTTGACTCTTGAACTTTCTGTCCTGGCTCTCGAACTTTGCCTCCATCTCCTGGACTATCTCATCTTGCTCCGCGAAGAGCTTGTCCTTCTCACGAAGCTGCACCTGGAGTTCGTCATTGCTAAGCATGACGTTGGTCCTATCAGTGTCCACATGCCTAAGAAGAACCTCTAAGTCCTGGAGGTATAGACGAATCGGCTTTGATGTCTCCCTCGAAGTGTCCTCGAAGTCGATGGCCTCTCCATCCTCATCACGTCTATCGAAGACGTGGAAGTGAGTACCTCTAACCTGTCGAGAGTGTCTCCCTAACAGACGTCCAATCAAGTCTTGCATGACTACCTCTAGGCCTCTCTCCTTGTCATCGTGCATGAGCTTGAAGATGATAGCCTCCGTGGTAGGCTCAGTCTGGCGTCCGGGCTGATTGACCTTGAAACCCCAAAGGTCTTTCCTCTCAAACTTGGTGAGGGGAAGCACCATGATGGTAGGAAGAGGGAGATTGAGCAAAGTAGTGAGCTCAATAATACAAGGGCCAAAGCGAGTTCCCTGGAACTCCTCAACAGTGTTGATGGAAACATTAGGCATCTATTTATAAGATAGAAAAAGTTAGAAACAACACAATTTAAGATAAAACACAAGGCAAAGCATCACATGCATATCTTTGGAAATCAAAACACACAAGTCATGGCATACATGGATCCATTACAACAACCAAGGTTCAACTTATTTTAAGCAACATTTGGAAAATAAGGTGATAAGTGGTGGTCCAACTAACGAAGTACGCTTACAATCCTATCTCACTAGATATGTTGGCTAACACAATATTTCTAGAAGCAATCACTCTATCTTGAGCACATGACTCCATTACTAAGTCTATAATGTATCCTCTTAAGGTTTGGTTGGTAGCCTCCAACTCTTGGGTATGTTTCTTCTCTTCCTTTAGTTCATTTTGGATGTTGAGCATTCTGCACTTGACTCTATCACCAAGTTCTTTGTTGGTCTTCCAAGCTGCATCCCTTGCTGAATCAAAGAATGTAGTGTGCATCACTGAATTGGTGAACATGCAGAATCATGATTCCTTGTGGTTGTCTTCCTTGTTTTTATACAAGTGAAGTTGCACCCACCAGTACTCAACTCCTTCATCCATCACAGGAAAACCTTTGTACACAGCTGAACCATGTATATCCATTGCAACCATGAGGTCCTTGAGAGCCTTGGGGAATTCTGTCTCACACTCCAAAGTCATTTTCATGAGTGGTCCTTTCCTTACGGCTTCGTTGATGGAGTTCATCTACAAATAGAGATGAGAAAGAAGATTAGAAAAGTTTACGAGAAGAATAGACAAGTGTAGAAGTTGTTGAAAATTTTTCCTTAGTGTTTTCCAATCCTAGGGTCACAATCCTACAGGCAACACAGTGCTCTGATACCATCTGTAAGATCCCTCCTTTATAAAGGAAAAGGATCCATGTGATTGAAATGCTAGTCCCTGGATCAATGCTAGCATCCACAGTTTAAGATGAAGTACACAGAAACAAAGGTCATTATTACAGTCATTCCAGAGACAACATAGTCTTTACAACTCCAAGGCCATAGGCCTAGTACAAGAGTTTAAATAAGTCAATAGATAAAATTCTTCATCTTCATGTGCCACAGGCAAACATGTTGAGTGTAGACTCATGACTCCTAATCCTCATCAGAGTAACCTGCAACGTCACAAGTTACAGCCATAGTGGGTCAATACATTGTAATAGTATTGGCAAGTGATACCTTAGTATAATTTTTGGTGGACTAGATACTATATGCAAATTTGGCTAAGTGTAGCTTAGGCTTGCTTTGCTCAAAATAGGTTTTTCCTATTAGTTGAAAACACTAAGTTTTTCTTTGTCAAAAACTTTTCCCAAGGAACCACCAATAGACATTGATGTCCTTCACCCTTGTTCACCCGAAAGTTTTACTTAGAAATTGGGATGAGGAGATTCTTCATAGCTTCCATGTCTTGATGCTCAAGTTGTCCTTTTCCAGGGACATGGCTAAGTACTTAGATTCTTCCATCTGCAGAGGTTGTGCACTTTCCCCACCAGAATTGATTTTCACCAAGACAGGACCTTTCAGAAGCCTTCCCTTAGACCAAATGGACGCGTTCCAACCTATCATCCCACTACCACCAACTGTCCAAATGGCTAAGTTCTAGCAACCTATGTGATCCAGGCAGAGCCCATATTTCCATGTGGCTGCACTAGAAGCTTCTTAACATTTGGCCTCTCAAATCCCTTTGTTCCTGGGTGGCTTTCCACAAGTGAGATACACAAGGTAAAACATAGAAATGGGACTTGTGTAACCACTCAACATAAACCATTCCTTCCATTCCACCTAGGTGTTTCATTTACTTAGTTGTTTTATTAAGCAAAACACAAGTCCAATGACTTAGAATATTTTTATCATACCATGTATATTTCACCACCCTTGGTTGCTACTAGCTAGGCTAAGCATGGCATAGATAAGCATCTTAACTTAGAAATTTCCTAGCAATTCTACAACTACTAGGATTCCCATCATGGCATATAAGCAAAATATAACATGCAAGACTAGCAAAAATATTTCTAATGCTTAGTAGAAAACATAGGGATAAAATATCATGAAGCACCACTTGCCTTGGTAGTTTGGAGAGTAGCTACACTCCTCACAATAAAATCACTATTGGCACCAAAATCTACACATAGAATCATAGCAACAAATCACATACAAATAAATACAAAAAAAATATAAGGATGCATGCAATATGATATGTGATGATTTTATAAACTCAACAAGACAAGTGCACAATACTGGTTCATAAACAAGTTTAAAACTTGCCAAACAACATTTTATTTAAACACTAAAACATTTCTCAAATAATTAATATACACAACATAGGCCTACACATGTTTCTGTAAATAAAACCATTTTAACAGAAACAAAACATTAAACACATTACATATTTGGAAAGGGCTTGCTCTCCTGATTCCATTGATATAAAATTTGTCAAATTTGAACGTGGGAATCAAAAGTTATGGCTAAAACAAAATCAAACAACTAATAGATCTAATTCAAATTTTTAAAGCGAACTCTGTGCCACGCGTCATGTTCTGATTGGCGCGTACCGGTTCGCACAGGATCACGCGCACAGGCCGTTAGATCTACTTAATCTGCACGGTCCATATCTATTCATACAGTTTCGATAAGTGATCTGTTTATACGCGCTGGATCTAGATCCTACGGTCCTCGATCAAGCGACCACAGATGGGCGGTGCTGGCGGTGGCAACTGGCAGCGGCGGCTCTGTCTACGGCGCCGCGGCGGCTACAGGGGGTTCTAGGGTCGTCGGAGGTGCTTAAAGGGCTCGTAGCGATGCACTGATGCTCAACCTGGCGACGGCTTGGCAAGGGGCGCACGGACACGGCTGCACGGGCTCGTCGGAGTTGCTGACAGCGTCGGGCTCGGGCGGACGGCGATGTTGGCGACGCTCCTGGTCACCCTAGCACAAATCAAAGGCATCGGGGGGTGCACAAGACTACGATGAACACGCTCGTGTGAATCAGAGGCGAAGGGGAACACGATGCTCACCAAATTTAATCGCCGGAGTTGAGGACGTCGTCGGGACCTTGCTGTGCTTGACGAAGACGACGACCTGGGGCAGTATAGGATGAACCAATGGTGTCAGAAGGTGCGCAAGGAATTTGCGAAGCTGTCTGCAAGAACTAGAGAAGAAGGGGCGCACGGGGCTCACCGGGATTGGTCGCCGGAGTGAGCTCTGTCTGCGGCGACGCAAGGGTGTTCACGGGCAGCCTGGGGGCGCTCTGTGCTCGAAGTCTGGGGGAAAATGGAGAGGGGGCCGAGGGGGTTTAAATAGGCGAGACGGGGGCTTGATTTACTCCTGCAATCAATGTGAATTGATGACGTGAATCAAAACAGGAAACGCACGGCGTGAAATGGGGAAGAACATGTCGTCGGGGTGGATACGATGATGCCGTGTGGGCCGCCGCTGTCAGCGAGAGAAACAGAGAGGGAGTGGGTCCAGTCTGTCAACGACCTATCGGGTGCGGGTGTGAGTGAAGAAAACGTTTCGCGCGGGGGGGGGGGGGTTGCTGGGCTAGTTGGAATAGTTGTGTAAGATCCCACCTTTATAAAGGAAAAGGATCCCTGTGATTGCAATGCTAGTCCCTGGATCAATGCTAGCATCCACATTTTAAGATGAAGTACACAAAAAAGAAGGTCATTATTACAGTCATTCCAGAGACAACATAGTCTTTACAACTCCATGGCCACAGGCCTATTACAAGAGTTTGAATAAGTAAATAAATAAAAGTCTTCATCTTCATGTGCCACAGGCAAACATGTTGAGTGTAGACTCATGACTCCTAATCCTCATCAGAGTAACCTGCAACATCACAAGTTACAGCCACAGTGGGTCAATACATTGGAATAGTATTGGCAAGTGATACCTTAGTATAATTTTCAATGGACTAGTTACTATATGCAATTTGGCTAAGTGTAGCTTGGCTTGCTTTGCTCAAAATAGGTTTTGCCTATTAGTTGAAATCACTAAGTTTTTCTTTGTCAAAACTTTTCCCAAGGAACCACCAATAGACATTGAGGTCCTTCACCCTTGTTCACCCACAAGTTTTTTTACTTAGAAATTGGGATGAGGAGATTCTTGATAGCTTCCATGTCTTGATGCTCAAGTTGTCCTTTTCCAGGGACATGGCTAAGTACTTAGATTCTTCCATCTGCAGAGTTTGTGCACTTTCCCCACTAGACTTGATTTTCACCAAGACAGGACCTTTCAGAAGCCTTCCCTTAGACCAAATGGACGCGTTCCAACCTATCATCCCACTACCACCAACTGTCCAAATGGCTAAGTTCTAGCAACCTATGTGATCCTGGCAGAGCCCATATTGCCAAGTGGCTACACTAGAAGCTTCTTAACATTTGGCCTCTAAAATCTCTTTGTTCCTGGGTGGCTTTCCACAAGTGAGATACACAAGGTAAACCATAGAAATGGGCCTTGTGTAACCACTCAACATAAACCATTCCTTCCATTCCACCTAGGTGATTCATTTACTTAGTTGTTTTCTTAGGCAAAACACAAGTCCAAAGACATAGAAATATTTTCATCATATCATGTATATTTCACCACCCTTGGTTGCTACTAGCTAGGCTAAGCATGGCATAGATAAGCATCTTAACTTAGAAATTTCCTAGTAATTCTACAACTACTAGGATTTCCCAACATGGCATATAAGCAAAATATAACATGGAAGTCTAACAAAATATTTCTAATGCTTAGTAGAAAACATAGGGATAAAAATATCATGAAGCACCACTTGCCTTGGTAGTTTGGAGAGTAGCTACACTCCTCACAATCACAATCACTATTGGCACCAAAATCTACACAAAGAATCATAGCCAGAAATCACATACAAAACATATACAAACAAAAATATATGAATGCATGCAACATGATATGTGATGATTTTTAAAACTCAACAAAGCAAGTGCATAGTACTGGTTCATAAACAAGTTAAAACTTGCCAAACAACATTTATTTAAACCTTAAAACATTTTTCAAACAATTCATATACTCAAATTGGCCCTACACATGTTTCTGTAAATAAAACCATTTTAACAGAAGCAAAACATTAAACACATTGCATATTTAGAAAGGGCTTGTTCTCCTGATTCCATTGATATAAAATTTGTCAAATTCTAACGTGGGGATCAAAAGTTATAGCCAAAACAAAATTCAAACATATAATAGATTTAAATCCTGATTTTAAATCTAAACTGCTGCCACGCGTCTTAATCTGATTGGCCGGTACCGTTTCGTGTTGGATCACGCTTCTGAGCCGCTGGATCTAACTTAATCGTGCGGCTCAGATCCAATCTTACTGCTTCGCCCACGTTCTATCGTATCCGCAGGATCTAGATCTAACGGCGCTCAGCACTTTGACCATCCAGTGGCGACGCTGGCGGCGGCGACAGGCGGCGGCGCCTCTGTCAGAGTTGCTACCTGCGTTCTAGGTCATGCGGGAGAGGGGGAAGGGGCTTACCAGACTCGCCGTGTGCTGCTGATGCTCAAGGTGGCGGTGGTTTGGCAAGGGGCGCACGGAGATGGTCGCTGGAGCTCGTCGAAGTTACGGGCGGCGTCAGTTGCTTGATGTCGAAGACGTTGCCGAGGTTCTGCGTCGACCTAGCAAGAGCCAGATGGTTTAGGAGATGCGCAAGGGTCTGGCGATCAAGTCTGTATCAAAGAGGAGGCAAGGGGCGGTCTCATTTTACCTGAATCGCACGTCGGAGTCGAGCGGCGGCTCAGGTGCTCGCGGGTGAGAACGAAGACGTCGCTCTGGGTCATGAGAAAGCAAACGGAGGGCATTAGCGAATGCGCAAGGTCATGATGGTCACGGTGGTTTGAACTAGAGGCAGAGGGGCAGTCTGTACTCACCGAGATTCGTCGCCGGAGTTGCTCTGTCTGCGGCGGCGCAAGGGCGATTGCGGGCAGCCTGGTGGCGGAGAGGTGGCGCTAGGTGAGGGGAAATGGCCGCGGTGCAGAGGGGTTTATGTAGGCAGAAGGAGGGCGGCGATTAAGCGCGGAATCAAGGGCAATTAAGCCCGCAGTGACTGCGGCGAGTAACGGCGGAGCGAGCGTCGCGGCCGCGCATGATTGACGACGACGACGTGGTCGCAGGGTCCACTTGTCAGCGAATAAAACAGAGAGGGGGTGGGGTCCTGGCGTTAGTCACTCAGTGGGTTTGTCTGCGAGTGAGAAAGAGAGAGGGGGCACCCGGGTGGGCTTAATGGGCTGGATTCGTAGTTGGGCCAGATAGGTGGCGCTGGCCTTTTTCCATTTCTTTTCTCCTTCTCTTTTTCTGTTTTGATTTTCTGAAATGATTTTCAAATCCAAATCAAATGAGTTTGAATTCAAATCTTCTCTAGGTTTTTATTCAGCAAACCTTGCACTCAAATGTGTGTCAAACACTACTGTTTATTCAAAACACTTTGATCAAATGAAAATAAAAATAAAACCAAGCCTTTATGATATATATACAATAGGCATAATATTGGTTTTATTTACTCCTTTTGTTTTGAAACTTTGTTCAAACTTTTGATGGTGCCTAAGTTTGAATTTCAAACCTTACTGAACCAAAACAAGTACTCTTCTCATTGGAAGATAGCACTAAGGCTAGAGCAAACTTACATGAAATAATAAGCATATATGCTTCTGTTTTGAAATGATTTGTTTGAAATGAAACTCATATGATCATGGATGCATGGATGATATGCATGAGCTTAAAACATGATTTTAGGGATGTTACAAGTTGGGCCAGATAGGTTGTTTGGCTTATTTTTTCTCTTTTAACCTTTTTCTTTTTCTGATTGATTTTTCTGAAATGATTTTCAACTCCAAATCAAATGAGTTTAAATTCAAATCTTCTCTAGGTTTTTATACTGCACACCTTGCACTCAAATGTGTGTCAAACACTACTGTTTACTCAAAACACTTTGATCAATTTGAAATAAAAATAAAACCAAGCCTTTATGTGATATATTCTATAGGCATAATATTGGTTTTATTTACTCATTTTGTTTTGAAAACTTTGCTCAAGCTTTGGAAAGTGCCTAAGTTTGAATTCAAACCTTACTGAACAAAACAAGTACTCCTCTCATTGGAAAAAAAATAGCACTAAGGCTAGAGCAAACTTACATGAAATAATAAGCATATATGCTTCTGTTTTGAAATGATTTGTTTGAAATGAAATTTATATGATCATGGATGCATGGATGATATGCATGAGTTTGAAACATGATTTTTGGGATGTTACAATAGTTTACACTTAGCAACAATTCCATGCAAGTCTTACTTAGAAATATCACTAATGCTTAGTGAAAATAATGGGAGAAAAGTATGTAGCATCACTTGCCTTTTTGGTAGAGAGTATAAGTTCACTCCTTGATCTTGCAACAATCACACTCTTCAAGTTCCACTACAATTCAATCAAGAAAGCAATATTTCAATCTACCATTCAAGCAAAACATCACATAAAATGATAGAAACAAAACAATGCATGCAAGCATGCTAAAGATTGTTTTATTTGGAAAATTGGTTTCTAATAGGTTATAAACATTTGAAAACATATATTGGTCATTTTATAAAGTGGCAAAATTATTTGCAAAAGATTTTACTTCATAAACCATTTTTAAACCAAGTCAATATTTTATGTGGTTGAAAATGTCTTTAGCAAAGAAATAATTTTTATAGGGTTCACCAAATACATTTTCAAATCATAAATTGGTGTTTGGGGTCAGAGAGTTTAAATCAAAACATTTCTCAAAGGTTTTCCTTCAAAAGCATTTTTTTGTAAATAAACATTATTTTTATTTGACTAGAAATGCTTTAAATCAAAGATTTGCTCTTTAGCTTTACCAAATACATTTTCAAATCCATGAGTTGGTTTCTAAGGTTAGTAGATTCAAAATAATCCATTTGCCAAAGGTTTTATCTCAAAAATCATTTTAGAACATTTTTTATATTCTAAACATGCATACACAAGTTTCTACAAAAACTATCAATTCAACAGGAGCATTTTACTAAACAAAGTGCATGGTCAGAAAGTATTTGTCTTGCTGATTCCATGATATAAAATTTGCACAATTTGGACGTGTGGTTTGAAAGTTATGAATTTTTCAAATTGGAACATCTAATAGACAAGTTTCTGGTTTTTAAAACAATCACAGGCCACGCGTCGTGTTGCTATTGGTCGGTACCGCTTCGTGCGGATCGACAGATGCGGGCCGTTGTATCTAAGTGTAATCGTGCGGCTCAGGGCACTACTTACCCCTTCGGGTTAGTTCTAATCTTAATCGTCAGATCAAGATCCTACGGATCTCACTACTTTGACCATGAAGAAGCGGCGCTGGCGGTGGCGTGTGGCGGCGCGCGGTCAGACGGTGGCGGTGTCGACGTTACAGGAAGCGAGAGAGCGAAGGGAGATGCTCACCGGGTCCGCGGGGCCGTGGAGATGCTCACCGGGTTCGCGGGGCCTGCTGTTTGTCGAGGGGCGCGTTGGAGTTTCTTGGATTGCTCGCCGGAGTTGTCCACTAGCTCGGGCTCGCACGGTCGTCGACGGGGCGAGGCTACAAGGCACGGAAGAGCAAAGCAGTGGGTCTGTTAGACGCGCGAGAGAGAGGAGAGCGTAGGAGTATCATCGCGAGAGGAAGGGAAGGTCGGTGTTACCGGGGAGACGTCGACGGAGTTGGAGACAGACGGCGGCGCTACCAGTTGTCGTCGTTGCCGATGCTGGGGGTCAATCGCGGGCAAGTCGAGGGTGCAGAGAGATGCGCCAGGGACTGGGGGTCACGCTCGTGTGCTCGAGGAGGCGAGGGGCGGCAGGGTTTGGCCAGAATCGACGTCGGAGACTGTCGGAGACCGCGGCGAGGCAAAGCAAAATTGACGCAGCCTGGTGGCTCTCTGGCAGCGAGGTTTGAGGGAAAAGAAAGAGGGGACGCATGCGATTAAGAAGGCGTGGTCGCAGGGCTGTTTCTTGGCGTAGTTAACGCGAATTCATGTCGGCTTTCAATCGGCAGTAATGGCCAGAGAGGGGGCGCGGTCAGCGGTGTGTGAGGACGAAGCTGACGGGGCAGTGGGGTCGCTTGGCAGCGAGAGAGAGGAGGAGGAGGTGGGGTTCAACCATCAGCGGCTTTGCGGGTGAGAGCAGTGGTGAGAAAACGTTTCGCTCGGGTGGGGTGGGAAGATGGGCTGCTGGGCCTTAGTGGGCTGCCAGATGGGTTGGGTTTGTTTCCATTTTTTTATACTAAACCTTTTTTTCTATTTTTGAAAATTCTGATTTGATTTTCATTCAAACAATTCAAGCAACAAGTCAATTCAAACCTCAACCAAAATTTGTGTAGATTCATATACTGATTAATAACACATTCCAAAGTTAATTTTAGAATAATTTATTTATCCTTTTTAGTGTCTTTCAATTATTTAAAATAGGCTCTAGTATTAATTAAATAAGATTTAATAATATTTTTCAATATCCATTTGAATTCAAATCACCACCAAACTTTGGGTAAAATTTATTAATGTTTATCAACATATTTCAAAGTTCAAAATAGAATAATGCTTTTATTCTTTTAGGATCTATTAATAATTAAATAAATAAACCATAGTCTTTAATTCAAATAGGTTTTAATTTATTTGAAAACTCTTTTTGAAATCGAAATAATATCAAAATCTTTTTAGTAGGTTTCATTTGAAAAACAAAAACACTTGGAAATCTTCTTTAAAAAAATAAATTAACAAGCTTTAGTGTTTATTTAAAATGGAAAAGCCTGTACTTTATTAAAATTGGATATTAATAAATCCTCATTATTTTATTTAAATAAACCTTTACTCTTTCTATCAAATAGAAATATTTTATTTCAAAAGCTTGGCCAAGATCTAATTTGGCTCTATAAAATAATCCTTATTTATTAATTCTACTTTGCTTTTGAAAACCAAATCTTTTTATTAAAAGATCCAAAAATAGTGATTCCAACTATTATAACTTTATTTATTATTTGTTTATCTTTTTAAATCTCTTTAGGATTTTATTTGATCAAAATAGGTTTTGATGTTTCCAATTGGAATCAAAAAGTTTTCTTCTCACCCTAAATTTCAACAATTATTTATTTTGTTTATTTATTTTTCACATTACAAGATTTGGAAAATCTTGGGATGTGACAGGATACCACCCTTAAAATAAATCTCGTCCCGAGATTTGGGAAGGATAGGGGTTACAAGTTGGCTCAAAGCAACTAGGGTACTACCACCCTTAAAAATTTTCCAACTAGATTACTTCTTGGCTTGCTTGGGATCTTGTTGAAATCTTTCTGGGCAAACATCTGCATAGTGTCCTTTATTTCCACACTTGAAACATGTGACAAGGCTGAGTTCCTTCATAGGCTTTATCTTATGCTTCATCTTTTCTGGACAATTTCTTGCATAATGTCCTTGGTTACCACAATTGTAACATGTGATAAGATTGAGTTCTTCACGTATCTTCTGTGGACAAGTTGACACATAATGGCCTAACTCTTTGCAGTTGTTGCACCATACTTGGCTAATCTCCTTATACTTTTTCTTTTTCTCTGGACATTCATTGGCATAGTGTCCCATTTCTTTGCAATGACAACATTGCACTTGGCTTTTGTCCTTCTTCTTCTTGGGTTTCTCCAAAGCTAGGAGTGCTTCTAGTTCATGCTCTTAATATCTTATCTCAAAGGTGGGAAAGTTTCCTGGTCTCCTTGACCTTTTCCTTGGGTAATACATATGTCTCCTCTTTGGTCCTTTAAATTGAGTCATATTGCATGGAGGTGCAAGCTGAGATTTTCCTTTGTCTTCATCTTTCTTGGTAGAAGTTGTTCCCTTATGGTAGTCTGCAATCAGTTGTTGCACTCCACCTTGTTTCATTTGTTGAACTATGGAATAGATAGGGCATTATATAGGGACATGATTATTTCCTTCACATAGGAAACAAGTAGCTTGAGATGTGGGGCATTGATTTGTTGGATGTTTCTCCTCACAATTAGGCATTGATCTTCATGCTCTTTGGAAGTGTGATCCTTATCTCCACAAATATTGCAAGCTTGGGTTCCTTCTAGAATATCATCCTTGACATCCTTGTTGTCACAAACTCCTTGGGAAGAGTTGTCTCCCATGTTTATCATTTGATATGTCACCTTATGCAACAATTGGGTTTGGGTTTCCAAAAACCTTTGCATGATTGGATCTACCTCACTAGTGTTGGCTAAAAATTGAGTTGTCACTTGGTTCAACTGGGTTTGGGTTACTATGAGTTCTCTCATGTTGTCCTCTTGGTTGTTGTTGTTGTTGTCACTAACCTTGATGTTGGAGTTTCTTGGAGTAGTAATATGTTTGGGTTGGATTGGGATTAGAATAGGCAAAATATTTCTAAGGAAATAGTTCTAATCACACATCACAATTCACACAAGCAATGTGAAAATAATCACAAACAACATTCCACTCAAACAACAAATTTCAAACACATTATTAGGCAACAAAATATTTTTGCTACACCACATAAGTTAATGGGTTTGGTTTGATCTAAATATGGTGGTCCAACTATATGGTTCACTTGAAATCATTCCATCCTTCTTGGTTGTTTCTTCTTGAACAAGATCTTTGTATCCTTGGAGAATTTCTTATGTCTTGGTCACAAAACTTCAAAGGTGATGATGATTCCTAAGTTGTGTTTCCTTAGTCTTCAAGTCTTGAGCAACATTTCTTGTCTCACTTGTAGTCCTTAATGATATCCAAGGTTGAAGTCCTTGTTGAGAATAAGGTTGAAATCACCTGAAGATGTTGAAGTCATTAGAGTTGATGAAGTCCTTTGCTCATGGTGAAGTCTTTGACCATGGGGCAGGCTTTGTCCATCAAGTTTGAAATAGAAGAGATGTAGAATCAAAACCAAAATGGTTGAGGAAAGAGTTTACAAGATTGTTTGTAAATAAGTTTTGGAACAAATACAGCTCCTATTTTCTAAGGGGTTTTTGTCCAATCCTAGGGTTACAATCCTACAGGCAACACAATGCTCTGATACCATCTGTAAGGTTCCCAACCTTTAATAAGGTAGAGATCCCTGTGTTTACAATGCTAGTCCCTGGATCAATAGCTAGCATCCACAGTTAAGATGTAATATCAAGAAACAAAGGTCATAATACAACTTTATAACGAGGAATAAAATAATTTATTACATCTTACATAGCTCATTTGGCTATCACATTACAATGCAGCAGCATATAACAATAGCATGGGGTCCTTCATCTTCAAAGTGCCACAGGCAAACATGTTGGTTGTAGACTTGTAATCCTATTTCAACACACTTCACTAATTTCAAACAAACCTGCAACATAACAAGTTACAGCCACAAGGTTCAATACATTTGAATTGTATTGGCAAGTGATACTATGGTAGGATAGTGGTAACTATCATCTATATGCATTTGTCTAAGTGGAGCTTAGGCTTGATTTGCTCAAAATAATTTTTCCTTATCATTTGAAAAAAACTAAGTTTTTGCTTGACACAATCACCCAAGGCATCTCCCAATAGAAATTGGTGATCCTTCAACCCTTGTTCAACCACAAGTTTTTAACTTAGAAATTGGGATGAGGAGATTCTTGATAGCTTCCATGTCTTGATGCTCAAATTGTCCTTTGCCAGGGACATGGCTAAGTACTTAGATTTTACACTCTGCAGAGGTGGTGCACTTTCCCCACAAGACTTGGTTTCACCAAGACAAGATCTTTCAGAAGCCTTCCCTTAGACTAGAATGGACACGCTCCAACCTATAAATCCCCTACCACCAACTGTACATTTGGCTAAGTTATTGCAACCTATATGATACAGGAAGATCCCATAATGCCAAGTGGCTGCAATTGAAGCTTCTCAACATTTGACATCTCAAATCTCTTTGTTCCTGGGTGGCCATCCACAAGTGAGATACACAAGGTAAACCATAGAAATGGGCCTTGTGAACCACTCAACACAAACCATTCCACCCAGTTGATTCATTCACTTAGTTGTTTTATTAAACAAAACACAAGTCCTTGACTTAGAAATATTCCATAGTATGAATATATATTCCACCCTTGTTTTCTACTAGCTAAGCTAAGCATGATAGTAGTAGGAATCTTAACTTTGGAAATTTCTACTAAGGTTTCATCTACTAGGATTTCCCATGGCATAGTTTACACTTAGCAAAAATTCCATGCAAGTCTTACTTAGAAATATCACTAATGCATAGTGAAAATAATGGGAAAAAAGTATGTAGCATCACTTGCCTTTTTGGTAGAGAGTATAAGTTCACTCCATGATCTTGCAACAATCACACTCTTCAAGTTCCACTACAATTCAATCAAGCAAGCAATATTTCAATCTACCATTCAGGCAAAACATCACATAAAATGATAGAAACAAAACAATGCATGCAAGCATGCTAAAGATTATTTTATTTGTAAAAGTGGTTTCTAATAGGTTATAAACATTTGAAAACATCTATTGGTCATTTTATAAAGTGGCAAAATTATTTGCAAAAGATTTTACTTCATAAACCATTTTTAAACCAAGTCAATATTTTATGTGGTTGAAAATGTCTTTAGCAAAGTAATAATTTTTACAGGGTTCACCAAATACATTTTCAAATCATAAAACTTGGTGTTTGGGGTCAGAGAGTTTAAATCAAAACATTTCTCAAAGGTTTTCCTTCAAAAGCATTTTTTGTAAATAAACATTGTTTTTATTTGACTAGAAATGCTTTAAATCAAAGATTTGCTCTTTAGATTTACCAAATACATTTTCAAATCCATGAGTTGGTTTCTAAGGTTAGTAGATTCAAAATAATCCATTTGCCAAAGGTTTTACCTCAAAAATCATTTTAGAACAATTTTTATATTCTAAACATGCATACACAAGTTTATGCAAAAACTATCAATTCAACAGGAGCATTTTACTAAACAAAGTGCATGGTCAGAAAGTACTTGTCTTGCTGATTCCATTGATATAAAATTTGCACAATTTGGACGTGTGGTTTGAAAGTTATGAATTTTTCAAATTGGAACATCTAATAGACAAGTTTCTGGTTTTTAAAACAATCACAGGCCACGCGTCGTGTTGCTATTGGTCGGTACCGCTTCGTGCGGATCGACAGATGCGAGCCGTTGGATCTAAGTGTAATCGTGCGGCTCAGGGCACTACTTACCCCTTCGGGTTAGTTCTAATCTTAATCGTCAGATCAAGATCCTACGAATCTCACTGCTTTGACCATGAAGCAGTGGCGCTGGCGGCGGCGTGTGGCGGCACTGGCGGCGGCGTGTGGCGGCGCGCGGTCAGACGGTGGCGGTGTCGACGTTACAGGAAGCGAGAGATCAAAGGGAGATGCTCACCGAGTTCGCGGGGCCGTGGTGGTGCTCGAGGTGCCTGCTGTTTGTCGAGGGGCGCGCTGGAGTTGCGTGCATTGCTCGCCGGAGTTGTCCACTGGCTCGGGCTCGCACGGTCGTCGACGGGGGCGAGGCTACAAGGCACGGAAGAGCAAAGCAGTGGGTCTGTTAGAAGCGCGCGAGAGAGGAGAGAGTACGAGTATCATCGCGAGAGGAAGGGAAGGTCGGTGTTACCGGGGAGACATCGACGGAGTTGGAGACAGACGGCGGCGCTACCAGTTGTCGTCGTTGCCGACGCTGGGGGTCAATCGCGGGCAAGTCGAGGGTGCAGAGAGATGCGCCAGGGACTGGGGGTCACGCTCGTGTGCTCGAGGAGGCGAGGGGCGGCAGGGTTTGGCCGGAATCGACGACGGAGTGTGTCGGAGACCACGGCGAGGCAAAGCAAAATTGACGCAGCCTGGTGGCTCTCTGGCAGCGAGGTTTGAGGGAAAAGAAAGAGGGGACGCAGGCGATTAAGAAGGCATGGTCGGAGGGCTATTTCCTGGCGTGGTTAACGCGAATTCATGCCGGCTTTCAATCTGCAGTAATGGCCAGAGAGGGGGCGCGGTGTAACACCCTCAGAATCGGACCTATGCAAGTTTGAGCAAAATTCGCCAAACCCGCATAGAAACGATTCAAAGGTGCCCACCAGGCACTTTCGTGCGGGTGGAAAACGAAGTAATAACATTACACAACAGTCCTCGATGGGACCCACAGAACAGATATATATAACAGCGACTCCATGAGTCAAGAATACAGATATAAGGTACAAAGATCCAAATCACCTTGAAATAATCGAGCGTCCGACTACGGACAAGATGCAAATGGGGCTAAGAGCCCTGAAGAATAACCAATGGCGTCCATAACCCTGCCCAGGCCAAGCCGGAAGGGTAACCCTGCTAACGGCGTCGATCTCAAAACCTGCTTAAACAAAAGGGGTGCCGACAAAGGGCAAAGGAAAAAGAGGAGCGTCAGTACTGAGGCCAGTACACGGCGAGGCTAGAATTCGGCGGTCCTCGCCTACATAGGTGTGGTGGACTGAGCGGCAGCGGCAGCATGCACTAAACAACCTATAGAGACTCGATACAACTGGCGGCAATCAGAGAGGGGTAAGAAAGACCTATTCGGATCCAACCTGAAGCTAACACCAAACAAACCCATCCTGGTATTTCCCCCTCGAGACCAAACGAGGAAGTCCACCGAGGAACTCACACGGTTGGCAGTTTTACTTATTCGGTTATCGTTGCAGCAATTACTAGTCAAGTATAGATAATCATCCTGATAAAATAAGCAGTGGGCACTTTTAGCTAACCATTCCGTTATAGTTGCAACAATTACTAATCAGATGCAGATAGCATGAGATAAACCTTAAAACCCAGCAGTTGTTGGCACTTTTATTCAGCCATTCCGTTGTAGTTGCAAGATTTACTAGTCAGGTACAATGGTCGCAAGCGACAATTCAAACAAGCAATTGTGGGCAGTATTATTAGTCATTCCGTTATAGTGAAGCTGATTACTAGTCATTATAAGTCAAATTTATAGCAATAAATTTTAGTTATGCTTGTCTATGATCGAGATACTGTGCTCCAAGTCGTCCATATCCGCGGACACGGCTTTCAGAAAGTTTTACCCGGCCGGGGTGCACCAATAGCAACACACGCTCGATCAACCTCGGAAAAACCAACTCAAAACCCAACGAGGCTTTCACGACTGAACAATCACAGGATTCAGAAATATTTCAGGGGGCCACCCCTTAAGTAGATTCCGCAACGAAGCTAGCTGACTCCGAGACGGCCTCAAGGTTTGTGGGGCCGGCGGTAAACGACTGGGAACCCGAAAGTGTGGTTGGGCTTGTCGATACCACGTAAACGGGTCACAATTCCTAAACAGTACAGTGTGCTCCTCGCACAATGGTAAATACATAAGTAGCATGGCATAAGTACAGGATCGTAAATAAGACCTCAAACTAGTTTGTGGCCCCAAGAAATAAGAATGAATCAAGCTCTGGCTCAGGGGGGTCCCATATACCTCCCGGATGTGGAAAGCGCGATAAATCAAGGAACAGGTATCAAGTACTCGGGGTCTTACGGGACACAAGTGGGCGTTCGGAAACCAAATATTTTCTATCACCCACCGATGCCTCTGCTTATTCAATTTTAGTTGTTAAACAGGAATTAAAATGAGCGATAAGTAAAACTATGATCATCTCCAACATCAACATGCGGCAATACATCAACAACTGTGGCACTTGACGACACGCAACAGCACTTGAGCAAGCGACTATGACACGCAAGTCCAACTATCTACCAAACAACAGGTAATAGGATGTGTCCAAGGCAATATGAGGCTGCAGGGAATATCCAGGGAACGGAAAACTAGAGCATCGCAACACAGATAGCAATAGATCAATAGGAGGGAATAAATACTATAAAAGTAAGATAGGTAGAAAGGGGGAGATGCTCGCCTGAAAACATTGTCGAAGGGTTCATCCGAAGATCGGGGCGAAGCTCACATCAACTCACGGCCTTATCCGCGAAGAAGCAAAACACTAGAAGAAACACCGGATGCACTATTTAATACAACGGCATAAGATAGGCATGATGCATGTATGATGGATGACATGGCAAGGGTGCGATGCAATTAGGTCATATTAAGCGGAACCGGGGTCCCGACATTATTTAAACGGTTCAAGTTGTTTAGAACCCCCGCAATTTAAATGTTATATAGCAAGACAATAGATGGCAACGGTTCGCTACACATGTTGAAATGAGGCCAATATAAGACTAGATTTTCCCGCATATGGGCCCCATATTTAATTATTAGGTGAATCGGCATAAGGCCCCCAGACCACAGGCAAGGATGCATGCGAGATGAATGATTAATATGCAACAGTTGTTATTATATTATAAAATAGGGTTCTCGGAAAGGGGTCACACATTAGGGGCCTCGACGATCTTGGGGTTCCGGGGTTCGGGGTTAGTCTCGGGGTCCAGGGTTCGACGGTTCGGTCTCGGCGGGAGCGTTATCGGATATCGGGGGTAGTTCTTGTCGAATCCGGTAAGCCGGACTTGGTTTGGTGTCGGGGGCGAAACGGGTGCTTTCGGGTCGGTGTCGTTCTTGTCGTCGGCCAGATCTTGTCGGGTCCGGGATGAAGTACTTGTCGCGCCGGGGTCGCGGTGCCTTTGGGTACCGATTGTAGATCTTGGCGTCCGAGGAGAAGATCGTGTCGCTCCGAGACGGTGATCTTTGCGTTCGGGTAGTTGTTGTCGATCTTGGAAGGTTATCGGGGTTCCCTTGAAGGAGATCTTGGGGGTGGCGCCGCATGCCCGTGATGGCGAACTCGGGGCTCCGTGTCGACGGCTTCAGGGTCCCGCGGGTTTTCGAGGATCGGTCTTCGGAAGATCTCGGCATGGGGACGGATTTTGGCATCACGCAACTAGCATTGGTCGTTACTGATGGTTTACAACAATAACAACTAGAGCATGTTGATTAATGCTAGGCAGCAGCATCGCTGTCAAACAATCATGGCAAGGATTCACGTGGCATCACATGAACGCGAACACAGGTGCCATGATGACGATGCCGGGCAGAGCTCGCGGGCGCGCTTGAACCAGCTCGACGCGTTGGTGCGGCCCTGGCGGAACAGAGGCTGAGCGGCCGAGCACCGATGGGGTTCCGCGGCGACGACGGCGTCGGGGAAGATGGCGAGGCGGCTCGGCGGCTTGGCGCACGGACGGCGCAGGGCGCGGAGGAGGCGACTTGGCCGGCGGGGCGACGGGGCCGGGGACGAGCTCGAGGCGGCTCAGGCGGAGGCTCGAGCGAGGCGGACCGTCAGCGAACGGCGAGCGGCGGCCGCTGCGCCGGACGCGGCGGCGGGCGAGGTCCGGGGGTCGCGCGGGGAGGCGCTGCTGGCCGGAGGACGCGCGCACGGAGGCACGTGCTGGCGGTGGCGGTCGCGCCGGCGGCGAGGCGCGGCCCGCGGCGAGCTCGGGGAAGGAGGACGCGGGGGAGAGCGGCGGTGAGGGCGGCGCTCCGGGGTCGCGGAGGTGGAGGCCGTCGCGGCCGGCGCAGGTGAGGCGCGGCGGCGCGGCTGGAGGCGAGGGCGGCGGAGCAGAGCGGCGTCGGGGGCGAGGCTGCGCGCGTCGGACGGCCGGAGGGTGGAGCGGCCGCGGCCGGGCGGCGCTCGGCCGGAAGCGGCGGGGCAAGGCGGGGCTGCAGGGGTCGTCGGCGCGCGCTGGAGCTTGCAGAGGCGGGCCGGGGCCGGGGACGGGAGCGGTGGAGGCGCGTCGGGCGGTGGGGAGCCTGGCCAGGCGAGGAGCGGTGGTCGCTGGAGCGCGGGCGGCGCGCGGTGAGGTAGGCTGCAGGCGCGCGATGGAAGAAGGGGTGGGGCACGGGCTGGTTGCGTGCGGGGTCCGGGGTGGGGCCCGCGGGCAGGGCTGCACGGGGGAGTGGGGACGTGCGGGTGTGAGGGAGTGGAGGGGCTGGCTGCGGCTGGCGAGCGGGTCCGGGGCAGGGGCGGGCCCAGCTGGCAGGGAGAGTGGGGTGTGCGCGCGCGTGTGTGTGCTGTGTTTGGTGTGTGTGCTAGTGCGTGCGTGGGTTGTGAGTTTGAGAGGGAGAGAGAGGGAAGGGAGAGAGGGGGTTGGGTGATGTGGCAGTTTTAGATTGGTTAGGGGGGAGGGTGAGAGTGAGGTGGCATGTTCTGATTGGGTGGAGTGAGGTGGCCAGGGGGTGTGGGTAGGATAGTGGGTAGCTTTAGGAATGTCTGTGGACCGTTTGTAAAACTTGGGGGTGGTCGTTCGGGTCGATTTGGCCCATTCGACTGCCCCCACTAAAATAATTAATATTTTATTTACTTTAATTGGACCATTTGCAAACCGATAGCAACAAAACAAAATACTCCGGAGCCCCGGGGTTTGGCGTTTGAATAAAAGTCGGGGCGTTTTAGAAAACAAAACGGGTGTTGCGAAAATAGTTTTGACAAACAATGCATGATGATGACGATGCAATGCACCAAATCAACGCGATTTTCTAGTAGTGGTTTTGCGGGATGCCACAATTCGACACCACTAACAATGGATCTCGCCCTCGAGATCCGCCTCATGGTACCGGAAGGAAAGGTCGGCGATCTGCGTCTTCTCGCTTCGTGTAGATCCTCGCGACACCACTAACAAGACGTCGTTGATCCCGTTCTTCAAGAGAACACTCCGGATAGACAAAGGACGAAGTTATAGGTAAGGCCACCTCTAACTTCCATGGAAGGAGTAAAATTGCATCGATCCACTATTCAATATGCCGAGCAAATGATAAGAGTAGTGGTATGGTCGCGACTCCATCCCGCACTCAAAGCATTACTCTGTACACGAAAAGATAGATTATGCAACCAACCCTCAAGATTCAGACTGAAGATCTCGACAAGCGAGGTTCGGAAACCAAGGAGCGATGCAGACTCTGCATCGGAGATGGCGTAGAGGATGTCGTCGCGTCGGAAAACACCGGAAAACACGAGAAGGAACAAGAGAAGTCCACTAGACGGAGGATTTCTCGGATAGCAGGAAGACTAGATGTAGCAACACCGTTAACAAAGGAGGAAGCGAAACCCTAAAGGTACGACGGAACCCAACCACGAGAATTCCTGGACTCGAAGAAAGAGACGAGAGCGGATTCAAAACACGTAGGATAAGAGGAGAACAGCAGAGGGGTAAGGAGTAAAATCAGACCTAACCAGAACTATCCAACCGATTTTCAAAAATAGTTTTGACACTCTACTTCGGCCGTTAGCTAGGTTATCCTACAGGCTGGACTTGTGGGGTATCGCAACTGCTGAGCTCTGATACCACTCTGTAACACCCTCAGAATCGGACCTATGCAAGTTTGAGCAAAATTCGCCAAACCCGCATAGAAACGATTCAAAGGTGCCCACCAGGCACTTTTGTGCGGGTGGAAAACGAAGTAATAACATTACACAACAGTCCTCGATGGGACCAACAGAACAGATATATATAACAGCGACTCCATGAGTCAAGAATACAGATATAAGGTACAAAGATCCAAATCACCTTGAAATAATCGAGCGTCCGACTACGGACAAGATGCAAATGGGGCTAAGAGCCCTGAAGAATAACCAATGGCGTCCATAACCCTGCCCAGGCCAAGCCGGAAGGGTAACCCTGCTAACGGCGTCGATCTCAAAACCTGCTTAAACAAAAGGGGTGCCGACAAAGGGCAAAGGAAAAAGAGGAGCGTCCGTACTGAGGCCAGTACACGGCGGGGCTAGAATTCAGCGGTCCTCGCCTACATAGGTGTGGTGGACTGAGCGGCAGCGGCAGCATGCACTAAACAACCTATAGAGACTCGATACAACTGGCGGCAATCAGAGAGGGGTAATAAAGACCTATTCGGATCCAACCTGAAGCTAACACCAAACAAACCCATCCTGGTATTTCCCCCTCGAGACCAAACGAGGAAGTCCACCGAGGAACTCACACGGTTGGCAGTTTTACTTATTCGGTTATCGTTGCAGCAATTACTAGTCAAGTATAGATAATCATCCTGATAAAATAAGCAGTGGGCACTTTTAGCTAACCATTCCGTTATAGTTGCAACAATTACTAATCAGATGCAGATAGCATGAGATAAACCTTAAAACCCAGCAGTTGTTGGCACTTTTATTCATCCATTCCGTTGTAGTTGCAAGATTTACTAGTCAGGTACAATGGTCGCAAGCGACAATTCAAACAAGCAATTGTGGGCAGTATTATTAGTCATTCCGTTATAGTGAAGCTGATTACTAGTCATTATAAGTCAAATTTATAGCAATAAATTTTAGTTATGCTTGTCTATGATCGAGATACTGTGCTCCAAGTCGTCCATATCCGCGGACACGGCTTTCAGAAAGTTTTACCCGGTCGGGGTGCACCAATAGCAACACACGCTCGATCAACCTCGGAAAAACCAACTCAAAACCCAACGAGGCTTTCACGACTGAACAATCACAGGATTCAGAAATATTTCAGGGGGCCACCCCTTAAGTAGATTCCGCAACGAAGCTAGCTGACTCCGAGACGGCCTCAAGGTTTGTGGGGCCGGCGGTAAACGACTGGGAACCCGAAAGTGTGGCTGGGCTTGTCGATACCACGTAAACGGGTCACAATTCCTAAACAGTACAGTGTGCTCCTCGCACAATGGTAAATACATAAGTAGCATGGCATAAGTACAGGATCGTAAATAAGACCTCAAACTAGTTTGTGGCCCCAAGAAATAAGAATGAATCAAGCTCTGGCTCAGGGGGTCCCATATACCTCCCGGATGTGGAAAGCGCGATAAATCAAGGAACAGGTATCAAGTACTCGGGGTCTTACGGGACACAAGTGGGCGTTCGGAAACCAAATATTTTCTATCACCCACCGATGCCTCTGCTTATTCAATTTTAGTTGTTAAACAGGAATTAAAATGAGCGATAAGTAAAACTATGATCATCTCCAACATCAACATGCGGCAATACATCAACAACTGTGGCACTTGACGACACGCAACAGCACTTGAGCAAGCGACTATGACACGCAAGTCCAACTATCTACCAAACAACAGGTAATAGGATGTGTCCAAGGCAATATGAGGCTGCAGGGAATATCCAGGGAACGGAAAACTAGAGCATCGCAACACAGATAGCAATAGATCAACAGGAGGGAATAAATACTATAAAAGTAAGATAGGTAGAAAGGGGGAGATGCTCGCCTGAAAACATTGTCGAAGGGTTCATCCGAAGATCGGGGCGAAGCTCACATCAACTCACGGCCTTATCCGCGAAGAATCAAAACACTAGAAGAAACACCGGATGCACTATTTAATACAACGGCATAAGATCGGCATGATGCATGTATGCTGGATGACATGGCAAGGGTGCGATGCAATTAGGTCATATTAAGCGGAACCGGGGTCCCGACATTATTTAAACGGTTCAAGTTGTTTAGAACCCCCGCAATTTAAATGTTATATAGCAAGACAATAGATGGCAACGGTTCGCTACACATGTTTAAATGAGGCCAATATAAGACTAGATTTGCCCGCATATGGGCCCCATATTTAATTATTAGGTGAATCGGCATAAGGCCCCCAGACCACAGGCAAGGATGCATGCGAGATGAATGATTAATATGCAACAGTTGTTATTATATTATAAAATAGGGTTCTCGGAAAGGGGTCACACATTAGGGGCCTCGACGATCTTGGGGTTCCGGGGTTCGGGGTTAGTCTCGGGGTCCAGGGTTCGACGGTTCGGTCTCGGCGGGAGCGTTATCGGATATCGGGGGTAGTTCTTGTCGAATCCGGTAAGCCGGACTTGGTTTGGTGTCGGGGGCGAAACGGGTGCTTTCGGGTCGGTGTCGTTCTTGTCGTCGGCCAGATCTTGTCGGGTCCGGGATGAAGTACTTGTCGCGCCGGGGTCGCGGTGCCTTTGGGTACCGATTGTAGATCTTGGCGTCCGAGGAGAAGATCGTGTCGCTCCGAGACGGTGATCTTGGCGTTCGGGTAGTTGTTGTCGATCTTGGAAGGTTATCGGGGTTCCCTTGAAGGAGATCTTGGGGGTGGCGCCGCATGCCTGTGATGGCGAACTCGGGGCTCCGTGTCGACGGCTTCAGGGTCCCGCGGGTTTTCGAGGATCGGTCTTCGGAAGATCTCGGCATGGGGACGGATTTTGGCATCACGCAACTAGCATTGGTCGTTACTGATGGTTTACAACAATAACAACTAGAGCATGTTGATTAATGCTAGGCAGCAGCATCGCTGTCAAACAATCATGGCAAGGATTCACGTGGCATCACATGAACGCGAACACAGGTGCCATGATGACGATGCCGGGCAGAGCTCGCGGGCGCGCTTGAACCAGCTCGACGCGTTGGTGCGGCCCTGGCGGAACAGAGGCTGAGCGGCCGAGCACCGATGGGGTTCCGCGGCGACGACGGCGTCGGGGAAGATGGCGAGGCGGCTCGGCGGCTTGGCGCACGGACGGCGCAGGGCGCGGAGGAGGCGACTTGGCCGGCGGGGCGACGGGGCCGGGGACGAGCTCGAGGCGGCTCAGGCGGAGGCTCGAGCGAGGCGGACCGTCAGCGAACGGCGAGCGGCGGCCGCTGCGCCGGACGCGGCGGCGGGCGAGGTCCGGGGGTCGCGCGGGGAGGCGCTGCTGGCCGGAGGACGCGCGCGCGGAGGCACGTGCTGGCGGTGGCGGTCGCGCCGGCGGCGAGGCGCGGCCCGCGGCGAGCTCGGGGAAGGAGGACGCGGGGGAGAGCGGCGGTGAGGGCGGCGCTCCGGGGTCGCGGAGGTGGAGGCCGTCGCGGCCGGCGCAGGTGAGGCGCGGCGGCGCGGCTGGAGGCGAGGGCGGCGGAGCAGAGCAGCGTCGGGGGCGAGGCTGCGCGCGTCGGAGGGCCGGAGGGTGGAGCGGCCGCGGCCGGGCGGCGCTCGGCCGGAAGCGGCGGGGCAAGGCGGGGCTGCAGGGGTCGTCGGCGCGCGCTGGAGCTTGCAGAGGCGGGCCGGGGCCGGGGACGGGAGCGGTGGAGGCGCGTCGGGCGGTGGGGAGCCTGGCCAGGCGAGGAGCGGTGGTCGCTGGAGCGCGGGCGGCGCGCGGTGAGGTAGGCTGCAGGCGCGCGATGGAAGAAGGGGTGGGGCACGGGCTGATTGCGTGCGGGGTCCGGGGTGGGGCCCGCGGGCAGGGCTGCACGGGGGAGTGGGGACGTGCGGGTGTGAGGGAGTGGAGGGGCTGGCTGCGGCTGGCGAGCGGGTCCGGGGCAGGGGCGGGCCCAGCTGGCAGGGAGAGTGGGGTGTGCGCGCGCGTGTGTGTGCTAGTGCGTGCGTGGGTTGTGAGTTTGAGAGGGAGAGAGAGGGAAGGGAGAGAGGGGGTTGGGTGATGTGGCAGTTTTAGATTGGTTAGGGGGGAGGGTGAGAGTGAGGTGGCATGTTCTGATTGGGTGGAGTGAGGTGGCCAGGGGGTGTGGGTAGGATAGTGGGTAGCTTTAGGAATGTCTGTGGACCGTTTGTAAAACCTGGGGGTGGTCGTTCGGGTCGATTTGGCCCGTTCGACTGCCCCCACTAAAATAATTAATATTTTATTTTCTTTAATTGGACCATTTGCAAACCGATAGCAACAAAACAAAATACTCCGGAGCCCCGGGGTTTGGCGTTTGAATAAAAGTCGGGGCGTTTTAGAAAACAAAACGGGTGTTGCAAAAATAGTTTTGACAAACAATGCATGATGATGACGATGCAATGCACCAAATCAACGCGATTTTCTAGTAGTGGTTTTGCGGGATGCCACACGCGGTCAGCGGCGGGTGAGGACGAAGCTAACGGGGCAGTGGGGTCACTTGGCAGCGAGAGAGAGAGGAGGAGGAGGTGGGGTCCAACCGTCAGCGGATTTGCGGGTGAGAGAAGTGGTGAGAAATCGTTTCGCTCGGGTGGGGTGGGAAGATGGGATGCCGGGCCTTAGTGGGCTGCCAGATGGGTTGGGTTTGTTTCCATTTTTTTATACTAAACCTTTTTCTTTTCTGTTTTTGAAAATTCTGATTTGATTTTCATTCAAACAATTCAAGCAACAAATCAATTCAAACCTCAACCAAAATTTGTGTAGATTCATATACTGATTAATAACACATTCCAAAGTTAATTTTAGAATAATTTATTTATCCTTTTTAGTGTCTTTTAATTATTTAAAATAGGCTCTAGTATTAATTAAATAAGATTTAATAATATTTTTCAATCTCCATTTGAATTCAAATCACCACCAAACTTTGGGTAAAATTTAATTCTGTTTATCAACATATTTCAAAGTTCAAAATAGAATAATTCTTTTATTCTTTTAGGATCTATTAATAATTAAATAAATAAACCATAGTCTTTAATTGAAATAGGTTTTAATTTATTTTAAAACTCTTTTTGAAATCTAAATAATATCAAAATCTTTTTAGTAGGTTTCATTTGAAAAACAAAAACACTGGGAAATCTTCTTTAAAAAAATAAATTAACAAGCTTTAGTGTTTATTTAAAATGGAAAAGCCTTTACTTTAATAAAATTGGATATTAATAAATCCTCATTATTTTATTTAAATAAACCTTTACTCTTTTTATCAAATAGAAATATTTTATTTCAAAAGCTTGGCCAAGATCTAATTTGGCTCTATAAAATAATCCTTATTTATTAATTCTACTTTGCTTTTGAAAACCAAATCTTTTTATTAAAAGATCCAAAAATAGTGATTCCAACTATTATAACTTTATTTATTATTTGTTTATATTTTTAAATCTCTTTAGGATTTTATTTGATCAAAATAGGTTTTGATGTTTCCAATTGGAATCAAAAAAAATTCTTCTCACACTAAATTTCAACAATTATTTATTTTGTTTATTTATTTTTCACATTACAAGATTTGGAAAATCTTGGGATGTGATAATAATAGTGTTACACATATTCGTAATGTTGATGCTAAAAGGATTTAACTTGATGATGATATATCCGCATATATGTGGCAATGCCCTCTAGGTCATATTGGCATTAAACGCATGAAGAAACTCCATTCAGATGGACTTTTGGAATTACTTGATTTCGAATGATTTGATACATGTGAGCCATGCCTTATGGGCAAGATGAGTAGAACGTCGTTTTGCGGTTCAATGGAACGGGCGATGGATTATTGGAAATCATACATATTGATGTATGTGGTCCAATGAGTGTGTCGCCGCGAGGTGGATATCATTATTTTGTTACTTTCACGGATGATTTGAGTAGATACAAGTATATCTATTTGATGAAACACAAGTCTGAAACCTTTGACAAGTTCAAGGAATTTCAGAGTGAAGTGGAAAATCATCATAATAGAAAGATCAAATTTCTGCAGTCCGACCGTGGAGGTGAGTATCTAAGTTACAAGTTTAGCACAGATATGAAAGAGTGTGGAATAGTTTCACAACACACACCTGCCGGAACACCACAGCGTAATGGTGTGTCAGAATGTTGTAATCGTACTTTATTAGATATGGTTTGATCTATGATGTCTCTGACTGACTTGCCACTGTCATTTTGGGCTATGCACTAGAAACCGCTGCATTCACTTTAAATCGGGCACCATCTAAATCCGTTGAAAATACATCGTATGAATTGTGGTTTGGAAACAAACCTAAGCTGTCATTTATTAAAGTTTGGGAATGCGATGTTTATGTGAAGAAACTTCAGCCAGATAAACTTGAACCAAAAGCGGAAAAATGCGTCTTCATAGGATACCCTAAGGAAACTATTCAGTATTACTTCTATCACAGATCCGAGGGCAAGGTTTTTGTTGCCAAGCATGGATCCTTTCTAGAGAAAGAGTTTCTCGCAAAATGTGTGTGTATTCGGAAGGTAGAACTCGAAGGGGTTATTAAACCTTCTCTTGATGAAACGACGAGTAGCACAGCGCCAGAAATTGTTTCGAAGTTGACTTCACCAAATGAAGAGGGAACTAATGATAATGATCATGGAACTCCTAAAGAGAACACTACCGAACCTTGCAGGTCAAGTAGGACACGTGCAGCTCCTGAACTATACGGAAATCCTGTTATGAATTTCATGTTTGATGAAATAGATGACCCTGCAACGTATGAAGAAGCGACGATGAGCCCGGATTCCAACAGATGGCTAGAAGCCATGAAATCCAAAACGGAATCCATGTACGAAAACCAGGTTTGGACCTTGGTGGACTTACCTCATGACCGAAAGGCCGTGGAGAACAAATGGATTTTCAAAAGAAAAACCGATGCTGATGGTAATGTAACGATCTATAAAGCTCGACTTGTTGCAAAGGGGTTTCGACAAATTCAATGAGTTGACTACGATGAGACATTCTCTCCCATAGCGATGCTAAAGTCGGTTAGTATTATGTTAGCAATTCATGCATATTTCGAGTATGAGAAATGGAAGTGTAACATCCCAAATTTCATCAAATTCAAAACCATGTTATTGCATTCATATCATCATGGCATGTTTACTTTGCACAAAAAATTTCAAAGCAAAAATCCTAATAAAACCATATTTAAAACCCCTTATATATTATATGTATGGGGCATGGTTTTATTTTATTTTTATGACCCAAAATGTTCTTGGAGTGATTTGATGTGTTTGACACACTTTTAAACACTAGGGTCACCTCACAAAATCTTGGTGAAGATTTGAATTGATTTGGATTTGAAATGCCTATTCAAATCTCATTTGAAAAATCAAAATAGAAAAGAAAAAGGCAAAAAGAGAAGAAAAAACCAGCAACCCTTCTATCCCAGGCCCAAAAGCATCCCACAGGACACCCGTTAACCTTCCCCCTCTCCCCTCTGTTTCTCACCCGCGCGCATCCCCCTCACTGACAACTGGGCCCCGTTGCCACCTCACCCTTCTTCCCCAAATCCTGCGCGATGACCAGCTCGCCGGCCATTTCTCCCCCCATTCAATGACAAAACAAATTTGTTTGATTACCATTGATTCAGCGTGCGATTCCCTCCCCTGCTCTGGCTACTTATTCCCCTCTCCCTCTGCAGCATTTCCCCCCACACCCCAAGCACAGAGTGCCGCCAGGCTCCACGAATTTCGCTTTGCACCGCCGCAGTACCGACGAACTCCGGCGACACATTCCGGTGAGCTCCATATTCCCCTCTGCCTCTAATTCAAATGAGTGTGTTCGCCTTGTCCTTGCATCTCCTGATACTTGCCACTTGTCTCCTCTTACACCAGAGTGTCGCCTTCATCTTCAACTGGGAGCACCTAACGACGAGACAAACTCCGTTGAGCGGTTCAGTTCGCTTCCGTGCACCCCTGTCCCAACCGCGTCCACGTTGAGCTTCCCCACATCCTCGCGACCTTTGTAAGCATAAGCATCCCCTCCCCTGCCCCTAACCTCGTCGGCGCGTCACAGCCAGAGGCGTCGCTACCGCCATGGCCATTTGAGCCGCTAGGATTTGGTCGGGCAGATCTGATCCATTGGATCTGGATCTAGTGGCTATGATTAGATGACTAGGCGAAGCGGTAAGTGCAGATATGGACTGCTAGATCGAACTTAGATCCTCTGGCTTGCAAGCGTGATCCGCCTGAAGCGGTACCGTCTAATCAGTCGGTGCCGCGTGGCTCTGTTTTTGTTTTAAAATCCAGATTTTATTCTATTAGTTGTTTAAACTTGTAAATTGCATAATTTTTGTTCTGTAAATCCAAAAATTGCAAATTTTATATCTATGGATTCAAAAAAACGAGCTCTTTGCATATATGGCCTTGATTTTGCCATTTTCTTCTGAAAAATTAGAATTTTATGAAGAATCATTTGTAGGCTTATTTTGACTAGATAAATTATTTAGAATATTATTTTTAGGTGGTTTTTGTTTATTTAGACTCTATAATGTGAGTTTGATTTTAGAAGTGTGGAAAAACATCATATTGAATTTTTTCATGCATTCATATTATTTTTGTGTGTATATTGTTTTGTGATTATTTTGTTGTATAAATGTTGTGTAGATTTTGTGGAATTTGGAGACTGTGATTGTGAGGATTGTGTCTATTCCCCTAGCTACCAAGGCAAATGATACTTCATATTTTTGTCCTCCTATTTGCTTTATTGCACTAGCACTATTTTGAATAGGATTTGCATGGTGAATTTCTTAGTAAATGCTATCTATGGTAGATCCTATAGATGTTATCTTAGTAGTTTTCCCTAAGATAAGAGGTATGTTATGCTAGTATGCTTAGCCTAGATATTAGAATACAAGGGTGGAATATTCATGTTATGATATTATGCAAAGTTTATGCCTATGTTTTTGATTAATAAAACAACTTGTTAATGAATCACCTGGGTGGAATGGGACTTGTATGTTTTGTGTTGAGTGGTTACAAAAGGCCCATGTTTATGATTTACCTTGTGTATCACACTTGTGGATGAACACCCAGGAACAAATGGATTTGAGATATTTTGTGTCAAGGAGCTTCTAGTGCAACCACATGGCATATGGGCTCTGCCTTGACCAACTAAGTTGCAAGAACTCAGCTAGATGGACAGATGGTGGTAGAGTTGATAGGATGGAACGCGTCCATGATGGTCTGAGGGATTGTTTCTTAAAAGTCTCGTCTCGATGCATGTCAGGTCTTGTGGGGAAAGTGCACCACCTCTAGAGAGGGTAAACCTAAGTACTTAGCCGTGTCCCCGTGTAACATCCCAAAAATATTGATCTTGATTATCAAATTCTAATCACTAAAATTAGGGTTAACAAAAACTTTTGTTAATTCAAATCATATGAATGCATGTGTGAATGTGATGTTTGTGTGAATGAATGAATGAATGGACTTGTGTGATTGATCTAAATAACAAGTAATGGTTTAAAGATGAAAATAACATCATCTAAAACATTTCCAAGCAGAAACAAATCAAGAGAAAATCAAAAACAAAACAAATAAAGGAAATGGTCATTTTTTGCCAATCTTTCTCACTAGGTCACTTTGAGTGTTTCTAGTCCAAGATTTCAAACAGAATCTTTTCCATTTATTTTCACCCCTTGCTATACTAAGTAAAAGTGAATCAAAGCCCACCTTTCAAACTTGCAGAAATATTTGGCAACCCCATTCAAATGACAATTGAAAATTGAATCTATAACATATGTGAAGATCACACATTTTTAAAACCCAACCAAACAAGTGCCCCTTGACCAATCCAACTAACCCAAGACTCTCTAGTATGTAAATAGCAAACCCACCAAGTTTGAATCCAAAATTCAAATTTGAATCTCTTTCGGCCATTTCATCAAACACCTTGTAATCAGCAAACAAACAAACATCAAACACTATTAGTAGCAGTAATTTTGGCCAACCTCGTCCCCTCTCTAGCTCACTCTAAACTCTCAGTAGATGATCAAACTAATCTAACTAGCCTTAGCATCACTGTGAGCATGCATAGCCATCAATGGTGACCATGCCGAGAGCACCATTGCCACCCCCATGTCGCCAGCGAGCTAGGAGAAGCTCTAGCCTCGCCAACCTTGTCGGGGAAACGCCGCACAGTCCATCGCCACCCCCTGTCCAAGCCCCGAGCCTTGCCAGCCACTGGACCACACGACAAGCTCGCGCCCAGTTTCTCTGCGTGCGTGCCGAGAGCGCGCCAGTGCACCATCAGCGACACGAGCCCACAGACCGCGCACCGCCCTCGCCGCTTGTGTGCGTGATCGCCAACACCCTAGCAACCCGCCAGACAACCCCGTTCGCCACCTCGCGGACCATGGACGTTGTGCGCCATTAAAATCACCATCGGATCCGCTCAGAGAGCCATGACGTTCAGACCGTTATTCACCGCCCCACGCCGCGCCATCAAGCCGTTTAGTTTCGCCAGGAGGCAACACACCGCCCCCTATCGTCGCCCATGCCATTAGCACGCTCGACGACCACGACGAGCTCAGCCCGCGCCCGTCGGTCCCCTTCAAGCACTATAAAAGGAGGCCTCCCCTGTTCGATTTGAGCACACCATCTCACTCCCCACCTCTCACTGATCAGACCCAGTCATCCCCGGAGCAAGGCGAGCACCAGGTGGCCGGAATTTCACCGGAGTTCGCCACTACAGAGGAGGACATGCGCCGTCGATTGGAGCCGCCCCAGGAGGAGCTGCCAGTACTAGGAGGATCGCCGTCGTCAACTTCATCGTTCGCCCCCATCGTCGACCATCATTGGAGCCCCGGTGACCCCCACTGGCCGCGCTAGGGTTCAGCCTCGCCGCGTCCTATTCAGGCGTGGACGATGAACCACAGCCTTAGGATTAGAACTAGATCGCACAGCCTAGATCGCCCTGTACCCCTTCGCCACTCGCTGTCTCACTGACGAGTGGGGTCGTTCACTTAACCAGCCCACGCGCACGCTGTGCTTCGTGGGCCGGCCCATTTGAACCTCACGCGCGTCCCAGCAATTCAAACTTAGGTTTATTCATTTAGTTTCAAAATCAGTTCTGTACCTAGATTCAAAAATCAACCTAGCTCGATTCACTAAACCAAAATGCATGAAACCAATTTTGTTAGAAAGGTTCAGGAGTGCTTAATCCAAGCCCGTTGGATTCAAACCAATTAGAATTGTAGATCACCCATAGTAAAAATAACAAGGCAGAAGCTTTTCTGCATTCAAACATTTTTCAAAATTCAACCATGAAAGCTTTTGAGTTGATTCCAACTCTCAAAAATCACATTTAACCATACCTTTTAGAACATATAAAAATATATAGGGTTACTTGCAGAAATAATGATCAAGTAATAAAAAAATGCCTCATAGGCCATTCTAGTCATTTTATTTAATTAAAAAGGTTAAACCTTATTAAATGGTGAAACCACTTTAAATCACATTACCATGTACTGAAATATGTTGTGATGACATGTGTCAACAGGATCCCATGTTTTAGTTGGAGAATATTAAATCTTAAGTAGTTTTTCAATGAGTAGAAATTGCTTTTCTAAAATAAAATAAATAAGACAAGTGCTTTAATGATTGTAATGCTTGTGATGATGCTAGCTCATCTAGTGTGAACCTTTGTGTGCTAAATAGAGTAGTTAAGAATTGTGTGATGATTTTGTACCTCGTATTTATTTATAGACGATAGTACCGACCGAGGATACGAGGAGGAAGGAGGATACTACGAGGAAGAAGCCGAGGAGAACTTCAACCACTTCTCTTCACAAGGCAATCTAACACTTGCAACTCAGCAAGCCTATACTTGCAATCTTGCAAGCTTTACTATACAAGTTAACCTAGCAACCTTACACCATTGATGACACACCATCCTAGTTTTACTTGCAAGCGTAGTATTTTATTTCTTTATTAAAGCTTTCCCTTAGAGTTTACTTAGTGACTTGTAGATTTCAGGAAGATATTTAAAGGTAGCATAAAGAGCATAAAACTTGGCCTAAGTTAGATAATTTTGATGTCATCCTGAGGCATGAGATTGAACTTAGATCATTCACCTCTGGTTACCACCCCTCATTAGTGTTTACCCCCACTTGTAGATGCTAGTTCTAAGCATAAAACTTGATCAACTTTAGATGGGAATACTTGGTGAAAATGGTTATGAAAACCTTAGAATGATGAGTCATTATACTAAAATGTTTTGCCATGTGTTCTTGAACACCAGATGATTTTGATGATGAAAATGTTAAGGCATGAGCCTTAGCCATTTATAAAACTGATGGTTGTCTCGATGCGATACCATTCCAATTTTACCGTACAACCACAATACCCGAAAATTGGGTAGGGATTGGATGGAAATTTATATACCTTAGTATGGGTTCCCTTGCGTCCAAGGTTTGAGCTAAGGCTACCTTGTGAAGATTGTCCACCTGTGCAGTACCCAAGATGACAGTTGGTCATGGTTGGGAGGCCAAACTCACAGGAGAGGTGTCTATACTAGGGCATGTAATTGAAAGGTTAGGATTGATTATCCGCATACTGAGTATGGTGAATTCAGGATTTGTTCCTGACGGATGTATCGAATGTTGTGGTGAAAGTGTACCACCTCTGCAGAGTGTCAAACTATTTGAATAGCCGCGTCCGCAGTTATGGACAGTTGGAGTGGCCATACTGTTCTGTCGTCAGATGTTTTCAAAATAACTTATGAAATGATTTATGACTTTGACTTGACCACAACAGAGTTGTGACATGAAATTCAAGTTCCCACTTAGGTATTATAAAACTTTCAACTAGCTTTCTTTGCTTATGAACTTAGTTAAGATAAATTTGGCTTTTTGCAAAACAACCCTAGAGATTAGTATCCTACTCAAAAACCACTTCACTTGTTAGTATTAGTTTGCGAGTACTTGAAGAGTACTCATGGCTTTGTCCCTGTCTATTCCCGTGGCCAGACTATGAATAGGAGTATCAGGAAGACGGACAACGAGAAGGTTACGACAACTAGGATCATCTCCCATCGTCAGCATTGCCTATGACCATGAAGATGGAGCCTCGCCCATGCTATCGTTATTATTACGTTATTTCCACTGCTTGAATTGTATTAAGACTAGATCATGAGATCCTTATTTGTGTAAGACCTTATGTATGGTTTGTAATGGATGATGTACTGTGATATTCAATCTGTTATGTCTCGCAAAAATGGTAATCCTGGGATTGCGATGTATGGCATAACAGGCATCTGGGATTAAAAATCCGGGTGTTGACACCCCGTTTATGGACAATTCTGAGTGACAAGACATTGAAATGGTCAAGAATCTCCTCATCCCAATTGCTCTATGTAAAACTTATGGTTGAACAAGGGTAGAGGTTCACCAATGTCTATTGGTGGTTCCTTGGTGTTTTTGACAAACAAAAACTTAGTATTTTCAAACTAATAAGATAAAACTTATTTTGAGCAAAGCCAGCCTGAACTACACTTAGCCAAATTCATATAGTTATTAGATGTTACTATACTACTATGGTATCACTTGCCAATACAATTCCAAATGTATTGACCCTCTATGGATGTAACTTATTATGTTGCAGGTTACTCTGATGGTGACTAGGGTTATGAGCCTACACTCAACATGTTTGCTTGTGGCACATGAAGACTTTACTTTTATATTATGTGTTGAGAACTCTATATATTAGCCTTGGGCTAATGAGTTGTAAGAACTATTGTACTCCTTGAATTACGATGTAATAATGACCATTGTATCTGTGTACTTCATCTTAAACTGTGGGTGATAGCAATTCGATCCAGGGACTAGCACTGCAATCATAGGGGCCTTTACCTTAAAATGGTGAGATCTTACAGATGTTATCAGAGCACTGTGTTACCTGTAGGATTATGACCCTAAGATGGATTAGACTAAGGAAACCACTAGGAAAATGCAAACTCCTTTGTAAATTTCCACACTTGTCTCTTTTCATCCCGTAAAACTTCTCCTAATATTCTTTCTCATCTCTATTTGTAGATGGCCGCCATCAACGAAGCCATCGGGAAGGGACCACTGATGACCATGACCTTAGAATGTGAGACGGAGTTTCCCAAGGCACTCAAGAACCTCATGGTTAGCTTGGGGATAAATGGTGAAGCCGTGTACAAGGGATTTCCAGTAATGCATGAAGGAGAAGAGTATTGGTGGGTACAACTCCACTTGTATAAAAACAAGGAAGACAACGACAAAGATTCGGGATTCTGCATGGTCACCAACTCTGAAATGCATATGTCATTATTTTACTCTGCAAGGAATGCAACATGGAATGCCATCAAGGAGCTTGGAGAAAGACTCAATAGTAGAATGCTCAACACTCAGAATGACCTTAGAGAGGATAAGAAGCATACCCAAGGCTTAGAGACCACCATAAAACGCTAAGGGAGGATATCATAGACTTAGCATGGGAGTCTTGTGATCAAGACAAACAAATTGCCTCCAAGGATGCCCAGGTAGCTACCTTGACTAGTGAGTGAGAATTGTGACGTACACCAATAGTTGGACCACCACACATTAATAATTTGATCATACCAACCTATGTGGTATGGCAAAAAATTGTCTAAGTTATGTTTGAACCTTGGTGCTTGTGATTGACTATTGTATGCCATGACTTGTGTGGATTAATGTTTTGTTCAATTACTTTGGCTTTTGTTTTACTACCTTATGTTTTTCTCTTTAGTTGTGTTGTTTCTAATTTTCTCCATCCTATGCAATAGATGCCTAGCTTTGTTTTCAGCATCACCAAGGAGTTCAAGGGAACTCGTTTTGGATCCTTTATTATGGAGCTCGTCAGTGTGCTCGGTCTTCCCCTCCCTAACATTAAGGGACTTCAGCTCAGGAAGTTCGAGAGGAAGAACTTGTGGGGATTTAGAGTCTCCCAGCCAGGACGCCAGTCAGAGCATCCCACCGAGGAGATTGCCTTCAAGATACTCCATGATGACAAGGAGAAGGGACTCGACGTTGCCATGCAGGAGCTTCTAGGACGTCTATGTGGACTTCACTCCTCCGAGCTCAGGGGCCTCTACTTCCATCCATTTGGGAGATGTGACGAGGAGGGAGAGGCTATAGTGTATGATGAGGCCACTAGGGAGACTATTGAGCCAATGTGCCTCTACCTTCAGGACCTAGAGAGACTTCTTAGGCACCTCGATACTGATAGGACCAACGTCATGCTTAGCAATGACGAGCTACGCTCCCAGTTGAGGGAGAAGGACAAGCTTCGAGGAGCAGGAGGAGAGCATCAAGGAGATGGAGACTAGGTTCGAGAAGCAAGACAAGAGGTTCAAGAACCAAGAAAAGAGAGTGCAGGATAGGAACAAGAAGATCAATGAGATGAAGGACAAGATGGAGCTCAAGGATCTTGAGCTAGAG